>VZTG01008141.1:11189-272950 GCA_013397845.1 Melanocharis versteri | reverse complement strand
TAATATTAATAGTAATGAAAAGGGAGATAGTAGAAAGAGAGGGAGGAATCAAAGGCAGGAAAAACAAGAGATGCACAGTACAGTTGCTTCCCACCCACTGACTGATGCTCAGCCTGCTCCTGAGCAGGGATTGGCAGCTCCCAGCCAGCTCCCCGCAATTTCTATACTGAGCACGATGTTCTATGGTATGGGATATACCTTTGGCCAGCTTTGGTCAGCTGTTCTGGCTGTGTCCCCCCCAGCTTTTTGTCCACCTGATTGCTGACAGAGCCTGGGAAATTGAAAAAGTTTCAAACTGAAACTTGATTTACAGTAAGCAGTGCTCAGCAGCAACTGAAACATCAGTGTGTTATCGGCATTATTCTCATCCTAAATACAAAACACAGCACTGTACCAGCTCCAGACAAGAAAATTAACTCTATCATCCCAGCCAAAACCAGGCCTCCTTATGAGTGCTTTCCAAGCAGATTCAGATGTGTCAACTGTGGCCTGCCCCTGGCTGCTGTGAGAATTCCTACTTCTCTTCCTCGGAGCTGCTGGAGCAGGGCAGGTGCAAGCTTGGCCTTTCTGGCTCTGTGAGAACAATTTTGGATGTGACCATCATCAGTTCTGCAGGAGTTTTAACAGCACTTAGCAAAGCGTTTTTCCTTCCACAAAGTGCTTTATCTCCAGCCATGGCCTATGAAATCAGCTCCAGAAGAGATTTGCACCAAGAGTCATCATCAAAATATCAGCACAGTGTCACCCATGCCAGCAAAAGTAAAATGGGGAAAGTGGAAAGAATTATAAAGGTTGAGAAGAGGAACAGCTATTTTAACCAGTTGGTTTACATGAATTTTTGTCTCCCCCTATCACCATCTAATACATCAGACATTGCTCTGGCAGGATTTGCTTATGAAGGACATCATTCCAAATAACTAAATGGAGAGCAGAGGTTGCTGGGTAGCTGAGTCTGTAAAGGGCATGGATGGCTGAAGCACCTCTATACGGGTGTGACCGCAAGGACTTTAATTGAATGGTATTTTAACTGAGTTCATCCCATCTGAGCTGTCCTTTGTTCCACAGATGAGCTTCTCTCTCCTTTGCCTGTGCTCCTCATTCACATCTTAGTTGTGTGGGCACAAAACCGCATCTTTTTGCTCTCAATAACTACCTGTCTTCTAATCCCTGATGTGCCTTGATAATCTGCCTCCAACAAGGAAGGATTTTTGATTCTCCTAAGGGAACAGTATCCACTTTTAGCTCTTAATCAAGTGATTTTCTGGTAACTCTCTCTCATAGCCTTTTCTCTTTAGCTGTTTTGTGATTCATGTGGTCTATTGCTATTTAGTTTGCTATCAAAGGCTCTGTTCTGATGCTCCTAATGGCATTTGTGATGGAAAATGCACACTGCTATCCCAAGGATGATGAGATCTGACAGCTGGTATCCAGATATAACCAGAGCAGAAGTCTCCAGTCTTTCCCACTATTTTCCCCATGGCACAGACTGCATTTAAGCTTTTGGTGAGCTGATTGTAAGAGCCAAGATCTCATTTGTGAACAGACTCTGTCCTGAAAATGAAAATAAAGGATGTGCTGAACTCTATAGAGCTGTGGTTATTCAGTTCTGTGACCAACAAAGGAGGAATTGTGTTTGGAGTGAAATAAAAGATGAAGCCCATAAAGCTTTGTCCTCACATGAAAAAGAGTCCAGGTTCTGCAAATGACAATGATGCCAACACAATTTTCAGGATATACACAAAGATAGATAGATAGATAGATAGATAGATAGATAGATAGATAGATAGAACTTTTCCTAAAGTCCATGTCATCTCAGATTGCGTGACTGTATGGGAAAATAATATCACTTAAAGTTTAGGGAAAGGAAATGTTCCTACTGTGCTCTAAAAAAGCCAAGCTGGAAGGCAAACAGGGGCTCAGCACTTAAAATTAAAAGACAAAGACTTACTGATTTTTTTTCATGTCAGAGTGAGAATGGAGAAACCCATCCAAACTTTCATCCTGGGTCACAGTGGTGGAAATGGCTGCTATTCCTGTAAGGGAGTGACTGATTTTGCTCTTGCTATTTGCTATAGCCCTGGGTACATCCCAGGCTGGCAGAGACACCTTGTACCTTGCAGTGGTTCTTTCCCACTTGTCGAGCTGGGACCTCCATCCTCCTCATGTGCAGAGAAGATTTAAGACAGAAGAAATGCTTCAGAAGTTTGTTCTTGGTCCTCTAGGAGCTCAGTGTACACAGGAGGGGATTTCCTGCAGTGCCTCCAGGCATTTTGGGTATCTTCAGTTTGTGGAGCGGATTCAGCTCTGCCTGCTCCTTTTCCCTCTCTCCTCCCTCTTTTATTCTGAAAAACTGGGGGACACAGCAGGACACAAATTTCATTTAAAGTCATGTAATGTAACACATGTGCTTACTACTTTAAATATTTTGGTAAATATGTAGCTGGCATTTTTACCCAACTCAAGGCAGAGCTTCGACATTTTCCTGTCTGAGGCATGGGAAGCTTCAATTTAAACTGGAACATTGATTTTCTTACATACTGTCTGTGGCAGAACAGTTCAGACTTTCCAAGTCACAAAGTTTTCATGGTAATTAGTCAATTTACGAAGCAAAATTATGTTTCTTTGTCTTCTTAATTGGCATGTTCTAGCCCACCACAGATGAACTGGTCTGTTACGAAACCAACCCACTAAACTGTGAGTGGTTTTATTAATTTACCCAAAAAGACTATTTTGTGACATTGTAAGTTTGCTTTCCCATCCACCCACATACACATATATATATATGTGTGTGTGTGTGATTGTGTGTATGTGAAGTGTTTACACACAACAAGTTTAAAGAGCACAGAAAACAGTGGATGCACAGAAATGCAGCACGTTGTCTCCTATCTGTTGTGTTTCAGTCCAATGCAGAAACTCATCTCAGTCTCACTGGGTTTTGTCATCATTTTATCATACGAAAAAAGACTAATTCTGGTCTTCTATATGCAGCAAGGCCAGGGGCACTGAGTTTGCTTTCTTGAAGGAGACTTTATGTCAATTTTGGTGAGCTTTGTGCCAACTTGGAGATCTCCTTTGTGGAGGAGAAAAAATCAGGAGGAGGCACAAAGTGTGAGGATAAACTGAAGAGCTCTTTCTGATGAGTTCTGGTGCAAGGTGTGTGGTGCTTCTCAAAAGATGCTGCTGCTCTCAGGGGTTGTGCTCAGCAGGACATAAAGACATGTTTTCACTTAAACAAACTTAATTTTGCATTTGCTTCCAAAAATGCCCAAGCTCAGACAAAGAGAGAGAAAGCAGAAAAAAATATCTGTGGGGCTTTATTTATTTATTTTATCGTCACAGGAAGTACCAAACATCTAAGGAAAGGTTAATGATATCACCTCTACCTGGCTGGGGTTGAAGAGCATCCCCTGTGCACCCTGCCTGTAGCTGAGCATACTGTGGCTCAGGGAGGCAGCCAGCATTTAGCAACATCAATCTCTTTCCTTTTGAGGGAGAAACAGATGAGAGTCAAATATTTATGTGATACAGTTCCTTTATAGAGACCGCAGAGCAAAGAGCTGTTTGCCTGGGCACAGCAGCAGCTGGGGGGAAAGGTACATTTCTTTTTCTCTCACTGCTTAGAAACTTAGTTTAAAAGTTTCCCAGGTTCATCCAGCAAGGGTCTGCTTAGTAATTTTGCTGTCTCTTGTGGTTTTTCTATTGTTTCCCCTCTGTTGGTGTGACTCCTTGTAGTTTCCTTCACCCTGAGCAGCACACCTATGTGTTTTGCCCCCCAGCCTCCATGTGAGATGCCACTGAGGAGCATCCAGAGAAACTATCATTCCCCCCTTCCCATTCCCATGTCTCATCTGACCTTTCTCACAGGGATGCCAGCAAAAGCTTGGAATGTGTTTAAGGCCACTGGGTGACACAAGTTGTACTGTCTGATCCCATCTCCTTGTTTCCTCCTATTTTCCACTTGACCTGCCCCCATCTCTTGCCTCCTGTGTGTGGCACTTGGGGACATGGTTTACTGGTGACATGGCAGTGCTAGATTAATGGTTGGACTCCATGATCTTAGAGGTTTTTCCCAACCTTAGCATTTCTATTATTCTATTATGAGCTGCTGCTTTGTTCTGCCTGCGGATGGTTCCTGATGTACTGGGGTCCTGATCCCTGTGGGGCCTTATAGGTGCTCTGGGCATACATGGAAATAATAGTGGGGATATTTTAGATCCATTTCAGGCCAGGTGAACCATCAGAGTGGCCACTTCTCACATTTTCAGAGTGGAAGGCTTTTCTCTCATTCAGGCATTGCTATGTACAGCCCATGACACTTGATGAAGCCTTAATGAGGATGCCAGGTGGCCACTCCAAAGAGGACACATGCCTGGCAGAGATAGCAGCCCTGAGATGTAATAGGTGACTCCTGGCATGTCATCATGCAGAAATTACTGCTTCCAGAGCCAGGCTGCTGTGGAGATCCTGACCCTGCTGGTAGCCAGGGGTGACGCTTTCCTACCTGCTTTCAGTCAAGTGCCTTGGAGTGCTTTACAAACACACATTACTTGTGCCTCACAGCACCTCCTGAGCCACTTCATATCACCTATTGCAAGATAAGCAGTGCCACAAACGGGAAGGAAAAAAATTAGCTGGTGCTGCCAGCAAAATTAGCTGTCCAACACAGAGTAGGAGAAGCCTGGTTTTCAGTGCTGTGCTGAATTTGTTTGGGTTGGACATCTGCTGTGTCCCCAGACAGAGGCACTCCAAATGAGCAGCTGTTTCCGCAAGAGCTGGGGGTCTTGCCTCATTTTACCTGAAGTCAAATACCTGCTCAGCTCCCAGCCTCGACCAAGCCTCTGGAGTGTGCCTGGATGTGATGTTCTCATAGCTCCATGTGGGTGCTGAGACTTCTGCTACAATTTATTTTTGTGACAACAAAGGTTGGGCAATTTTCAGCAAAAACGAAAAAGGAGAAAAAAACAAACCCAAACCATCTCTTTGTAAAGCTTTTAAGATGTCTGTCAAAAGAGAGTAAGATGCATATAATTTACACTCTTTAACAGGATTTCTTTTTATTAAGATTTCAGGTGACAGCAATAGATAAAGAAGAGCTCAGATGACAAGGGCTGAAAGCTTGTCTGGAAACTGGAATGGACAATGAAGTGAGTGAACACAAGATTATTTCCATAGTTACATGAAGAATTACAGGTAAACCAAAGCTGGACAACCTTCCTCTCATACTTAGAGCAGGATCTGATGTTTCCATCCACCTGGACTCCGGGAAGTTCATTTTACCTTGATGCCATTTCATGTCTGGGTTGGCATCTGGGAGGGCCTTGTTTTGAGCAGATTTTGTGGGCTGGGATGGAGTAGGACAACTTTCCCAGGGAAAGGAACCTCACCTGTGGCCATGCCAGAGGCTCCTGTCCTTTCAGCACCTTCCTTTCCCTGGTGGGACACTGGGGCATGGAGAGGTGTATTGGATTAGCACAACTCCAGCTCTTGGCAACAAAATCTTTGTAGGGAATGTGAGAAAAATCTTATCTAGAGCCAGCCAGCAGTGGAAACTGGCTGCTATTGACTCTGACTTCAGAGGAGGGACTTTTGGAAGGTGGCATAAGGCTCTGCAAGACAATATTCAGATGAGAATCTGGTGAAGTGTCATTCTCTTACCTTTCACAATCTATCCATCCCCCAGATAGCAAGATAAACCTGCTAAGGAAAGAGAGAACCTGCAGATTTTTTTCTTGCTTCTTGTTCTTTCTTTCTTTTTTTTCTTTTTTTGGTGGGAAAAACAAAACAAAACACCACAGAAGACAACAGAATATTTCTAAGCTGCTTTGGATTGGCCTCTGCTCAGTCCATCAGTCCTTCGCACAACCTGGTACTGGTTCCTGTGAACATGGGACCTGGCTCTGCTTGGTGGGAATGCCATAACCACAAATGGAGTGGGGAATTCACAGAAAATTTAGCTGCTCAGGCACGAGGAGTGCACATGTTTTATAACAATTCAGTCTTCTGTGTGCAGAAAGAATAGATTTGTTATCCACGTGGCTCATGGCCCAGCATAAATAGAAAAGGGCAAATACTGTAAAAACATAAAAATTCTGAAATATATAGACCGTTGGTATGGTAGTATCAGCATAGAAATGCTTACAAAGTTGGTTAGCTGACAGAGTTAAAGATAAAAGATTTTGATTAATTGCTCTGTAAGTAGCTGCAGCAGGAAAATGCATCATTAATCATAAAGGTAAAGCACTGCAGGAGTCAAATTGTTTGAGGGAAAAATAAAAGCTGTGCCTTTCAATTTGATGGATTTATTGTACTTAGCAGCAATGATCCTGATTCCTTATGGATCTTCTGTTTAGCAGTGTACAAGTGATACGGAATATCTGCAAAGGACACTCAAGAGAGGTAGAAAATATATAGTAGTAGAATAAGCAGTACAATAACCTGTGAGGGCTAAGCAGGAATATACAACCCACACAGAATCACCGACTCACAGAATGTTTGGGTTGGAAAGAACCTTAAAAATCATCTCACTGCAAACCCCTGCCATGGGCAGGGACACCTTCTGCTGTCCCAGGTTGCTCCAAGCCCCATCCAGCCTGGCCTTGGACACTTCCAGGGATGGGGCAGCCACAGCTTCTCTGGGCAAACTGTGCCAGGGCCTCCCCACCCTCACAATAAAAACTTGACATGAAATTCAGTTTGCTGTCCTGAAGTTATAAAATTACAGAAATGGAAGAGAAAATGGGAATCTGCTCCAGATGAAGCCATTCCCAATCCAGGTAAGGATTTTTATAGACCACTTCCCCTCCCCACTCTGCCCCTTTTACTTTTAGTTATCCTACTAAACAAGACAGACACAGCTTTATTTTGAAGAGGTCTCTGATCTCTCAGTTTCTAGCCTCAGAGTCCCTCTCTCTCTCTGCAAGGGAAAGGAAAAGGAATCAAAACTGATAAATGCCCAGATAAATTTTATCAAGTGTCAAACTAAGGGGGACAACTGAAAACAGCCTTAATAAAATTGCACTATTTCTAGAGCTGTGGACTGCTTAATGATTTGAAACACCAGGAGCTGATCATCAAGACTGAAAATAAAATGTCCTGCTGGGTTGTTTTACCCTGACTTACAGCACTTTCCATGCTCAGATACCATTTGTTCTACACCCCTGCTGAAAGCACTCCATATCCCTATTTTCCCTAAAAAACAAACCCTTCTTTTTATACTATATTTGAGTGATTTATTATGCTAGTGTCATATACCAAGCCTGAGCATTCTCCAGGGTGACTTAGCTGGCTGCAGTTCTGCTGCTGCGTAAATGTGGGTGCCACGAGAAGCAATCCCCTTAAGAAGGAAGAATTCCTGTAAGACAATTGGTTAGAAAAAAAAGGCAAGGGTATAAAAGTCTGACTCAATGTGCGCCACCTTATTGGTCTGTGCTATAATTAGAAAGGAGGTTTTAGGGAGGCTAGTTTTAAAAATAGGCAGGAGAGTGGGCTGAACACTGACAGCACAGCTCTGCGAAGAGCTTGCAGCATGAGACTTCCAAATGCACTTCCTTATTCCCCATCCCTGTATATTCCTTTCTAAATTTAACAGGTTTGCTTTCTCTCTCCTCCAAGAAGCATTTCCAAGGTGTTCTCAAATTAAGTGCACAAATGAAAAAGGAGACAAATGAAAACTCACAGCAAGGGCTCCTGTTGGGCCTGTGCTCAGTCAGCCTGTGGGGCGCTGCTTTTTGACACTACAATTTCTAAAAACAAGGCCAGGATGCAAGAGGAGGCTGGAAAAAAGAAAAAGACTTGGTATACCTGACTAATATCTACGATTATTCTAACAGATAGAGGGATATGAGAAATATATGTTCTTATTTGTAAGAATGAGTCATTTTCTAACTGCCTCAGATTAGTAGGAAGCTTCCTCAATGGATATGTGTCATCAAAGTCACCTTTTTTTTTTTTTTAATACTTCTGAAATGTTTGGCAACGACTGCCTTCAGAGAAAGCCTTCAGGAAAATCTCTTTTCAAACTAGGATCTCTGGCACTACACCTGGATGTGCACATATGTGTGTGGGTGTACCAAGAACTAAGAAAAGCAAGCACGGGGATGTTGTTTTGTGGGCTAATTCATGGAAAATTCAATACTTTCACTGACTCTTTATCCTGGTTTGCTTACTGAAAAAGTTTGGAAGTTGCAAGGGCTCTAAGCCAGTCTCAGCTTCTTTCAGTGTTCCCAGGTGGGCCAGGATTTTAGAAAAAATAATTGGCAAGGCAATTAATCTGTGGAATGGTCCCCTAGGGATAAAGCCAGGGCAGGAAGAGCTAATGGAGATGTACACAGACAGCTGCCAACAAAGTGGCTTCGTGTTCTGCCTGTCAGATGTTCAGTGCTGAGTTCCAGGGGTTTAAAGTACCTTTTGTTCCAAGCCAGGCATCCCAGGCCTGCACGGTGCCAAATCATAATCATCTTTCCCCTCTGATGCCAATTTCTCTGATGGTCCCAATCCATAAGCACACACACTTCCTCTGAGGGGAACTCCAGCTGTTGAGGAATTTCACGTCATGTGTGAAAGATGAAACACAAAACAAGTATGGCATTTACACAGCAAGTTTGCATCAACTTTTTGTTTTTGATTAGAGTATTGAGGGCTTGGAAGTATTGAGTGCAAAGGAACCAATAGTGATCCCCTCCATATCATGGAAAGCCTGGTGTATATTTCAATGCTGGTACCAGAAATACTCTGGGATGCACCACTTTATACATTAGGCCTGCAGGGAGTGCTACTCTCTTTTACTAAATTACTTGGGGGAAAAAAAATATAAACGTTTTCAGGCATCAGGGCTTCAACAACAGGTTCTGGGTTAAATGAATGTTAGGAACTATCTCTTTGGGGTTTGTGTTCCTTATATAGTTAAGAGACAGAGTTACCTGTAATACAGGCAGCCAAGGTAGCAATGTAGTAAAGATGTGAAACAATTCCTAAAAGCAGATGTATCAATGATCACAGTAAAATACTCACTTCAACCACTTAGTACTGACTGCAGATGAGGGGTAGCTGGTATTAGCAGGAGCATTTTTCTTCTTCAGTTTAGACTCTTTGCCCAAGGGGGCCATGAGGAACAAAAGCAGGTGAGAAATAATAACCAAGCAATACTAAATCCCCCCTTATTTATTCATCTACACTCATATGTGAATGTTGGTGGGTTTAGGAAAAAAGGCAGTTATTCCACAAATATTTGTGAAAGGAATGCAAACCTGACCGAGGTCTGGATCATTTAGGGCAGGTGTATGAAGCTTTGTAGTCAGGAAAGAATTAATGTGCATGCAAATGTTTCAAGTGCCCTCATTTGAGGCGCTACAGGTGCTGGACTCAGCTGGCTGTGTTCAGCCAGCCCTGCTAAACCTGTATGGCCACACCAGGGCATGCATGGGATCTAAATTGCTTTTAATCCATGCCTCTGCTCTGCATATTACATGAGGAAATTGTGGTTAGAGGTGTAGCATTCATGTACCCAACTAAACTTGGAGTGGGTGGGACCTACAACTGAGTTTCAGGTCAAAGATGATAGTTTAAATAGTGATTACCTGACAAACTTCCTTTGCACTGACCAAATTAGAAACCCCCAACACCCTCTAATAATTCTCCCTTTGATCTACATGCAATAATCTTTTATTCCTAATACATGAGTTCCCCTTTATTGTCTTCATTGCTGGAAACCTTTGACCAGCCTTGAGCCTGGGTCTCTCCAAGGCACCAAAGGGAATGTCAAATGATTATCCCAAGATTTTCTGGGCTGGCCTACTGGTTTTTGGAAAGACTTGCAGCTCTTTGTAGCAATTCAGCAAGCTGTAAAGCCATGGAAGTTCTGGAGGCTTAAAAAGCCACATTGAATTAATTCTTGAATGAGATGTTCAGTTTTGCCTGTCTGGATTTACTACACTGCAAAACAAACCATACTATTAATAAACTTTACTATCAACTGGGTTGAAATGTAATGAGTCAGTCCTTAATTTGTTTTCAGTAGAGAAAGATTTAGGATTAGCCCATCAATTTAAACATTCTATACTTTTTGACTGTGTAGCTGTGGAGGGGACACTAGTCCGGAAAGGGAAGGTGAGAATGCACATTCTCCTCAAAGAATGAATGAAAGCTTTCCAAAATTCCGACTGAAATTCCTGAATCTGTCACTACCCAATTGTGCTGTTTCATCGTATGTAGGACACAGGAATCTCCAGTGTTTCTCAGGAACATTTTCCCTCTGAAATACATTCACTTCTCCCCTTTTCCCGCAGCTCCATCTTGACACCAAGGAGAAAAAAAAGTGTTGCCGTTTTTTTCTGAGGCATTCTGGTTTCAGGACTTGTCCATGTGTGGTTTTCCGTGTGTATCACTGACATCTACTGACCGAGCTAAAAACCACAGCCTTAGCACGTGGGAGCTGCTTCAGCTCTGCCTCTATTTTAATGGTAATAGCAAAATTTGGAGCTTCCCCTCGTTCAGCGTCCCTGAATCCAGACCCATAGTGTGACATCAGGGCATTTTTCCCAAGAAAGCCCAGCAGAAACTCCACTGGCAGCAACATTCAGGCATTACTGCCCAGTTCACTGTGTTCATCCCTGTACATCTGAACTTTATTTTCCAGACCTTTGGGACTGCAGATCACTTTAGATGAGCTGTGCTCATGGCAGGGGTGCAATCTCATGCCAGGCACAGCATGAAAATCCATGTTTTATGAAATTCTGTCTTAAGGCTGCACTGGAAAAACTGGCACGAGCAACATTTACCTGAGCTGATACCAGCAGATTAAGGATCTGATCCAGTTTTAGCAAATAATTGTCTCATTGTTGTGTTTGCTAAGAAATAGGTGGAAGCAGGAAATGCAAGTAGCAAAACTCTCTGTCAGGTTCTCTGGTTAAAGATTTGGAAGAGTTCAGAGAATATGTAGTAAATCAGAGAACCTGTAATGTGCTTGTCAGTTCATGAGTCTCACCTGCTCCAAAGCACAGATATGTAAGTTTTCACATTTAAAGCCCCTCTGGAAGTTGTGAGTGTTCCAACAGGTGTCTCATCTTGTTTAATTATCTACTGAGCATATAATAATTAAACAAGATATGAGACACCTGTAGGTGCATTATTTAAAAAATAATTTAACGTGCCTTTTTGCTTTATAAGAAACAAGAAAAATGAGCACTCAACCCCCTTTGCTAATTCTATCCTTTCGTATAGCCTGAATCTATTTTGAAATGAACAAGCAACGTACCAGTAACTCCCATGATACTTTGTCTTTAACTCCTTTTAATATTTACAGAGAAGATCACCAGACCAAAAATATCTGGAAAGATGAGGAAAAGGTTTATGCCACTAAAAGTAGTCATATTTTAAAAACTATTTCTATCTTCACTCCATATAACTTAGTTTGCATTTTACAGCTGTTATTGCCCAGTGCTTTGAGTTTGGGTTGGGATTTTCTCGGGAAAGAGAATATTTGGACAATGCTCACGTGGTGGGATTCTTGGGGTGTCCTGCACAGGGCCAGGAGTTGGACTTGATGATCCCAGTAGGTCCCGCAGTGCTGTCTGAAAGCCTACCAAGGCTACCAGTAGATGGTGGTAACAACGCAGTTTCTTGCTTGGTTGGATTTTTTCTTTTTGCTGTTGTTGTTTGAGGAAAAGATGATTGACAATTTTATGTGCTCCCCATCAGGCTTCAGATGTGATGAGGAACCACAATTTCATCGCCCAGCAGTGAGGAAGAACATGGCTCACTGTGAAACAGCCACAAAGGGCTGGCTGTAGATGTAGTTCTAATTTCAGAGCAGCTGGCTGCAAAGGAAAGGGGTTGTTTTCCTTGCTTGCTACAGATTCTCCTTATTTTTCTTCTGTATGTAAAGGCTGGAAGGTTTAAATTCATGGTTCAATTCCCACTTTTGCAGTAGCGCCCATGTTTTGCAAGAGGGATGCTGCAGCAGCTTTGGTTGGTGTAAGGTTTAAAACCTCAAGGCCCAACCAAATTCCTTTTTTTCTTTTTAAATGAAATTTAAAAAAATATAGAGGATAAGGTAAAGATCTTTCTTACTGTTGCTTGAGTATTTCTTTGTCTGCAGCATTGGTTTTGTTCCAGTGGAACAAAATTTAAGCTAATGAGTGTTTAAATGTATTTTGACCACTCCCCTGTTCTTTCATTCCCCAAACAGTCATTTCAAACAGAAAACTCTCCAAACCAAATAACTGAATCTGTGTCCATTGGACCAATGTCCAAACATTGTTCTGCATATGTCTTTTCTTCACCTTTGCAGCCAAGTCCTTGCACAGGCAGCACACTACCAACCAAGGTTTACCCCCACAAAAATCATACTGGAATGTAAAATTAGAATTCCCCACGTGTCTAAATTAGCACATATATTTGCTGGTAAAAGCATTTCAGCTGGTGTAACTACTTAATGTGTTCATTCCACTTTACAGTGAATTTGATGTTGTAGCTAAAGTATAAGAATATGAAGGAAGTGACACTGATATATGATTAGTTGCAATCTGAGATGAAGACTTCCTGGATTATTGCACTCACCTTGATTAAAGAACCATATTCTACAATATTTACTACTCCAGTTTGAAAATTTATGAAGCCTTCCGAGACTCAGTTGATAAAGTGAGTGCATTTCTCCCAGAACATAAAAGCTACTTTACATAAAATATAAAATTCTATTTTATGCTATCAAATAAAATATCTGACAAAGAAATAACCTTATATAATACATACAGTTTTGAAAAGTTAGAAGGCTTCTATTCCTAGTTTGAGGCAAATTGTTCAGTGCATTTTGTATTTTTGGAATTGCAGGATGTATTACATTAGCATTCAGTTGTTTTATTGTCATGAATCTTACACCACCGTGTGTGCAATGATTGGGCAACCGTTGTGATTTATTGGAGCCAGGTGGCCTGCCACCACAACTAATCACCACCTGGGGAGAACTTATACACTAGGAAAACAACTCTCTTCTCAGGTGTTCCTTTCGTGCCCTTTTCCTCCCTTTTTTCACTAGCCTGGTTCCAGAGCTTCCAAAAAACGAGCATAGATCAGGGCTGAGTTTGAGACCCAGAAAATCTGAGCTACTGGACAGAAACTGAGTTGAAAGAGCAATGAGTCAGGCCCTTTTTGTGTGCTTCACAGCAAAGCCTGAGCAGCCCCACTGCTCAGAAACACAACTGAGAGCAGCTGTGCACATCGGTCACTGCGCTGCGCTGGGGCTCCAGGATATTCCCTTTAATCCTCCCCATTAGTAAAAAAATCCAGCCAGAAGAGGTCAAGAAGCTGTAAAAGACGCAAAGCCTCTAGTCTCCGATGCATTCTTTGTGGTCTATTTTTACAGAAATCTCTCTTGGTTCAAGCTGTCCCAAGATTAATGGTTCAGGGAGGGTTAGTCAGCCTTCCCAGCCATGGAAAAGTAATCACGCCACTCAAGCAGCACAACAAATTGATAAGGTGCTGTGGGAAGTGCTCTTTTATATTCTGGCAGGGCCCCCAGCCTATGTCAAGCGTGCTCAGAGGATGCCTCAGCAACTCGGCCTAGTGTAAATATCTGCCACAAAATCTCTCCCAATAACGTCAAAGCAAACTCACTCGAGGGAAATGAGCCCTTCCTGTAAATAGCGGTGAAAGAGCCGCTTTGTTGGCTGATGGGGGTATTAAACATTGTTTTCCCGGAACATTAACACTGCAGCTAATAACAAATAAGCCAGAGTACACTGAAGCTTCATCATTTGTCATTGCATTTGGCAGGTAAATTAGGGTTTTGCTCAACAACAGCAGCTCTACAAGCCGAGAGAGACTGCAGGTTCAACAACCAGTGAGGACCATCCCCATGCTGCAAGTCCGTGGGAGATAAGAGGCTGTGGGGGCACAACCCCTGGGTATGACCCTTTAGCAGTGTCCCTGCACCCCTTTGGGGATGAAGTCAGGTGGCACAGCTGGGCTGGTGCCTGCTTGCTTGTGCTGATCCTGCTCTGTTGTGCTCATCCCAGAGCTGCTAAGGGTGATAAACCTGTCTCTCCTGCTCTTTTAGAGAAAGTCCTCTTTCTCTCTTAGCTCTCCAGGCTGTCAGAGGAGCTGACGCAGAAAGCTATTTATTTGGCTAAAACCACCGTGTGGCACTTTGCCCTGATTCTAAGTTGGATGGCAAGTGGAAATCGTAGGTTTAATTACCTTGTCTCTGTAGATTTTATTCAAAACTGTCAGATCCAGGATTTAACTCTTTGAGTACCTAATGATGCTGGTTGGCAAGTAGTGATGATTTGAAAACCCCTAAATCTCTCTCGCTGCTTTACAAGGGAACCTGAACCTGAACTCATGTTTTCAAACTTTGTCAGGCCTGGTACTGTGACCCCTTCCCTGGAGACCCTGTTCTGGTGCCCAACCACACTCTGGGCGAAGAACCTTTTCCTGATATCCAAGATAAACCTTCCCTGACACAGCTTCATACCATTCCCTCAGGTCCTGTCATAGGTAATCAGGGAGAAGAATGGCACAGTTGAAACATACCACAAAAATTCTTTGTATCCGGTTGAGTGATCTTTTTTTGCATGAGTCTCTCTCCTTCCCTGGGCTGTTCCACACAGACTGGTCACCAATTTCTGCTCAGGAAGGTTTTAATCTGGTGGTTTACCCCCTCCAAACCTTGTTTTCCTGGTGTTATAGGACACAGAACTGGTCCTTGAGAGGTGGCCAGGACAGCTTCAGAGAGCCCTCTCCCTCAGCCGTATCCATCATACAGAGCCCATTTATGGAGGGAGTCCTCTGGCATGGTGCATCCTTGGTAGAAAGTATTTGTGTGTATATTATGAATAGTTACAGTTGGCACAGAAATTGCTTTTGGAATATTAGCTGTGATTATCTTTGATTTTTAATTTTCCTTCCTTCCTTCCTTCCTTCCTTCCTTCCCAAGGCAAATTTGAATCCACACTTAGCAACTTTATCTCCTTGTTTGAAAATAAAATTCTCCATCGTGGAAAGATGTAAAGCCATGTTTTCTTTTATGTTTTTCCTGTCTCCACTGCTCTTTGAACAATCTTTGGCCAAGTGATTGTGCTAGTGAAGTGTTTGGCAACAAGGCAGGGCCTTTCTTTCCTTTGTCAAGCATTGGAAGGGGCTGCCCAGGCAGGTGGTGGAGTCACCATCCCTGGAAATACTCAAGAAACAACAGGACATGGCACTCAGTGCTCTGGTCTACTTGACAAGGTGGTCAAAGGTTGGACTCCATGGTCTTGGAGGGCTTTTCCAGCCTAAATGATTCTGTGATTCTGTGATTTTTTTCACATGCTGTTAGCTATTTCTGGGGCAACACATGAGAAATCTGCTCCTTTTATTTCTATTGGAACCAGATTGAGCATTTATTACCAACTGACTTCACACCTCCAGTACCAGGGATATGAGTAGCCATCAAAAATAACACAGATTTGGCCTGATGAGTTTTAGGGCAGGTACTAGGAAGCTGCTTAATTCTCAGCCAGATTTTTCCCTTTTCCACCTATTTTTTAAAAGTTCACTGGTTTCCATCTAGGACAAATGACCATCAGATCCAGTTAGCAAGATGAGTCATCCAAACAACAGATTTTAGACATGATGAAATTAATCTGTCCCTATTAAGGCAAAGATCTGCATTATTTCTATAAGGAGAATGAAAAGAAACAGAATGTTTATTTAATGGATGTTCTGATGACAGTGGCTTTGGAGTGCAGACAATAATTTTCGTTCATAGATCAAAAAAAGCCTTGAAGCTTTAGCGGTGCAACAGAAAGGGAGATGTGGTCAGAAGCTGAGGTTATAGGGTTCAGCTCTAAATACTCTTAAATATAGGGAGGCTCTATTGTTGTGGAGTTTCTGTATATTGATTTAAAAGCCTCAGTCTGACTATGAGCTACCATGAGTATGAGCTCTGGGACTCAGACCTGAAATTGTAACTGGTTGTTTATGGTCAATGGCTCCAGCTTTATTTTGCTGAAACGAGGACTGTTGGGGCTTTATCACTTTGTTCTTGCCCTTCCTCTTCCCTTTTTCCTTCTGCTTCCCCTTCCTGTTTCCTTTTGCTTTTCAACTTTCCTTTTTCTTCTCCTTCTCCATCTCCTTCTCCTTCTCTGTCTCCTTTGCTTTCTCCCTTTTCTTTTTTTCTTCTTCTAGATGCAATATTTTTTTAAAAAAAAACCAGACTAACACTTTGTAGAATCATAGAATCACAGACCGATTTGGATTGGAAGGGATTTTACAAATCATCTTATTCCAACCCCCCCTGCCAAGGGCAGGGACACCTTCCACTGTCCCAGGTTGCTCAGACTTCCATCCAGCCTGGCCTTGAACACTCCTGGTGAAGACCATTCCACAACTTTCCTGGGCAGGCACACTTGGTGTTGTCATTGTGTGCTTTGTGAAATTTTTTGCACATGAATTTACCTCACCACACTATGAGAAAAACAAGCTTCAGTATCTGTCAGGTTATGATTTTTCTTTCTCCCAGTCCCATTTTCCTGCTGATGCGCCAGACTACTCCTAGATAAGTTTTAAAACTCTCAGGGATGCAGCTGTTGAAATGCATGTTAGCTTAATCAAAAAACAAATAAACAGCCAAGATGTGTGGGAAAGGAACCAACCGTACTCACTGTGAACACAGCAGCGTGCAGGATGGACATCTTTTCCCTCTAGCTCCTCTTGTGATTCAAAGTTGGTTTTTTTTTTTACCCACGAACCAGAGAGTAACATTTGATCTCAGTTTGACTTCTGAAATAGGTCACTGTCTGGCTGGGGAGCGGAGATACGCAGAGATGATGCGTCTGCTTGGAGATCAGTTTCTTGTAGCTAAGGCAGAGCAGATAGGAAAGCATAAATCAAAATAAATATCTTTGTCCCTACTGTGGTTGAAATAGGCTCCTGTGGTATCCAGAGACAGCGGAGGATTTGGAAAGAAAGGTTGCATTGTGATTTTTTTTTTGTGGGTTACTGAGAATCTTGCATGGGAAGATGGGGAACAGCTCTGAGCACAGATAATTGGGATGAATCAGTGTTTCTAATTCCACCCAGGATAGCCTCTGTGAGAACTGGAGAGGTTAGCACCAAAACACAGCACTGGTTTGGAAACATTGCTGCTTGTTTCAAGGGGAGCCAGAGTAAATAATGCACACAAACATGGCTCTGGGCTCTCATTACAGAGAACAACATAAAAATTATTTAATCTTCTGTTTTTTATGTTTTGTAAATTAGATTACCTTGAGGGATGAAGCAGAGAGTGAAAACTGCAGTGTGGGAGAAGTCTCTAACTTCTGACTCTGTTAATGGGATGGTGTGTGGACTTAAAAACTTGCAGACTGTGAGATGACAAGTTCAGCACCACTGTTTCTAGAAGTAGAGAAATTAGTCCAAATATAATTAAAGAAATGAGTAAATGTCAAAACAAACAAACTAGACATATACAAGCCCATAGGTCCTGATGGGTTGCTCCCACAAGGGTTGACCAATGTCATTTTGAGGCCACTCTCAATTATTTTTGAAAAGTTGTGACAATCAGCAGATTCCTGCAGAGTGGAAGAAGCAAATGTCACCTTTATCTTCAGGAAGGGCAAGAAGGCCCTTCTGGGGAACTACAGGCCAGCCAGCCTCACCTTAATCCCTGAGAAGATGATGGAGCAACTAATCCTGAAAATTATTTCCAAACATATAAAGGACAAGAAGGTGACAAGGAATAGTCAGGCACAGATGTACAAATCGTGCCTGACCAAGCTCATAACCTCACAGACAACCAGGCACAGTGGAGTTTAGATAGGGGGGCAGTGAGGTGACCTGAAAACTGGCTGACCTTCAGGATCAACACTTGTCATCTGTGACGTGAAGTCCAGTCACCAGTGGTGTGCATCAGGAATTCATACTGAGGCCAACACTGTTTAAAAATTCTGTTAATGATCTATAAAAGTGATGGTAATTTGATTTCTTTCTCTTATTGCAAAGAAAAAATGATCATGGATCATGTTTTACTTCCAATTGCAAAAGTCCCCATGAAGTTTCACTGGATCAAAGACTGAACTGAACATACCAACTAAATCCATATTGCAGTAATTATTACACTCCAGATGAAAATTTTCACCTCAGCATTGAAAAGTAGTGGGAATTTCTTGCATTTGCATAAAGCAGAGAGGGTTATATTGCTTCAACTGTTTCATTCCTTCTTACTACTTTAAAAAAAAAAACCCTAGAAAAGTTGAAACAAAACAAATGCAAGGAAAATGACTCTGTAAAACAACACTGAGATTTTTTTTTCTCTCCGTGTAAACTATACCAAGTTCACAGGAAAAGAAAAAAATCCTTCAGCAATTGTAAACCTAGCCTGAACTGCAATAATCAGACTGACATTTTATATCTATCCTACCTACATTTTATATCTATCTATCTACACGGGAAACAATACTAGATAATGTTGAATTGCAGTGTGGTTTCTTTGGGGTTTTAGCAGTAATTTCAGGTGTTTATTAGGTGCTCCAGTTTTGGGGTACTTATAGTCCCCTGCTCCTCCATGGCCTCACCAGCTGCAGGGTGACTGCCCCCGGCTCAGGACTTCCACCCTCTGGGAAGGTCCAAGCTGGTGTGTCCCCATAGAATGGGACTACGTCAGCCTGACCCCATATCTCTGGGATATCCAGAGGATATCCTGCCTTCTCCATGCCTGGGAGAAAACTGGGTAGCTCTGGGATAAAGTGAGCTGAAAGGTCATCTGCGAGATCAGGTGCTTAGGAAAGAATAGAAAGTGAGGCAAACTGAGAGTGGAGGTGCACCCATATTTTTGTGCTTGTATGAATGCCTGCCAGGCCTTCTGACATCAGGGACAGCTGGAAACCTGCTGCAGCACCCTCAAGGTTTAGAAGAACTTGGACTTCAGCTGCCTGATGGTGGTCAGTCAGTCCCTCACACACCTGTGGTGCTCTGACAGCTGTAGCATTTTCATTGGGAAACTGTGAAGGGAAGGGGTCTCATCCCCAGCGAGTGTTCCATGGCCTCACTCCTCTTCCTGACCATTAACAGGACTTCTTTCAGAAAGAAGAAGAAACAGTGATTTTTTTCCTAGTTCCTGCTGTGTCAGTGAGTGTCCTGACACACCTGAACATGAGAAAGCCATTAGAATGGCTGGAAAAATCAGTACTCCCTGCTGGATGTCCCTCAGAAGGCTCTGAGAGAAGGCATCCCTCTGGCAGGTGGGGGGACCCAAGGAGCCGGTGCGTGACAGGAAAGCCCCTGGCCGTGCAGGTGGGTGAGGAGATGCTGCTGTGAAGCTCCATCCGTGCCTGCTGGAGGGAGCAGCAGCTGAGGTGCAGGCAGGGGCTGTGAGCCAGGCTGCAGGTGCTCAGTCAGCCCACAGCTGTGCAAACATCACCACCCGTGCTCCCCAGCTCCCACAGAGCGAGCAGGTACACAAACCCTTGGATTCAAGGCGTCAGGGCAGCCAGGAATGGGAACTGTTTGCCTTTGGCTGGGGGCACATTCAGAGCTGCTGAGAGCAGAGAGGATCCGTGGGCTTAGACAGCCCAGCTTGCATTAGGTCAGCTCAGCTGGTCAGAGCCTGGTGCTAATAACACCAAACTTGTGGGTTTGATCCCACATGTATGGGCCATGCACTGAAGAGTTGGACTCAACGATCCTTGTGGGTCCCTTCCGACTCAGAATATTCTCTGATTCTGTGATCTGAAGGCCCTGGTAAATAAAAACTGAATCTGGTCTTGTGATGATTCTTTGTAGTTTTGCTGGCTTCCCATCTCAAAATAGGCTACAAATTCTGTGTTAAAAAGTTCCATGATTTAGGTTATGCAGCTGAAGCTGGGTCCTTACAAGTTCATCCGACAGGGACAGAGATTTTTCCATACCTGCATCAGAAAGTGGCATGTACTTCCGAAGTACAGTTCTTCCCTGAACCTTTCGTGGCACTAATTGTGTGAATCCCATTGCTAAGGGCTTGTTTGCCTGTGTGACAGATCAACCATCTGCTCAGCTCTGGTGGTGCAAATACAGAATAATTCTGGTAACTTCAGCAGAGCTGCTCAGGAGAGACACATGCAGCTGAGGTCAGGATCTGTTCTGCTTAATTAAATAAATAAAGGCTAAGTATCCTGGAGCATCCATTTTCCAGTGTCCTTAACCTTGTCTTTGCTGGTGACCTCCTTATTTATTTATTTACTTATTTTCCAACTGAGCTTTTCATGGCCATTGACATAAATTTTCCAGCTTTTTAAATACAGAACATCTGTGGTCCCTATGCAGTGTCCTCTATAGGTCATGGGAAAGCTTTATCTTGCTAATAAGCTCCATTCCTCTATATATTCAAGCCCAGTTGATGGGGCCAAGCGTGTTTATAAATAAATATTGTCTTGTAATGACCATTTCCATGTGTCCCAGAGGAATAGAGATTTTGTCCTTTTGAGCTGGCCAGCTGCCTCCTTTGTAACAGTGAGAACAGTTTTCCCCTGTCTGGTTAACATTTGATTTATGTGGAAATGAACTCCCCAAGGTGACAGACCAGTGATACTGAAGAATGCAATGCTCCCAACTACCCTTTAATAGTCAGGGAACTCTGTTCATCCACCCACCCATCATTTTTCTCTTCATCAAACGAAATTATGATTGTATTTATTGAATCTCTCTATTTGTCCCTGACCAGCTCTGTCTGCCTCAGCCAAAACGGGGACAAAAGCATGAGGAAGGCAAGCAAGTTTCACTGGAATTCTGTCACATATCTGTCACTAAGAGAAATGACCACTGACGCAGGAAACGGTTAAATTACGGAAAACTATGTTTGCTGGGAAATGCAGAGCATGGGTTGCCAAAATATGTGGTGAATGACTGGCCCTTCTTTCCTCATGAGTGCACCAAGAAATATGCTGCCATATACCTTCTCCTCTGCATGAAGTGTGATCCAATAGCTGCTTATCACTGAAGGATGATACTGTGCCCAGGGCTTATTTCTTAACACTGTTCCACCAGAGAGAATATGTATTTCTTACACAAGCCTTGATCTGCTCTGCATCTGCTTCCAACCAGGCAGCAGTGCAGAAGAGCTCAGGATCCATCTTTAAAGATTTCAGGAGAAATCCATTGGAGATTTCAGAAGAAAAACACACAAGACTTACGTAGGATATCTGTTAATCTTTGCTTCTGAAGTTGTTCCTTGAGCTACGTATACACGTGTTTATGTGGAGATATACACACAGAGTAAAGAATGTTTATTCTGATTTTCCACTCTCCCAAAACGTTGTACTGTGTGGAAGGGAATGAATGCCTGGGGATTTCTAGACTGTTGTTTCTGGTAAAGCCAGTCTGATAAACAGCCTCCAGGCTTGATCCATAATGAGAATACATTCCTATGGCTGTAATTTCATCCTACCATGTAGTCTATCGGAAAGGTAATGAGGAAAGAAAGGTAATTTTCAAGACCTTCATTTTATTATGCAGAAAAATAATCAAAGTATTATCCTTCCTCAGCATGCTGGGGTTTAGCACTTAGTAAAGAAAGGTTATATCAAAATAGGACATGTATTTCGGGTATTTAGATGTTTCTCCATTTTTGTGAGAACTCCAGTTTCGACTGATGCATGAGGGACTAGACAGAGCCTCCCTTTCCTGTACTCTGGGACATGTTCCATGGGAGAATTCAGCAGTAAAACCAATTCCTGTAAATTAAGTTATGACATCCTTATCATGTTTTCTAACTGCTCTCACACAGCATAGCAATGTATGTCAGAAGGGGATGTGCGCACTGTGGTCTGGTTTTGATACCAGTGAGACTTTGTATTGCAGTCCTGGCTCTTCTGTTTCAAATGGCAAAGGGAAAGCTGTACCACCAGGAGAATGATATAAAATACTGTTTGTGGATATTTAATTTCAGGTTTATGAACTAGGAAAAAACCCAAAACAAAACAATCGCACGCCAAACCAGCAGAATTGATCTGTTACTGCTGGGATCTGTTCTTTTTTTGTTGTGGTTATGTAAACTGCGTGACAGCCTGGCTTTCCAACGGTGGGAAAATCTCCTGAGAAGAAACGTGTCCCTCGCTTCCTCTGGGAATGCTCAGTACCCTGGAGATTGTTCTTGCTTGACATTTTGTTTCTCAAGTGACTACTGGACCTTTGCTCAGATGAGATAAGTCATTTTTCTTTCCCTGGCTACAAGTAGTACATGTAATTATGTAATTGTAAGGCTTAAGGCTAAACTGGTTTATGGCAGTGGACGTGCAGGGTTTTTTCCTCCCAGAGCTTTTCTGAGCCAGACTGAGCTGGGCTGGGTTACTGTGGCCATGTTTTGGTGGCAGGTAGCACAGCAAGCTCAGGAAATCCCTGTTCAGTGGTGGGCCATTGCCCATCCCTGCTCTCAGACATTTTCCCACAGTAAATTTGGGGGCCGACACACTTGAATGCAAACTAGGGTGTACTTCTTATGTTCTTGAACCAGAAACAAACCCTGTTTATAAAATTAAAACAGATATTTGTTCTATCTTCTGGAAATACAGCAGAGTTAGTGTGAATAAAGGTTGTAAAATATGATGGGGTTGCATCTGGAAAACTTGAAGTCCTCTACAGAGCACCAGATTCAGATTATGCTCAGATTATGTCAGAACAAATCACAAAGTTTAGCTAACATGAACCTGTTTGCACCTGACTGTTTTCAGATAGGAGCTGCTCACATTCACAGCATTTGGAAGGCACTTTGCAGGCTCACGGGAAGGACAGATCTAATAAATGCACTCAAGTGATCCAAACAGTCTAGTTAAATTTATTTTCATTGTACAGTGTTTGCATCTGGTGTTTCAAACAGCAGCAGTCCACCCTGCAGTGTCTGGAGTTCTGCCTCTATCCAAAAGGAGACAATTCTTTCACAACCAATACTGAACCATGAGATATTACATTAGGGAACACCAAATCTTGTTCTTACTGGATTACTGATGTATCTTTTTTTCATTATTAATTGAGGTTCTGTTGCTACATAATCTTCCTCCCCTTTTTTTACTAGAAAACCTATGGAACAAAAGTAGCCTGCTGCCATGTGGAAAGGGCAGCTAGAACCTTACTGCTGTTTCCTTTTCCATCAGAGGTTGCACTGAAATACAAAGATTAAACAAAGATATTTGTGGTTGTGTGGAAGTTTAGGGTTCAAGAGCTCCCTGGGGCTGGAAGGCACACACCCACGCTGCCTGGGAAGGGCTGCTTCAGGATTAGGAAAACTCCCCTGCTAGATAGCTTTATGCTCTGGAGATCCTGCCACTTTTCCCTTTGAATGCTCTTCCTGCCTGGACTCTTTAAGTAGATGTTTAACTGTAGAATCCTTAAGAATTCTCCTAATTTGGAGGAGGCTTCACGCTAGTGCACAGGGATTGCTGAACTGTTTAGGATTTCAGAGCTGCTCAGGTGTTTTACAGAATCACAGAATGCTTTGGGTTAGAAGGGACCTCAAAGCTCACCCAGTTCCATCCCCCTGCCATTGGCAGGGACACCTTCCCCTAGACCAGGTTACTGAGATTCCCATCCAGCCTGGCCTTGAACGCTTTTTATCTCAGTGGGTAACAGCATCCCCAGTGGTTTAATTTTGTTATATTTATTCATATTAGCAGACAGTACTCCACAATTTATTAGGTCCCTATGCCTTAGCAAGTGATTCCCAGCACAACTCGAATCCAGCACTTGCAGATCTCCCCTCCAGAAGCCTTTGATCCAAAATAAACCAAAACCACATTTACTTCACCAGAAAGAATAGTATATCTACTAAGAAATGTTTTTAAAACTGTGACCAACTGACATTCACTTCTGCTTTCCTTAAAAGCCACCCATCTCTTGACTTCTTCAGAGCATTCCCACATTAGCCTGGTTCCCTAGAGGAGCTGTCTTCTCCTCCTTGGGATGATGTGGTCCTTCAAGTCTGCGGTCTCTGATACCCGTTTTCCATCTTGCCTGGTCATTGTCTCATTACAATACTCCATGTGTGCTGGAGATGGCTTCTCCTACCATTCCTGGATTTTATTCTTCCTTTTGCCCAGCAGCCCTTTGTTGAGCTGGTTCACTGGAGTGGCCCAGCCAAATTGTTCCAGCATTCACTCTCCTCTATTTACCACAGAGAATCCACGTAGTCAATGCTCAGAGCATGTGCAAGACCCTCACATGCCATCATCAGTTGTTTAGCAGGAGGAAAAGCAAAAGCCAAGGAAGGGAAGCAGGAATCTGGTTTGCCTCTGACAGCCCCTTGAACTGTGCTCTGGCAGCTCCGAGCGAGCCTTCCCTGGGGGCACATCAGGCACATGTGCTTTGGAGAGCAAGGGGATGCAGGGCTGCTCCTCACTGCTGCTGCTGCGAGTTCGCATGGCCACGGCGTGTGACCCAGCTGGGAGCGAGTCCCTGCCTGGATGAAGGGGCTGCACGTAGCTCCGTGCTTGCTGCCGATTTCCATGACCAAATTCCATGTCCTGCACGGCGTATGCAGCTCCCATGCGGCATCATCCACGGCTGGGGAGCTCCCCAGGGACACAAATGGGCACTGAGAGTAAGTGCTACCCTTTAAAAGCTCACGATTCTGAGTGAAACCATTTGGCAAGCTCTCTGTGTCTTTGCTAACGAACATTTCACCCTTTGAATGGTATTTTTTACCTTCTTCTGTGTGCATGGTGCTGATGGGTCCATATTTGTGGCAATTTTACCAGACTGAAATGCCACAGCCTCTTGATGATTTCAGGCACCAAATTATTATGGGCAGGTTTTTCAAAGGGAGGTCTGGAATCTGTTTCTACTAAGAAAACCCCTCCCTTTTTCACAGCAGGAACAAAACAGCAACAATCTTTGGATGTGTATTTGCACACACACACTTGTACATGCACACATTTTCCCTCTGCAGTTTATTTCCCCAGTATCATATCCCAAATGATATTCTCAAAGTACCCATAAGAAATGCCTGGAAATCCTAAAGGGGATAGGAGTTCCCAGCCTTACTCTACCACTGCATTCAAATGTAAGTCAAGTTGAAAATTTCCAAGAGGAAAGTGACCATGAGAAACTCACTGAGACACTCGACAGAAATCTAAACCAACACATTGCAAAGAGTTACAAACAAAAACCGGTCTCAAAACCAGCGCTCCTCCTGTGACATCATGTCACATTAATCACTGCTAGGTTGACCTAATAAGGATGAAAATTCCCACTTCACAGCCTGCTCTCCCAAACAAAAAAATGCATCTTCTGCTATGTCGGACCTTCCTCAATGTCTGCCAGAAGAAATGGAGCTGGTAGCTTGGCTCAGATGTCAGTGTAGTTAGCTGAGGCCCTGGGTAGGAGAGAAGTCCATCTTAATGAGGGACTTTTGCTCTCTAAAGCACATGGTGGAGTCTCTGAGAATGAGGATTATATATTTTTATATCTAATGGAATCTTTTGGCTGGAAAACCAAAGTAAAAATAACTTGGAGAATCCCTACTGTCAAATCTGGCAGTTCAAACACTTGCTTCTTTACATAACCAAATGTGTGTGTACATATATATATATATAGATAACAAGTTAAACAAGCTTTTCTCCTTTGATTTGATAATGTGCACGAGGAGAACTTAGGTTGAAGGATTCTAGTGATGAATTAATAGTTCTGTGCTTGAAGTGGAATAGGAAAGAATGTGTTGATAATACACAGATGTATGGTTATGGAAAGACATAAGGAGTTATCACCACTTCTGGCTGAGTGATCTGCAGTGGATTGCAAACACTGTGCAAGGTGTGGCTACCTACGTAAAATGATATTATTGTTTTGTGGACACCACTAACAGCTCTCAGTGAGTGAGTGCTCAGATGTTGACATCTGAAATGACAAAGATATGATTGACCACATGCTCCCATGCTGAATTATTGTGCTTATACGTGTCTTGTGCGTGGTTTCAATTTAAATATCTCCACCTGTAAGGTCTCTGCTTTGAAGACTGTTCCACCTAACATTCAGTACATGATCAAGAAATCTTGATATTAATAGTCTTCTGAACTTCTCATTTCTCTGGGTTTGTGCCTTTCCTCTAGTAATTGATATGACTGAATTAGGACTCATTGCCTGTTGCTTTTTATTTTTAACCAGAGTGTCTGAATTGATATTTGAACAGATTATTGTCCCGTAAGGAAAACACTCATGACTGATAACACCATATTTACTGCTAGTATAAACTGAAGGATATTCACGTCTTTAAAGTTAGGTTAAATTTAATATTTGATGGAGCACATTCAGTCTTGTGTTCCATTTTTCATGTGGATGTCGAGAGTGTAAAGGAGCTCACTATAAGGAGATCTTCAGTCCAGAAATTTTATTACTCTCTTAATTTAACACAAAATATTTAAAGAATGCAGTGAGATTTTGTATATGGAAAAAATAGCACATCCCAAACAATTTAATCTGATCAGCCAAGAATAGTATCTGTTTATAATATGATTTAAAACACCAGCTAAGGCTGAGCAGACAACATTTATTAGTACTTGATATATTTTTGAAAAGCTGTGAGATGAAAAGCTGACCACCCAAGGGGCAAGCAATTGTCACTTGCTCTCGCTCAAACTCAGCAGAGTTTCTTTCAGTGTGTGTCACAACCCTTCAGTTTTGCTTCATGTCCTGCCCTTGACTGAATTTGAAAACCATGACAGTCAGCAGAAGCAGCCCTTTTCTGACAGACCAACCCAGATCACCCGGAATCAAAGACCTAACATCAAAAAATACACCCTGAAGGATAACGAGGCTGGGCCATGGGAGGATGCAATCAATTTTCGTGGCTATTGTGGTTACAAAAGAAAAAAAAGCACTTGAGGAAAGCAGTGATGTTTCCTGGATGAGGAAGATGCTGAGTCCCAAACCACAATAGCCCTTTGCAGTCACTCCAGTGCCATTCCTCAGTTTTATGGTCTTTGTAATAGACCTCAGACCATAAACCCAAGAAATATCATTTCACTTTGGCCCACACAGAAGCTGGCTTTCTCATCCTTGCTACTAAGCCAAAATTTAACAACAGCAGGAATCCAAGTAAACTCCCGTAATGATGAGATACCCTAATTTTTACAAATTATCCCAAGGGACATTTGTCAATGCTAGTTGAAGAATCCATAATTAGCACTAAAATGCATTTGTCAGAATAAATCAACCATTTGGGGATGCCTAAGTCTGCTGGGGTTTTTGTTCCCCCATGTTTGTTTGTTTCCTCAGTGGGAGATTAATTTAAGACTAAGAGGAAAGCTTTTTGTTGACCCAAACTCATTAAACTCTCCCTATCCATAAATTTGGAGTGCAGCAGGGACCATTAGATCACCCCATCTGACATACTGAGCAGCACAGGCCATGGCATCATGCACAGCTACTCCTGCACTGGGCCAGAAAAGTGTGTAGAGATGAACACTCATCCTCTAGAAAATTACAGCACGTTTGTGGTGGGAGTGATGTCTTCAGATGGATCAGCTCTTCTTTAGAGTACAAAAAAAGGTGTTATACCTTTGTCAAAAGTGAAGAGAGAATCCATCATGGTTTTGTTTGCCTATCCGAATTTTTAATAACCTAAATGTTAAAAAAAATGGTAGCAATAACTAAAGTATGGACAATATTTTCTTTGAATGCATGGTTTTTGTCTTCCTTACATTGTAGTGTGTCTTGATGATCCTAGAATATTCCCTTCACTGCTAACCAGTAATTCATCAGTGTTCTGAGAGTCCTCTGCCAGAAACCCCCTGAATACTTATTATTTTAAAATACTTCTTTTAATCCAAGCCCGTGGTGATGTGTCCTGACTGTGAGTGCCTCAGTCCCAGTGGCTGTTTCTCTTGGACAGCACTGATCTTGTCTCTGCAGGCTAAATCTCTCTTCAGCATCCAATAAGGGAATGTGGGAATGTATTTTATCTTTACTGTCCAGTTATCACACGAGAAATCTTTTTTTTTTTTTTAAGTTCAAAGAATTCTTAAGGGAAAAAATAAAATATAATTCAGGGAGATAGGGCTGAGAAGCATTATTAATATGCTAAGGGTATTAGAAATTCCAGCCTATCAGCTTAGATTAGTCTGGATGCCATGTAAACACAAATATAGGGAAAAAATGCCTTAATATAAGCATTTGGGGGAGAAAAATTTGACTCTCACCTGGCTATTCAAGCAACTCCCACCAGTGTTTTGAAAATACCAGGCCCCACAGAGAATATATTTTGTCAAAATAGTGCAAGCTTTGTTTCTTTCATCATATAATATCTAATGTTTTTTTCTCCTGTCAAAGCTCCTTTCTGGTCTTGGACTAACTACTTTTGCAGCTTGCAGCGAAAAACATTTGCTAATAATAACCAGTGGAGTGCTTGGAAACTGGTTTCACAAAATGTCCTCAGTCTCTAGTTTGTGCAGGAAAAAAAGATGTGAAGAATTAACCATCTTTTTCATTTTCAATCAGAAAAAATAGTGTGTCCATGCCGCTCTCCAGATGGAAAAGCAAAAGCATGATTCCTGGCCTGAACTTTATAAAGTGTAGGTAAAGGCTCAGGCTTTTATGAAATTCATTCATGATGGCTGTGAGACAAAGCCTCTGAAATGACCATTCAGCCTGGAGTGACACATGGCTTTAGGGCAAAGGCCTACGGCACACATCAGGTGTTAACTAAACCTGAATATTCCTCTGGCTCTCACTTTACAATGTCTTGAGTATCCCAGAAAGCCCAGAAGGAAGGGTAACCCTTCTGCAGAAGGAGCCAGGCAGTTGTTCAGGCCAGGGCAGGTCGCTGTGGCACAACGTGCTCACGAAGAAATGCTCAAGGGGCAGAACAGTTTCACAAGGCCAGAATTGTTTTACAAGGCCAGAGTGATGCCAGGGGTAGCAGAGAGGTTCAAAGTGTGGCTTGCAGCAGCCCTTTCCAACGTCAAGTTCCTGCTTCTGCCCCTGGCTCGCACCAGATGTTGCAAAAGAGAGTGCAAGAAATCCTGAAGGTGACAGCCACAGAATCAGCTGCCAACAGGGAAAGTTTCCTCCAAATCCTATTACTCAGAGGTTGGCTTCGACCCTGGAGCGTTAATCTTTATATCCTCTGTAAGCACTGTCTGTGTTTGTTTGCTCTCTGTGTCCCCACCACAGTAACTCTGAATCTTCTGGGTGTCCCAAACAAGGACAAAGGCTCTCACTGCCATTTTTCTGCTTAAAACAGAGAAGTTCCTTAGGTGAAAGCTAGGAAGAAAAAATGAAGTGCAATCCCAGACATTATGTCTGTCCTGGAAGGACTTTAGAATTACTTTTCTAAGCTTAGAAAATAGTTTTGCTCTTCTGGTAGGCTGCACAAAGAGCCAAAGCATACGAAATACACAAAATAAGTGACGTCAAGTAATGCAGTCCCAGTTACACCATATTGCAGTGGGATGGGAATGGTAGGGACACAAATAAATGTGAAGGGATGATACTGATACCTTACTGCATCTAATTTACTAAATCATTATCAATGAGATGGACGGTTAATTGCCAATATGAACTGTCAGCACTATTTGGTAGAAATCTCACCTGTCATTCTTAACTGGTCAGTCTGTGTTACACACAGAAGGCTTCAAGTTTAAAATAAAGCCCCTTTCTGATAAAGTTGCCAGGGAGAATAAATGACTAAACATACTGAGCTGTGGTGCTGCCAGCTGGTCCCCTCTCAGCGGGCAAATATTGCAAAGCTGGGTCTGAAAGCTGTCCTTTCAGTGAGGAGAGCAGCTCCTAGGCCCAAAACCTCTCTGCTGCTCTCCACCACTGGCTTCCTCTGTCCCTGACCTCTACTAGGACTGCAAAACTTGCTCAAGAAAGGGGCTTTGCGCTAAAGGATTTTCTGCATGGAGCAGGAGCACAGCACATACAAACACGACATTCATGGTACAAAGTTCTGCCTTGTTTATCTGTTTGGCATCCGGGCATATGGCTGAGGTGTCTTAGTGTTATCTCAAAATACCAGTATCCTTGCAGTACTGTTCCAAGAAACAGGGTATAATAGGTGTGAAGCAGAGAGAGCCATAAAGATGAAATAAAATTTGGAAGGAGAAAATGAGAAAATGGTTCTGGGCAAAAGAAAAGCTCATTTGAAATACTGAAAGAATAATGAGGTAATATAAAATTATTATTCTAAAGGACCATGGAAAAGGCTGGGATACAGGAAGGACCAAGAGTACAGAAGGATGAATGAAGAATACAAAGAGACAAAAAGGAAAGGAATAGGGAAAAATCAGAGACGGAAGAAATCATTATTTGTTGGGGGTTAGGATTTTTCCTTTTCTTTCCCTCATGTTTCCCATCTGTTGCTAAGAGACAATAATGACCAGTACTTAAGAGAGGCAAGAAAGGTGAGGGAAGTGTGCAGCTGGCTACTCTCTTACGTGGGAGATTTTCTCTTAGAAGGGCAAAGATACCATGAGATTCTGGCCGGGTGGTGAGGTGCTGGGGTCGGCTCCTCTCGCTCTCTCACTGTCAGCATCAGAGGAGGGACAGCCAGTCTGTGGTCACTGCCGGGAGGATTCGTGGCCACGACGGAGCTTTTGTCCTCCCATTGCGTCTCCTACTGTGGGTGAGCCTTTGCTGGACTGGGACCTTATTAACACCTGATCTGACTGGAAAGGACCCTCACCATCTTTTCGGGTGCCTCAGGGGAAAACCTGAGACCCCGACCCAGTTCCCTTTCCCGGAGGGCGCGTCTCCCCGGCCGCATGCAGCAGCTGCTGTGGAGGAGCCCGGCTGCCGCTGCCCAGCCCCGCTGCTTTCTGCTGCTACCTCGGGCTTTTTTTGCTACACTGTAACCCACACCCCCTGCCTGCCAGGACACGCCGCGGCTCCTGCTACAGCTGCGAAGTTTCCGACACATTTCCTTTGCTGCTGTGGGGTGTGCTCCTCCCTGCCGCAGCCCGTTCCGCCATCCAGCCCGCCCGCCATGACCGCGTGAGGGAGACGCGGCTGAGCCACAGCGCCCCCTGCAGGAGCGGGGGAATCACCGCACCCGCCCTGCCCGGCCGGGAGCCAGCAGCGCCCCCTGCCGGCTGCGACCGGAACTGCACCGAAGGGGAAAGTGCCTGCAGCCGAGAGAAGGCTGGGACTGGGTTTGTGGTTCTGTTTGCTGTTGCTGCCACTGTTGTTTGTTTGCCTTGTTACACATACTAGTAAAGGACCATTATTCCATTTCCCATATCTTTGCCTGAAGGCCCCTTAATTTCAAAGTTATAACAATTCGGAGGGAAGGGGGCCATATTTTTTCCATTCCAACGGAGGTTCCCGCCTTCCTTGGCAGACACCTGTCTTTCAAACCAAGACATAACTGTAACTTTTTTATTATTATTATTTTGTATAAAACCTGCTTTTGCACAGCATCTGACTTAACCATGTATCCAACAGACAGCCTCAGAGAAATTCACAGCCCTGGAAATGGTGGACAAATTGTATGTGCTTCACTGTGATGCTTCTTGGAAGCTGCAGTTGATCATTGTTTGGACATAAAACGGACAGATTAATTTCTCCAGATGTTCACCATCCACCCTTCCAGAACACTAATGGGCTGGCGAGGGAATGAATGCTTTTAGCAGAAACTTCAGTTTCCTCTTCTGCTTCAGATGAAGTATTTTGTCAGAGTTCTTGTTCTGGACAGCACCTGCTCCAAATGCAGGAAGTCCCCACCTCAGAGCAATGCCCCTCCATGCCACCATGCAACACCTCGTGAAGCCTGAAACCAAACCATCCATCCAACAACTGCTGATGAGCTACTTTCAAAGAGAATGATAATCCACCATTGCTTTTGACTATTTCACCTTACAGGAAAAAGCAAACATTTAAAACTCCAAAATATTTAAATGGTTGAGTGGCTTGGAGGGTCAGAAAAAGGACAGTAGTTCTCTTGAGCCACAGACACAAGACAATTTCTGCAAGAGATCTGAACAGGAATTTGTCCACAGTTATGCTTATTCACACAGGAAAAAAACATGTATCAATTTGGGTTACCAAATGTGACAGAATTAGTTGTCTTGTGTATTCTTGTAGAAAAACTTGTGATTACATTTTTGGGAAGGCTCCAGGTAACAAATGCCTATTTTACTTTGAAGAGGAAAGCTGCTTCCCACCAATTCTCATTGCCAGATTATATAAAAACAGAGATGAGGCACTGCTAAAAAACAGGAATTCAGCAGTAGCACCCAAGTGCCCCTGAAAAACATTCAGATAGTTTTGAAAATACTATCTCTAATATTATTAGCAGACTTCCCTCTCATTCCCATTTGTGAGTTCCCACTGGCAAAAAATAATCCTCTGCTGGAGCAAGCAGACTTAATCCTATGAAAAGTGACGCAAGTACACGTGTTTCCTTCCATGTATGAATCTATCAGAGAAAGCAAAACAGGATTTGATCTTCCATCATTAAGAGAACGTGAAAGAGGCATCTGCTTCTTCCAGCTTGAATAATTTCAGTGAAACCGACGCCCAGGTGGCAGCCAGGAAGACTGGGATTTCTCACCTTGGGCTACAGCTACTCTAAGATGTGTGTTGTCCTGCAGCCAAGTATCTCACCCCGAGAAGAAGAGCAGCACTCCATCATTTCGCTGGTTTTCCTGCCTGGAGTGACACCAATTTTCCTCTGGGATGGACAGGTCACTCCACCTGACCTGATTTGCTCTCAAAATGCCCTTGCCACAAACCAAAAAAAGAGAAAAAGCCTGGAAAACCAAAGGTAAAATGGTGTCTCTTCTCCAGTGAAATCCTTGAGGAATTTAGCTACTCCCTTTAAGAGAACAAGGAATTCACACAAAAAGATCAACATCCAAATGTCACGCACAAAATCTGTGGGAGCTATTGAATGCAGTTTTGTGATAGCACTCACTTACATAGGAAAGCCCCACATTTTGTGACAGCCAGCAGAAGAAAAGAAAGAGACCCTCGATAGGAAAAATACGATTAAAAAAATCAGCATGCCACTAAAGCAAGTATAAATACACATTATATTACATGAGTGAAGTGTGTTTTCTTTAGTGTACGTGCCATTTTTTATTAATTCATACACTAAGTGCTAAGGTGTTTTCTAATGCCATTAAGTGGTGCTTTCAGTAAGTAATGGAATAAATAGTTCTTGCACGGTTCTCTTCTGCATCGTGTTCTCATTTTCTTAAGTAAAAGGAAATTGAAGCAAAACACCACAGGTGCCTCCTCCTTCCAAAGCCCAGTGCCCTGGCACAAAGCTGTGCATCACGTTTCTGAGGCACTCTGGCTCCCCTCGGGTGTGATAAACTGCACTTTGGGCACAATGAGAGAGGAGTTGGTTCTCCGCATAGAGTTGCTCCTCCGAATGGAGTTGTTTCTCCTCATGGAGTTGCGCTTCCTCAGGGAGTTTTGGTGGGACAGCTCGCTCTTCTGCAAGGTCTGGATGAGGATGGAGGGCTTCTCATCGAGCTCCCGGGCGCTGCAGCGTGGCGCAGCCACTTTGACGGTGTTGCCAAACTTGGAGTAGTCAACGGCGTACACACCTTCCTCCTCAGTGACGATGGGCACGAAGCGGTGACCCCACAGGATCTCCTCTGCCACGTAGGAGGTTCTCGCCTGTGTCGTGATGCCGGTGGTTTCTACGACCCCTTCCAGTATCACGATGAGTTCCAGGTCCTGGAGTGCCAGGTCAGATGCAGAGATATCATAAAGAGGACTCCGCTTGTCTATGACGTGACAAATGATCAAGGGAGCCACCAGGAAAATGTTGTTGCTTTCAATGGGGTTATCCACAGGGATATCCACTTGGTGAATGGGTATGACTTCTCCTTCAGGGGTCGTGGTCTTCCTCACGACCTGGATTCTCACCGAGGCACTGATGATCATGCTCTTCCTCAGGTCCCCCACCCGGAACATGAAGCAGAGCTTGCCGTTGCGGACGGCGATGACCGCCTGCCGGCTGAAGATCAGCGTCTCGGCCCGCCGGTGAGCTTGTGCTGTCTTCATGAATATGCAGCCCAGCATGACGGCGTTGATGATCAGCCCCACAATGTTCTGCAGGATCAGGACTGTGATGGCCAGGGGACACTCCTCGGTCATCATTCTGCCCCCAAAGCCAATGGTCACCTGAACTTCGATGGAGAAGAGGAAAGCGGAGGTGAAAGACCTGTAGGGGAAGATTGCACCCAGTTAACTCTCAGGACATGGAGCACAGACTGAGAAGATGTTAACATGTTCTTCCAGAAACAAACTTAAGGACCTATTTGTACAGTTCTAGTACACATAAGCCTTCTGTTAACACCAGCCAAAGCATTGCATGCTAGGTGGCTCAGATTTGTATGGTTGGTGTAGCGTCTGATGGTGGCAGGGAAGACCTCAGAGCCTGAGCTCCTCAAAGACCATGTGGGTGACCCTGAGCAGCTCAGGGAATCTCTGTCCAGGAGCACAGGCTGCCACTGGCTTAGTGAACAGCTTTGTAACAGCTGGGCCTTCCACCTTCTCCATCCCATGAAGCTCTTGGTGGAGAGAGGTGGTTTTGGCAAGAGTGGGCAATCAGCTGGCACACTGAGCTCCTTCCACCAGCCTGTGCAGGGAAAGGAAACGGGGAAAACTGCAGCATTTCACTCACGCTACCTGAATCGTGACCCAGAATTTTCTGCGGAGGCAGGGGGAAAGGGGCTTTCCCAGATTTGTGATGCTCCCCAAACCCTTGCTCGCCTTGTGACTGAGCAGGGTGAGGCTGCAGAGAGAGGCCAGTGGTCCCCACGGTACCCTCTGCACACCCTGGCAGCAGCACAGCGCTGTGACCCAGGGCCTGGGTTCAGCTCACTGCCAGGGCAAGATCAGCTGGAAAATTTCAACACAGAAGAGGGATGTTGAAGTGTGGGTTAAGTTAAATACCCTAAAATGCTATGGTGCTGGACATCAGAAAATGCTGTCCACAAACTTCCCAAAATACATTATTTATAGTAGCCACAAAGTCATATCCCCTGTATATATCAGGGTCCTTAACTTCCTTTTATATTTATTTATTCCTTTATTCCTTTATTCCTTCCAGATACATCCTTCCAGTGTAATCCAATAAATCTGAAGCATCTCAAGGCTTAACAGGGCTATACCAGTGGAAAATATATCCTGCCGATGAAGATGGGTCTAAATCATTCACTGTGTTTGTTTTGCTTTTCAATTAATCTGCTTTTAAATAATTTTTTTCTTGTCTAGCCATATTTTCACTGGGGCATCAAAGACACACTTAAATAGCATAGGCAATATCAAGGATAATTTTCTGTGCAATGAGAAAGTCCATCTTTCAGAAAACCAGCCAGTCGCTGCACAGATATCTTTTTAATAACTATTTTCTTTTGACTTTTCTATTTCTCTTAACCATTAACAAATTCCTTTGTACTGAGGGGGTTTATTTTTGTACTTCACTCTGAAGAAATCAGGGACGAAGGAGTTAATTAATAGAATCCACAGAGTGGTTTCTTATGTTCACGAATATTCAGCTACATGCAGAATGAAGCTTCTGGATTAAACTTCATTCGTCTTAATTCGGCTTAAAACTCTGTCCAGTAAGTAGTCTGATTTCCCTCGGCAATACTCTTTCCTTAAAAAAAAAAAGAAGAAATCCACCTTTTAAACAGTGGGAGTAAGTGAAAGAGCAAGTTTGTAAAGCATTTTGACCAGGGAGAGAAAGTGCAAATCACACTGTTCCCAGGTCCTTCCCCTCAGAGCTGTGTAGCAGCTTTCCTTTTTGGATAATGTTTGCTTTCTGTGGCAAAGAGCTGTGAGGCTTAGAAATTTCTGCAGTACTTTGTAAAATGAAAGTGCTGTGCAAGCTCTAGGCACTGGTTAAAACTTCCAAAGCTAGGTTTTCCCGTAAATATGTAACGGCACCTACCCAAGAAAGCTCTCTTGAAATATCTGTGGGCCTAAATTTCAGGGGAGTAGGTTAGAAATTATTTGCCATGATTTTGGCATTGCAATACTGAAGATATTTTACACCCAAAACCTCACCATTCTTAAACATGTAAGTAATCACATCGTTACTTCATGACTTCATGGTAGCCAGATTTCTCTAGGAAAGGAAAAGATTTCCCATGGCTTAGACATTGGCACTGGAGCAGCTGTTGCCTGAACACCCCACGAGGAAGGGGTGTGTGTTCTTTGGCATGGGCTAAACCTGAAATGATATTGATTCATTCATTGTGCTTCCTAGCAGACATCCTGGAAGAGCCACAGGCAGCTATGGGGAGGGACCAGGGGCAGAGTCCTGGCTGTGGATGTGCCTGGCCCCAGGGGCATGAAGCCCTTGGCCCAGAGCTCAGGATCTGCGGGGTGACCCAACAGCCACTCCGAAGGAGCCACCAGCCACGCGCAGGGATGTCCCCTCAGCTGACCCTGGAGAGCTGCAGGATTGTAGCTGTTCACTAATTCCGGTTGGACGGATCCCACAGATCCCAGAAATGCTGGGGGTAACGCTCCTGCGGGTGCAAGCTGGGTCATGACATCTCATTTCAGAGGAAACTGCTTGTGGCCAGAAATCAGAAAACAAGTAAGACAGCAACTCCTGCTCCAATTCCCCCCAGCCTAGTGAAGGGTAGCTTGGAAAAATCCCCTCTTCTTTTACCTTGGAAAATCCCCATTTAGCAAAAAAGTGTCAAAACAAAGGGAGAATTAAATCTCTGCTACCTCATGAGCCAGATACAAAGTCCTTTCAGACTTGGTGAGGTGCCTCAAAACTCTGTGGGAGAAAGGGGAAAAGGGAAGTGGATTTTCTGATTTCTCAGAGCACCCTGCAGACCCCAGACCCTCACAGCACTGCAATGTGTAAAGGCAGATGATCTGAGGCAGCCTGGTGGTACAGAATCAGGACTTTTCTACCTAAAAACCTAGTGTTATAAAAGCAGATTTAATTGATGACATCCTGAAAGTGATCTTATGGCTTAACCCACCTGCAATTCACAGTCTTCCATGTATGTTTGTGTCAGCTTATCAGTGCCTTGACAGTTGTTGTGGCTTTGGGGACGGAGAGTAAAATACTTCAACAGGTGACATTTGATCCAGTCATCCCTTAAGGCTTTTGCTGTCTGACACATCATGCACAGTGTGGAAAGTGTTCCTCTGTCCAACTGCTAGCCTATGGCTTCACCAAGGTGTTTCGAAGACCCGCATATTTAAAACTCTCATGAGAGCTATCTTGAAACACACCTAGTTTTGTCCTAAGTGACACATTTCCTGGCACCTCTGGCTGGTGCCCCGCCTGACACCCAGGGCTGCTTCCCTGCCTCTCGGGCACTGCTCTGGAGAGAGCACCTCTGGGCGGCGTGGCGCTGGGGATGCTCCCGCTGCCGTAGACAACGTTACAATACATATAACACATACCCACTCTTGCAGCAGGCTCTTATCTCGACAGGCAATCGAGTTACCCACAGAGTGTGGAGACACATGAAAAGCAGCAGGTCTCCCTCTCTTTCAGATCCTGTAAGGAATCAAAGACATCTACAGTACAGTATTTTCCAAGCCCGGGAGGCCTGCTGAGTTTACGCAATTCTAGAGGAAAACACTGCACTTTTCAATTGTCTCAACCAAACACAATGGTTCATGTAAACCAAAAGCTGCACTTCAGATAACGCCAGGACAGCAGGCAGCTCTGTCCCCCCACTTCCTTCAACCCACCAACTCTATTTTACCTGACACACGTCACGCAGGGCGTCCACTTCGTGCTGTTCAAAGGGTTTTCCGTGCTCGGGTCCATGTCGCCATGGGCAAAGGCCACCAGCCACCACATCATGGCAAAGAGCAGCCAGCTGCACAGGAAGGACATGGTAAAGATGACCAGCGTGTGACGCCACTTCAGGTCCACCAGGGTGGTGAAGATGTCTTGCAGGAATCGCCCCTGCTCGCGGATGTTCTTGTGGGCCAGGTTGCAGGCGCCGTTCTTGGCGATGAAGCGCGCTTTGCGTGGCCGGTCGCGGATGCGCGGCTTGCGCAGGTTCTCGGCAGCGATCCGTGCCAGCACATACTCTTCAGGGATGATACTCTTGCGAGCCAACATCTTCCTGCCACCATAGTCCACTCAGCGAGATGCGAAATGGGGGGTGGTCCCTCTAGCAGGTCTCCGCAGGGCTCGCTTTACCCTGAAAAATAGAGAGAACCTGGTCAGAGTTGTCACCTGTGCAAGAAGCCCCGATTAGGTATCCCCTGCCAAACCCCACTACATTAAGTGCTGATTCTAACAGTGCCCTCCCTCTCTCAGACCATCATTTTTATATAAGCAGTCGGTATCAGCTTGAAGCAGAAATGAAAGATACTATTTGGAGACTCCTTGCAGGAAGGGAGGCTGCACAGCAGGCTCACAAAGTCAGTGTAAAGTACCGTGACAGAGACCAGCTCGGTTCCTCAGGCTGTTTCTCCGGGAGACAGCAGTGCTCAGATGGGTACCGGAACACGAAGCACTAAGTTATTCGCATCCTTCAGGACCTGAAGAATCAGACGTCTGTGGTTTGAGCCGAAGTTAGTCTGCGGAGACAGCGTGGAGACTCCTTCCTTACGGCTGCAGCCCCGCAGCGCGTCCAGCAGCCTGCCGGGAGCCCCTGCCCCGTCCCCCGAGAGCATCACAAGAAGGAGCTGAGCTGGAGGTGCGGCAGGCAGGGAACGGGACTCCACGGAGCAGGCGGTCGCATTTTCCCTCGCAGCTCTCCTTCCTTTCCGGGATCAGGCGGGGAAAGCCTCCCTTTATGCCCAAACTTTGTCCCCAGACGGGTGACAGAACAAACCCACGGAAAGCCCGGCTCCCCGGCGGCTGGCCCGTCCCACCGGGGGAGGGCAGGGCTGCCTGACCCCCCGGCGCCTCGCAGAGCCCCCCCAGCCCCGNGGAATGGGGATGCGGGGCTCGGGATGGGGATGCGGGGCTCGGAATGGGGATGCGGGGCTCGGGATGGGGATGCGGGGCTCGGAATGGGGATGCGGGGCTCGGGATGGGGATGCGGGGCTCGGAATGGGGATGCGGGGCTCGGGATGGGGATGCGGGGCTCGGAATGGGGATGCGGGGCTCGGGATGGGGATGCGGGGCTCGGAATGGGGATGCGGGGCGCGGGATGCGGGGCCGGGGCGGGGAGCGGCGGCCAGGATGCGGAGCGTGGGCGCACACGCTGCCTGCGCTGCGCGGTGCCTGCGGACGATGGCTTGAGGTGGTTTTAGGCAGGCTCCAGCCCGTTTAACAGCGGAGCAAGGTGCTAACACTGCTGGTCTGTGCCATTTCGCTGGGTATACAAAGCTGGGCGCCTGTCTGCTTCCCCTGGCAAACCAAGAGTTGTGCCTTTTCTAACTTTATCTTCCCTCGAATCTGGCTGAGACAGAGAAAGAGAGGCTTTTGCGTAAGTGTTTGGGGGACCAAAGCCAGAATCTCATGACCTTTGCAGCTTTGGACTAACTTAATTACCTATCTATGCAAGCAAAGAAGGAAAGACATTTCTTTTCGCGGGTCACAGCTCTTGCTGAGCAGCCTCAGGCTCGTTGTAATGTTCAGCTGGGCAGTGGGCACTGCCGGATGGGGATTTGTATTTGGGATGGGTATGGGAGGAATTATGCACGATGACAACCTCTCTCTCACCTCCCCAGTGAAATCATTGAAGTTCTTTCTCTTTCCTACTGGTTGAGGTTTACAGTTTTGGCCCTTGTGTTCAATGGAAACTTGCATTCTTGGAAACTGCAGCCTTTTTTTTTTTTTTGTCCTGAAGTCTTAGGGTTTGTGATGGGAAGAATAAACAGTACGTCAACTTTATGAGAATATCTAAATTTAGATTTTAATGAAGCAAAGTGCAGAGATTGTGTCAGATTAACTCCCCCATATCCAAGGAGTATGAGTGTGTGTGTGTGTGTGTGTGCGTATGGTAGGGAGGTTCCAAACTTTTCTGTGTATCACTCAAGTGAATCACCTGTAGGGTATAAAATTTATACAGAACAAAACACCTCACTCCTCTCTGTAAACTAGGGAAATGCTTGACAGGCCTGCTGTAATCAGGAAGGTTTTAAGCATATTCAGGCTTGGAAAAACTGAGAAGGCACATTTGACAGGCAGTGTAATCCTCAGCTTGAAGATATCCACCCTGCTGAACACATGCACGTGCTCAACTTTAAATAGACGAGTGGTTCCTGGAAACTTCTCCACCACTGGCCTTTGCTAATACCACATACCCAGTAGCTAGAGGAGAGACAGACACAAAGCCCTAGTCATGTTAGGCAATTAGCTAAATATTTATATATGAAATTAACTTTAGGCAGATGGGAAGCTGAAAAATCAGGGTCTAAGCCAAATACCTTTAGATTCTAACCAGACTCTGAGTACAAACACAGAAAGTCACTTGTGTGGGTATCTGCAGGGTCAGCACTGGTGTGTGGCACTTCATGGGCTGGGCTTGGAGAACTCGGGAAATTATCCTGCTACAAATGGGGTGGCAGAGACAGCTCTAGAGGAGCTGACTTATTTGTTTCATGCAGCCTCCAAAAGTGCATCTCACTTGGATGTAACTATTAGAAATAACTGGTTTAATACACATGAAAAAAAAACCTGTTCCCTTTTCCTTTTTCCCTTTTCCTTATTCTTTTCCTCTGCCCTTCTCCCTTTTAGCTGATGTGAAGTATTTGTTCTGTTCTAGGGATAGAAACAAGATTGGTGTTCCCCAGTACGGCTGCTAGGTGTAACCCAAATAATTGTCTGGGAACTGCATGGAACGCTTCCCGCCCTTCACTATTTCATGAGATCCTGGAATTGTATGACTTTACTTCTGACACAAATTGGCTAATGCCACATGTCCAATTGCACAGTTTCCTCTGAAGTTCTTGAAATCCACAGCTTTATAACCAGGGACACAGAAACACCAAGAGATATTGCATTATTTGCTTGTCACCTCAAAGCATAACTCACATGTGGCTGCTTTCAGCCTCATCCCTGTCTCACTCAGCCCCTCAGCTGCTGCTGTGCTCTGCACCCCATCTCTGCTGTAGTGAGTGCAACTGTGTGACACAAAGTCAGCGTATGGATTAGCAGCTAGTTTGGAAAAATGGATCAAACCCATCTTTGAGGGCAGGTGGGAGCAAGGAGCAACTTGCCAAGCCACTCAAGTGGAACAGAAACTGCTGCCAGCACTGGCACTGTCAAGAGTCCCTTGTGAGCTCTCAGAACCATGTGTTCCTCACTAACCTGCTGGAGGTTTCCTCCCCCTTAACTAGGCACCATGCAGAGGCTGGAATTTTTGTAGCTGAGATAGGAAGGGATCCATCAAACACACACAAATAGTCCTGGCACAGCCCCAGTGTGACTGAACAAAAGTTACTGATCCTTTTCACCCACCATCGTACATTGCAGGAAAAGTGCTCATAAAATCCCATCTTTTCCTCTCTGCCTGATCAGTACTGGAAGAGATGCCTTCCTCCTCACTGCTATAGGAGATGAGTTTTGAGGAAGCCTGCTGGGCCATGACCACAGGGATGTGAGGATCCGGAGCTCCACACATGATTCTGGGCACAGCATACATTTCCCCAATTTCCAGTGTATGAATATGCTCTGGAGAGTGACACCTAAAAAACCCTCCCCCTCTGACCTTTTAAATACTTGCTTGGTTGCCACATGCACACTTGAGTCTGAGATTTAAGTAATAGCTGGGAAAATCTCCTAAAACGTCTCCTAACCCATTTGGTAAGGGACAGAGTGTCTGAGTGTTGTGAACACAGCCTTTTCAGGAAAAAAAATGATCAGAATTGATGGCAGTTTTAGGTCCAGTTTTCTTATGGCCCTTCATGTGTCTCCTTCTTGCTGTTTCGTTCCCCTCCACCCACAAGCATTACTGATATTATGGCAAATATCACTTTACAATTATGCCTATCTAGAAAACAGGATTAAATAATGCGCTTAGACATGACTCTGAAATTTCCACATTATAGCTGTGTCCAGCCCTTTCAGAAAATCCTGCTTCGTAATAAGTTTTGTTTGAAATTCTAATCTTAGCTTAGAGATAGGATGACTTTGCAGGCGTCCAGAGATGTCATGCACTTAGAGCGAGGCTTCCACAGAGACGCAAAGCTGATAAGCCATATTCGGATAGTGTGGGTGAACTCTTCCCCACATGAGCTGGCAGAACATCCATCAAACATGAAAGAGCAGAAACTGCAAACTAAGGGCATCTGTTACCCTGAACCAGCTCTTTCCCCCCCCCCCCCCCCCGCCCCGTTTCATGCAAGAGCAGCAGGACAAAAATAGTTTTTATCATCAGAATACATGTAACTAGCGCCCCTCATCTAATGTAAGTTGCATAGTGAAGTTTGTTCATTACGTGCCTTTTCCTGGAGTTTATCCTAAGGCTCTGGGAAGAGCAACCCCAGTTTGGGGTTGTTTCCTTGCCTCCCCATGCCATAATTGGGAGGCTGTAAATCAGTCTCTAGGTAGGTTGAACATGGTTACAGTGAGTCTCTAGCTGTGTTCCTAGAGTGTGGTGTCCCTTTAGGTGCTTCCCCTCTCTGGCTCACTGGCTTTTCCAAGGTTAAATTAAGATTATGCCAGTGACAGAAGGGACATGCCATGTCTCACCTTCAGATTTTATCACAGAATATCTGGCAACTCCAAGCCCTCAAATCTCAGATGCTCTGGTGGGACCTGAAGAAGTAGATGGCCTCAAACCTGAATGATTCAACCATGAAAAGCTGCAGTACTCAGAGATTCTTAGACTCCCACCTTCCTAGCTCTGATGGAGAAGCCTAATGGTCATATTGCTGAAAGAGTAAGGGCCTAATGTGGCTGGTAGCATAAAAACACATATAACCATTGACTATGGAAGAATATGCTGCCTTGGGATGCCTGTAGGTTGGTGGTTCTGGACCATGTCATTTACACGAAGCTGCATTAGTTCCTTAGTTACATGGTTAAATATTTTAGTGCACGTTGAAGTGATATTTATGGATATGGCCCGAAAATCCTGAAATAAATTAAAGGGAGAGTTAAGAAATGTCACAGGATAGCTATGAGGAACTCTTCTGGGCAGTCCTAGCTGGGACTGTTCATTACTTACTTATACCTTTAATCCAAAGGTTGTATAACCATGTAATGTATTTATGTATAAAGCAGGCTAATATACATACATGGGAATGAATGCAGTGGCCACTGAAATGTGCAGTGTGGTGTCGTGAGCTGGATGCTGCATTATTACACAGCAGTTTTTGGGATGAAAATCCCTGTGTTCCATGAAAAGGAAAGAAGGCATCTTGCACAAGATGAATGACAATTACACCTAATAGAAACCAATTAAAAATGTATTTTAAGCAACTGCTTGTTTATAGTGTTCAGAATGTGGTTTACTATATTAGAGAAATGAGCAGCCCCTGCCAGGAATGTCTGTTCTCTTTGCATGGGTAGTATCTAGCAGCAGACAAATGCTATCAAGAGTGAATAATTAATAGTCACTGTAGTAAATAGATTTTCTAAAAATCTCTCTTCTCCTGACAGATTACACTTGTGAGCTTCTCGGCTTCATTCAAGCCAATACTTTAAGCTGTCCTGCTAAAACAAAACAGCATCAGCAAGTTGCTAATTTGTACGAGTCAGAGAACTTCTGCCTCACAATAATTTTTTTCATCATTGGAATACCTGATAGTCTTTCCCCACAGTTCTGCACAGAGGTCGATTCTAGTGAAGAGAAAAACAGAGCAGTAAAAAAACCAATGTGGAAATGACTGGGATGTTTGCATGGCAACAAATAATTTGATTTACAGTTTTGTTTTCAGACTTTCCTTAGTAGTGTCTTAGTTTTGCCTCTGAAAGGATTTAGTTTCCAAAGAAACTAAGGATTTCTTCACATGCCACCATGGAATTCATATCAGAGAATTTACATAACATATTTTGATTTTAAATAAGGCTTTCAAAAGATGCTGCTGGAGGATGCAAATATACTGAGTTAATTTTTGCTTTTAATCACATTTAGTGGAAGAATCATTGCTCCAGAGAGGTTTTTACAAGTGGCCCTGTGGTTTCAGTGGGTATTTTAGAGCTGATTTCGACTGGCAGTAACACACTGGGGACACGAGGTTATAGTGCTTCCAAGGGGAACATACTCCAACTTCTGACACTGGATAATGGAAACATGATAATGAAAACATGGCCCCTGTCCACAGCCTTTTTTATAAAGGTAGCTGTTGACTCCCGTGCATTATATCTCCATTTATTTATTTGATAAAATACCTACAAAGCTTGTGTAAAATGCTCATGTGAGGTTTCCTTCAGCTTTTCATGATGTATTAGCAGAATTGTCTGTGAATGTATCGACATCTTTGCACAATAAAGCGCAACAGTCCATTGCTTTGGGAAGCAAAAAGAACACAATCAATTAAAAAAAACAATTTATTGCACAAGGAGTTTTTTACTACTTGACCACATTTGAAATTGTATTTCTATTTTAAGAAAACACAATTCAATACTATTGCTTTTTGCAGAGGTTTTACATATAATGAGATGCAAACTTCTTTGGGCTATATTCCTGTTGGTACTAACTGAGTTCCATGGGGGTGTATGAATTTATAGCAGAGGTGTTCTCCTACTTTACATAAACCTAAAAGGGGCTTGTCCAAGTGCTTGAGAAACTTTGGAGAATGTATTCTTTCAGCTCAATGATACAGCTGGGAAAAGCAGGCACACTTGCAAATAAAGAGCTATTTCAGATCTGCAGTGAGACTGAAACTTATAAACACTTGAGATACCTCTTGTGCATATCACTTGGCCTAACAAGGCAGAGATCTCTCCCTGCAGACTTTGCCTTGCTTATGCCCCTGGCTTAACAGAGCTATCCCAAACTGCTCAGGGGAAGTTCCAGTGTTTCCCAGCATGATTAAGTTTGGGCTCAATAAAGGTTGTATGGGATATTTCTAGTTTAGAAGAAGCAGAGATGAGCTGTTGTGAGCTGTGATGAGAGGCCACATACAGAAAGGGAGCAGTTGGATCCATGCCATCCCTTAGACCTGGCTCAAGACAGTGGGAAAGATGATACCCACAGGTTCTAAGCCAAAGGTTAAGAAACGTTGTTGTGGCTCCACAAGCAGTTGCATAACCAATTTCTGTACTTAAAGGGGACCTGCAGGAAAGATGGGAAGAGACTCTGTGAGGGAGTGCAGTGGTAGGGGGAGGGGGAATGGCTTCAAACTGGAAGAGTGTAGGTTTAGGTTGGATATGAGGAAGAAATTGTCCCCTGTGGGGGTGCTGAGGCCCTGGCACAGGTTGCCCAGAGAAGCTGTGGCTGCCCCATCCCTGGAAGTGTCCAAGGCCAGGTTGGATGGGGCTCTGAGCAACCTGGGATAGTGGAAGGTGTCCCTGCCCATGGCAGGGGGTGGAACAAGAGGAGCTTTAAGATCACTCCCAACCCAAACCATTCTGTGATTCTATGATTGGCAACAAGGGATGTACTTCTACTTTGCTGTTTCTCTCCCAGAAACAGTTAACAGAAAACTGAATGCAGATGGGGTGAGAAATATTATTTAGGATCTATCACAGAGATGACTTTCCTCTGTCCATAGTTAAATTTACACATAGCCAGTGTTCATTCAAAGCTCCTTTGCAAAAGGAAGAACTTCATAGTTCTGAAGCATAATATCACAATAATGAAAGCTTGCTTAGTTCAATGCTTAGAAAAACAAACCAACTCCAAAACATGACGCCACTAGAGTAAGTGTCCTCCTGAAGTGCAGGGGTGTTACGACAGGAAGACAGGAAAGGGGAAAGGAGAGTGAGTGCAGAGCTGTGTGAGAGAAGAAATGGGGCAGAGGGTATGGAGCTCAACTAGTAAGGGGTGGGAGGGCACAGGCACAACAAGGAGCATCCAGAGATACAAGCAGGAGCCTCAAAGGGCTATGATACAAGGAGATGGTGAAGAAAAAAGAGCAAGGAGGCTGTGGAAGAGAAGAAGGGCCTACCAGCAGAAGAGGCAGTGTGACAAGAATCAAAGAAGCAAAGTGTCCAGGCTGATGTTTCCTTTACTGTGCACATGCCACAGCCTTAGGAAACTGCTCCCAAACGGGACACACTTTAGACCTTTATATGAAATCAAAAGAAATTTGTTTCAAAGATTTCATCCCTTCTGCACCCTTTTCAGTAACAAAACAGCCGTGCAACCATTGGCAACACACTCCTCCTTTAGAGGGAAACACACAAAATGTTCAGCCTAAGCCCTTGGGGAGTCTGTACCATCATATGGACAGCAGCTATAACTGGAGGAGATCTCCTGTGTCTGCAGCAGGTGGTTTGTTATCTTGTAAGATTTGTGTATGTTGAATAGGATTAATTGCTTTAGAAATGGGATTGTGCTTTTAAACCTGCTGGGCAGCAGTGGGACGCTGCAGCAGTCACTCAACACTTCAGCCATGGTGAATGTGACACTGGGGACAATATTCCTGCACTCCTCCATGTTCAAACAGCAGAGTTCACTTCTACAGCCCTGGGTGAGCAAAGAAGGTGCCTGTAATGGCTCTGGGACAGACCTAAGAGAAAGGAGGTGCTAGTTATTGGCCCCTCTTAAGTATTACAAGACACAATCCCAGGCCCACGGCAACCCTTTAATGTAGTAGGAACTGGGATCTCACTGAACTGGTTGGCAGCACTTAAAATAAATCAGGATTGCATCACCATCAAAGACTCACAGATCAACAAAGCTTTTCGTACTTCACCTGACAGCAGGGAATGCAATTAGATTATCCCTGAAGACAATTAAATTAAATCAAGAATAATTCTGGCCTTTTGGCCATGAAATGTGGATAACAATATATGCTTCTTCGGCAGGCATCTGCTTTTTAAAATGTATTTTATTTGTATGACAAAGGTCTGCACAGGGAATTGATCCAGAAAAGAACAAAAGTTTTTTCACAGCAGTAGACAGGGAAATCACAGAAGTACTTCCCCTCATAAAATGTTCAAGACTGGGCTCTTTCGTTTAGTTGTGTCACATAGCTTTTATTTCCAATAATTCAGAGAAAATAAAAACCTCCAAAATCAATTTAAAAAGATAAACCACTGTATCATTTTTACACTGTGACACTAAACATAATCCCAATTTCAAGTCCTACAACTTCTCCAAAATTAATTGCATTTTTGGGGGTGAGGGGAGGGAGGCAAATACTGTGCCTTATGTAAATTTTAATGACACTAAAAATAGACTTAAGTGCACTTTGTGGTCTTCCTAAATCTTGTAGCAGTAGGTGAATAGGAATCACCTTGAATATTACCAGTGAAGCTGATCTCTCAAGCTGTACGTTTGAAAATATGCCTGTGAAACTCCTTCTGGGTGTTTACTGCCACGGGTCAAGATCTAACCATGTGTGAAAAGCAGGTGCAGGCAACCTTTGCAAAGCTGCCTGATGTAAATATGTGTCTAACTTCACCTACATTCTTGAGGATATAGCAATAATTTGAAAATCACACCTCCTTGCACTAGATCTGATTTAGAGGTAGGCCACAAATGTGTAAAGGAAAATAAAGGTTGTCCCCAAATAGAACTTGAAGGACTAAAGACATATAAAACAATTAGTGGTTGGCTAATTACATGCCATTTTAAACAGAATATTTTAGTAGACATGATTAAAGTATTGGCTAATATCAAGTTTATAAATTCAGATCAATTTTAATACAAAGTCTTGAGAGACTCTACAAAATTCCTCTATAAGCCTATCAAAGCATGCATAATCATAGGATGATTTGAATCTTTCATGAAAGTTGGAAGAATTAATATGGACTTAGGAACTGACTGTATGAATAAACCATTGTTGCACTGAAAATAGTTCTGTCACAACTGAAGTGTGCTTACTAAAGCGAAGGACAGGAAGAACGTCCTTATTCCTGATGAAATTCCTTTCCCTCACTCACTGCTCTTCCACTACAACTTGGAGAGCAAAGTTGATGCCTTTGGAATGCAGCAGATTGCTCCAGGCGTTATGGGCTTGAAATGTTTTTCCTAACTTTTCCCTCTGGGGACAGAATGCATCTAGGGAACCTCTTGCTTCCTTGACAAACTGCACGATTTGAGTGCTGATTCCAGCATAACATACGCAGTTTATAAGATCAGTGCATTCTTTTGCTCTCTTTAAATGAAAATAAAGTCAATAAAAAGTCTAAGGAAAATGCCAAATTCTCAGGAAGTAAAAACTTCTCCCTCCATGTGTGCGTGTGCGTGTGTGTGTGTGTGAAGTTTAATACCTTTGAATAAAGTGACATCTTTATTGCTTCAAGGCATACATGTATTGCAGTAGGCTTTATTATTTTGGAAGATGGAAGTGTGAAGAAAGAAGCTCTAAAAAACAAAACAAAACAAAAGGCAAAAGTGATGTTACACTGAGTAGAAAATATTTGCATTTGATCTGTTTAAAAATAAGCTGTTAAAATGCATCGCGTGGCTGTTCACATGTCAGCCCGGACAAAGGAAGCAAAGATGCCATCTTCCTGGGAAAGCAGGTTCTCAGGGGTATCGTATTCCAGGATGTTCCCTCGCTTCATGACGATGACGAGGTCTGCAGTGAGGATGGTGTGAACTCGGTGCTGCCACGAAGGAAAGCAGAGATGTTCATTTGGATAATTCTCACTAATGAGCCTCCTGCAAGGCAAACCCCATCGGGCAAAGGCTGTCCTTGTTTACAGTGATATTTGGAATAGATCCTTGTACTTTAACCGGAGCAGATCTTCAATTACTTTACAGCCTCTGCCACCAAGCCTGAAAATACTTTAAGCACGAGCTCCACTTTTTGCCATTATGGACAGCACAGCTGTTGGAATAAATCCTATGGCCCCACTGAAACACATCTTCCCCTATGGAAAGTAGGGATGAGAAGCATCCTGCACTCCCAGGTGGCTTAGCATCCTGCTCTGCTCCTTGTTCTTTGCACCCCAGCAGAGACCTGCTCTCCATCTATCTCAGGGCACTCCTGGGCTGTTCCTTCTATAAACCCCTCTGAGATCTAATTTGAGTGTGCTCCAGGCAACAGTTTAATCCCATAGGCTACAGATTTGAAACCAGTTTGAGTTTAATTTTAAGACCATATGAATACAGCCAGCCAGGTATAGATGGGAAGAACTCTTAAAAGTGTGGTATTTCACTACACAGGCTGAAAGCCAGAGATCACTTCATGGGTTGGATTCCCTTGACATGCTGTTTTCAATGTCAGCTGCATGTCTAAGCTGTAGGTATGATCAGCATAAATAGCCATTAAATTAAACAAACCCAGGAACTACACAAGAAACACCTTCTTGCAGTGTCCTCTCAGAAGCTGTGCAGTAGAAAGGAAGCAGAGTGAAAGGAAATTAAAGAGGTAAAAATAACTACCAAAGAGCCAGAAGTCCTGTGAGCAGTGTGGACTGAGAGAGTCTACTTGTGAGTCTTCACCAAAGTGGTGAACAGGCCATCCTCTTTGAGGAGTAAGTTTGAGGCAGTGTCACATTCAACTAGAAAGCCCTCAGAAAGGACTAGGACAATATTGGCGTCCAAGATGTGAGACACGCGATGCTGGAAAAAAGAACAGAAAAACAGGCGGGTGAAGGAAGGACCAGCTGTGAATGAGCAGAGGAAGGAATGAAGCCAGCTCCATGAGGAAAGCTAAATATTAACGTGTGCCGTTTTGCTTGGGACACTGACTTTGGAAAGGCAAAGCCAAAGAAAAGTGAGATTCCAGCCAAAAGGACAATACAGCATGGAACTGAAAGACAATAATCTCACCACCATAATCTTCAGCACTTACATAGCCAAGAACCTTGGAGCACATTGTTAATGAGCCGGGTTAAGTGGTTTGCTTGACACAAACTACTCACTGACAGGCCTGAAACCAGAGTCCAGGAGGCCTGACTGTAATCTCTAACCACAGGACTGGATTCCAGACAAGGCAAATTAAACAGCTGTTGAAACACGTACTTATCTCGTGGAGAAAATCTCTGTTTGTTGACTAATGCTGCTGTCACAAGGTGGAAATATTCTTAATGGTATCCACCACATGTCTGTGCACGTGTATGTACGAACATGCATGGATATATGGAACTTTTGGGCACTAGAAGTGGCAGGAAAATGGGAAAGAACATCATAAACCCCTAGCTGAAAAGATATTATTTTGGGGGGTAATTCCCATTGATTCCAGTTTTTAAAACCTTTATTGTAAGCCCAGCTTTTTATTCCAAAAGAGAGAAAAGATAACCCAACTTGAGAAACTACACTGAGAATATTTTGAAATCTCAACTCATAAATTTGTGCCATGTTTGTAGGCATTACACATACATAGCCTTCAGAGGCAAAGTTCAAACCTAGATTTTGATGCAACTTTCAGTAATGGTTCAAGCCATGCATTTAGTTTCAGTTTTTTAGTGAGAATGACTTCAAATTTTGTTGGAGACAGTGCAGATGCTGAAGTTCCATGTAAAGTCTTTGCTCAGACTCAAGTGTTTTAGTTTGATAGCAAGACAGCATTTACTGCAACATTTCAGGTTGATAATAGGTGTCTGACTTGTTCTGATCTCATGGGAATATTCTGGCCTCATGGTTTAGTTCTGTTTTTTGATGTTTTTAGTTTTATGTAGTGGTGTTTAACTGGTGAAGGGCAAGGTTAACTGCTCGAGGAATGAGGAAAAAAGAGCTTTTTCTGGCATCACTACTTACTGCTATTGTTACAACGGTGCGGTCAGCGAAGGCAGTCATCACAACCTTCTGCAAGATGTTTTCCTGTCAGAGGAAAAGGCTCACTCCAGTTACTTCATCCTGTTACATTCTAATTCACATGTTTTCAAGCATATTCCACACTATCTCTTTCCCAGCAGTGAAATGTCACACCTGTGAAAGCAGGGGTCCTCTAAAGTGTTTCATTTTATCCTGAGAGAAACAAAAACTCTGCCAGCTTTTTCTGCTACAGAGATCTCATGGCTTCATGGCTGACACTTAAGGAAGATGCCTTTCTCCTGGTAGATCCATAATTAGCTAATTGCTGTACTCACTGTGGCCATGTCGATAGATGCTGTGGCTTCATCCATGATGAGGATGCTGCTCTTGCGGACAAAGGCTCGGGCCAGGCAGAACAGCTGCCTTTGCCCCACACTGAAGTTCTCCCCTCCTTCCGTGACCATGGCATCTGTAACAAAACCAGTTTCTGTGAATATTGCACCCCTGAAATGCTGCCCGAGAGCTCTGCTTGTGCACTATTCCAGGGCCAAGCAAAATGCCCATAAAAGCCAATAACCGTAACTTTGACTGACCAGTGGAATGGAGGGATACCAAGAAAAATGAGCACAGCCTCTTTGGAAAGGAGAAATATATCACTAAACAATCAGTTGACACAAATTTTGAGGAAATCTGGTAGGCTACAGGGTAATGTCTTAATAATATGAAATATGCTTGATATGGAAGTAAATATGTGTGTTTCCTTCATGAAATGGATCTGCAATGGTAAGAAAAATGCCCTGCTGGTGTTCTAGACAAGAGCTACAGCTCTGCTGGCAGAGCCAGGTTCTGCTAAAGGAGGTAAAATTGTTCTTTTTTCTCTTTACTAATTATCCCACTCACATAGAATCATAGAATATCCATAGAGTTGGAAGGAGCCCACAAGGATCATCAAAATCCAGCTCCTGGCCCTGCACAGGACAGCTCCAAGAATCACACTATGATGCTGAGGTGTTGCAGGATTTTTCCACAGTGCGTGGGAAACAAGACTCTTCTTCAGCTTTTTAATAAGAATATTCTCTCTAGCACGAAGAGAGAATCTTCATTATGTGCCTGTTACTCCTACATGATGATCCAGAGAGTCAGATGGGATGGATCTGCTCATCTGTGTACCTGCGCGATTCCATTATTGGCCTATGATCCCAGAGATTGGTTCAGACATACCAAGGCCTCCTGGCAATGACTTGACCATGTTCTTCAATTGAGCAATCTCCAGAGCTTCCCAGAGTCTATCATCGGTGCACTTGCATTCAGGGTCCAAATTAAAGCTGCAAAGAAAACAATAATAGGAATATTGTTACTGCAATAACCTTCAGGCCTTCTGTAAGTTACCACTTTGGCATTGGGCATGTCACTCGGCAGGCTGTGCAGATGGATTGGACTGAGTTAGGAAGATTCCTTGCCTTTTCCATCCTCTCCTGTCCCACATCTCCCATGACAGGCAGGCTGTGCAATGCTGCCTGCCACCCCCTGATGGCATACACCTACCGGATGGAGCCGCTGAACAGGATTGGGTCCTGGAGAATGATGGAGAGCCGGGACCGGAGCGTGTGCAGAGGCAATTTGCTGATGTCTATGCCGTCAATCACGATCCTCCCTGTGTCACACAACACACAGAGCACGTGAGGGAATTGCACAAAGCACGTGAGCCACAGGTAGCAGGTGGAAAGGTGGAACAGCCCCTCTGGGCTGGTCTCCAGATGATGGGACACTGTCTCTGTGAGCTCTCAGCACTGTCAGATGCATGGGGAAGGTGAATGGATCTAATAATACAAGCCAGGGATGTCCCAGCTTATCAGTGACACTGCCACCTTGCTCTTCTCCTTTTTCTTCCCCCCACCCTCCCTTAAGGGAAATTACATGTCTTTCCTGCTATGTGATTAATGATAGCACCAGAAGGATATTTTTTATGGGTCAATTACAGCCAAACAGAGCAAGAACAAGAGTAACTTATGTTGCTGTGCCTTTCTTTGTTCCCCTTGAATTCAACAGTTGCAGAAGATATTTCCTTTGAGAAGGTGCACAATTTCTTTTGCATAGGATATGCATGTATATGAGGGGTTGGAAGTTACAGGGAAGGGATGGGCCTAAGCAAACTGAATGAGGATGTGGTAAAGGGTATTTCCATCAGGCACTTCTGCAGTTTTCATGTGGATTGCTTCACTAGACAGCTGCACTCCTCCCTGGTATGTACCTAACATAAACTTCATCAATTCTCTCTCCCAGCAGTGAGGACCTCACTGTGAACTGGCAGGCTCATGGATATTCATAGCTGTGTATGTGTGTCCCAGCTGTCATTCCCAATTGTCATGATACTGCATTTTGTAGGTTGTTCTCTGTGACCCTGTTCCAGTGGAAGATTTCATCCTCCCCTAGCTGGACTACTATTATTGTAGTTTTATGCTTTTATTATATGGCCAGAAGAATCAAGATTTTATCTGTAAGGTGCAAAGTCCAATTATTTTCAGACTTCAAGAAAGTCCAAATCAGGTTATAGGACTTCTGCTTGAGACATTGGTGGTTGCATAAATTTAAGTTATTCCTTTTCTACACAAACAAGGACATTAGAGTGGGTTAGCAGAAGATGAGGCAGAATAAGGAGGGAAAAATTAATACAGCATGCCTGGGGAACAGGGAAATGCATATTTGATAGAAGCCAGGGTGCTCAAGGAAAAGAAAAGAGGAGATGAGAGGACCTAAGGGGAAAAGTAAGTTTGAGGGGAGTTGGGAAACTGAGAAAGAAGTGAAGGGTGGGCAAGCAAGACACAAGAGAAATGAGAGGGCAAGAGAAGGGAAACACTAAAGAGCAAAGAAGCAAAAGTGGGGAAGTGAAATGGGACAGATACAAATTTAAGGAGATAATGAAGACCTAAGGAACAACATGAATGAAATCTTGGCTCTAGTAAAATTACTCAAAATATTATTATGTAACTTTTATTAGAGTCAGGACCCCACCCAGAAGTGGACCAGCACAGAGGCCAAATATGGGTCCAACTGGGAGAGGGATGCGCACAAAAAATAAACAGAGCTTGATTAGAAAAGGCCTAGACATTCCCATGGGGAAAAAACAGGAGTACAGAAGAAGCAGACAAAGAAAATATACAGAAAGAAGACTTAAGTAGAAGGAAACTTCAAGCTGGCCATAAGCATGGTTATTATTTCTTTGCAATATTTTTATATCCAGGAATGCAGGTCATGAATGAGAAGCCTGGGACCATAGACACATCCAGGCACAGAACCACAACAAAAGTAAATATTATCTGCATCAGATTCACTTATTCTCCCACATCCTACTGGGCTTTCCCTGGCAAACATTCCATGCACAATGGCTAAATTAGAAATGTGGAAATCTTTGAAACAAAAAGATGACTTTCTAGTGATTTTCTATATTCCTGCAACAGCACACATGTATCTGTGTTATAAATGCTGAAAAGCAGTTCATCCCAATTAGCCAGGACAGTGAAATGCTGCAGGAGTGAAAACATAGCAACATTTTTCCAACCCTTTAGTCAGATTCTGCTGCAGTTGTGGGAAAGCACAATAAAATAATGAAAAAAAAAATCAAGGGAATGGGCTTGTTGAGTTCTAGTTTCTATTCTGCTAATATTTTGGCAGCTATAATAAGTCAATGCAGTTATTCTTTAGGGAAACATTTAGACACTCCATAGAGTTACATATTTTTTTGACCTGTCTCAAAAATTGCATATTGCCAGACCATTTGCAAAATTTTTTTAAAAAAAATTAGAAATATAATCTGTGCACAACATTTCCTGAAAGAACCAAGTGCTACTCACAATAGGGCACTTTGTACTTTGAAGGATCGGGCATAACACTTCTAATCAAATATCTTCTGAGCCAGAGAATCAGGTTATAAACTATCAAAAACACTCCTCACTTCTTCTGAGGAAATAAGGAGGGAGCTGGTGAGGAGTGACAACATATTCCAGGGAAAACTGACCATCAAAAATGTCCACCATTCTGAAGAACGCCAAGGACAGGGAAGACTTGCCGCTGCCAGTGCGACCACAGATCCCAACCTGCAAAAAAAGAAGGATGTCACTTACAGAGTACTCACTTACTTACTCCCTATTCCTTACTTACACCTGCAGTTCTTTTGGGACAGCTGCACTGGATTGTGCTACTGATGAGTAGGAAAGTGCTTCCCAAAGGCAGGTGGCACACCAGGGAAAACATAAAACAGCACAGCAAGCACATTCCCCTTTTCTGCCCCTCATCACAAGGATTTGTCCCGGGAGCATTTCAGCATTCTGACCTGAATGCCAATTACAGTGTATGCTGAAATGTGAGATACTCTCGTGTTTTTACACAGTTCAGTCTGGTGTGCCTCTAATTTATCTGCCATCTAGGCTCACTTTTATGCAAGGAAAATGGACTTGGGAAGACATGGGACACTCAGAAGAAAAGTTGATCCCAGCCAAGAATAAGCTTTTATCAGTGTAAGTTCTTGATCTGTGCCCAGGGACCTTAGAGAGGACTGTAAATGTATATATCTGCCACTGCAAGTTGTAAATCTTGTTCTGCCACTTTAGAAAGGAAAGCTCAGTAAGGAGAGATCTTCACCAGAGAGAGTTTGATGGGCAATTGCTTGACATTGTACCTTTTGTCCTGGTTTGATATAGGCCTTCACATGCTTCAGAACAGGCTTCAGGTTGTTTTCATAGCGAACACACAAATTTTCAATCTTGATTTCCCCCTCCTGGGGCCAGTCTTTGGGGACCTGAGAGGGATCTGAAATAGTTACAGAAAAACAAACTGAAATGAGTGCTGCCAGAGGGTCACCCTTTACGACAGTCCCCTTTCCCCCCTCTCCTGCCTGGGCACCTTCCTTTAAGCCACTGGAGAAATGGAGCCTCAGTTCCCTGCCAAGGGGAGGCTGGGCTGGGAACAGTCTGGCAGGCACTTGGCTTCCAGATCTCCATACATAGGGAGAGAGGGCAGATACTAAATTGTCTTTTGGCACTGCAACAGGGAGAAGTCAAATGAGCAGAGAACGCGGTGTCAGGGCAGTGTTAGCGTGGCTTTGGGTCAGTGACCAGCACAGGAAGGGCAGCTTGAGGAAGGAAGTTGTTACTGCCACACAACGTCAATGTCAATGTTTTGACATTATCACAGCTCGTGTTTCATTCTGATTTGCAAATACACAGCAGGTTTTTTGTCTGGACTAAGGAGCTTGGCTTTCCTGGGAAGCTTCTTGACCTACAAGCCTTTTCGTGCACTTCAACCACTCTAAAATAGCAATCAAAGCCAATTTGAAGTGTGTGGAGCACGAATTCCAATGTGCGGCTCAGAGAAGAGTTGCTGAGGCCTGCTTGCCAATGTGGCCCTATCCCGTAGTCCCCATCTGCTACAAAGATCAGAGATTGAAGCATGTGACATTTCTAATTTTTATCCTTATTTTTGTTTCCTGAATAATTTACACAGATGTTTTGCTCATCTCATCTATAACGGTGGCATTTTCTGATTGTACGACAGGGTCCTGCTCTGTCTCCCTGGCATTTGATAGGATTTTTTTCATGTTGACTAACATGAGTAACATATTTCATAGCTGCATTTAGCTATCCTTGTCACTCATGCCAGTGGCAGTTCCTACACCTCAGTGAGAACAGATTTTGGCTAGAGAGGTGTGTACATTTTGCATGACCAAGTCTACCATTCTTTCACATTACCATGTAAAGCCCCAAAAAGTTTAGAGAGCAGTACCCAGGTAGCCTTCGTAGTTCTCCGACTCCATGTTCAGGAAGCTGTGTACTTTTTTCACTGCACCCATCTGCACCTCCAGATCAGCCAGATTCCTCACTACCCAGTTCAGGTAGTTGGTTATCTACATCACAAAATGAAAACAAGGACAGGGTTCAGGCTTCTCTCTGTTCATTGCCCGTTTGCAAATGAAGGTTGGATACATTTGTGAAAATCCTTGGCCTGACTCAGCACACTGGGTCTCTTTTTAACATTAGAACAGTTCAAGACTCAGTGCAACAGCATCAAATCCATAAGAAACCAGTCATACTCCAACACAATTCACCCTAAGACAGTAATTTAGTGCTTGGTATTCTCATCCTTGCTTTTTGAAGGAGAAGTATGGAAAAGTTGTACCTAAATTCTGACTGATTGAGGGAATTTTCATCATCTAATAAACAGTGCTGGAAGGTGTCTTCTTTAAGCACACAAAAACAGAAAATAATCAAAATAGAAAGTGCTGTTTGGAAATATTTTCTATTATATATATTCTAATCTTTCAAAGACTGCAACTAAAGATTAAGAAAGTTCACTATTTGCAAATATATTGAAAAGATTTTATGATAATTTCATTTCTGTTTCTGCCTGTGCATATTTAGATAATCCATTTTTCTCTGTGGAAAATATGAGAAGTTTTTAGCATAGAAATATATGAGGGAAAAAAATGTGTTATCAGTTCAGCAATATTTCCTTCCTGGTTTTTATTCTCATTTGTAATTAAAAGGATTTGATCAATAGTACAATCAATAGTAAAGGTATTACTTTTAGTAGATAATAGTTGATGATTAGTTCTCTAACAATACTCAGTAGCTTAGACAAACTATTTTCTAGGCTGGACTTACTATTTAAGGCTGAAAATTGTAAATCTATTTCCTAAGTCTGTATTTAGGTGCTTCTATAGAAAAGAAGAACTGATCTTATTAGGAAGAGTTGATTGCCAAGAACCTTTAAAAATTGAGATATTTTATGTACCTGAAGGAAGGTTTAGAAACTTAAAAATAAAAACACCCCATGCATAAAGATATTCAGAGAAAGGCTTTGCCCCCCTTTGCGGGGGGGGGCAAATAAGGACTTTATTAAGAATAAATCACCCAGTCTCACGTCTTTACCACTAACCTGATACTGATGCAATAAGCATACAGTAAATAATTTTCACTGAGATTCAGCAAAAATTGTTGTTAATTTAGAGGACTTGGCTGCTTGCTTTATCCTCAAGATAGAGTTCTTTATGGGGTATTCTCTCTTTTATGTTCAGAAACCTGCTCATTTTGTGTCCAGCTTTTGAGTTAGGAAGTTACAGAAACAGGAAAGTTTGCAGATAAGCAAAACACTGCAGAACTGCTGCTTGCAGAGGCAGGCTGCTATCCTAGATCTGGCAGATTTGATAACCCAGCCTGGCACCCAAAAAGCTCTGCCCACTACCTCAGGCTTCATCACAGTTGTGCAAGGTGCAGTTGTTTATAGAAGAGGAGGGAATAAGCTCAGGATGTCCGCTGTAAACACAACCTTGGTACAAACAGTTTGCTCTCATCCAGGTCCAAATATCAGCCTTCTCTTAGCTTGAAAGAGTAATTATTAAAAAAAACTATGTCAGGGGACACAGGTAATGATCCAACTGCCTTCAAAAGTTCATCAGGGTTATTGTGGGCCAGGAGAGAGACAGGTGATTACTTGGTGCCTGCAGCTCTTCTTCAGCTGCTGTGCCAGACTTCAGCACGTGCCTATTTCACACGAATGAACTGTTTGCAAACACAGACTGAAAACAAAGAAGCCAAGGATGATGCAGACATCCTGGCACTTCCAGATCCCTGCTAATGAAGCAGCATTACCAGGAATGTTTTCAGACTGAAGCTGAAGCCCGGGGACTGATTCTCAGTTGTTGACAGATTCTCACACTGTTGCAACAGCAGCACAGAGGGCATCTAAGGCCACCCTAAGGCAGCTGCTGAGGACTTTCTGTTATAGCCACGGGCTCACCAGCATTTATGTGCAAAGCCAGATCTCAGTGTTAGACCCACACCTTTATCCCTCCCTCATACCAGTGCTTCAAAGCAGACAGATTTTTGCCGTGCCAGCCGTGGTTTCAAAAGTTCTTCCTGCCACTGTCATCATCCTGCCTTTGTCCCCACTCTCGTGGTTCATTCAGGAATACTTCTACTCTTTGTGGTGATTGTCATTCACTCTGTGCTCATGATGAACACTCAGCCTCTCTTGCAGCCAAATACTCTAAAATATTGTTCCTTCTCCTCACTGCTAATGACAGTGGCAAAATGAACCAGCTACTGGACCACCACAACCTTGTCATCCCTAACTCCATCTCCTCTGCATTCCTACTGCTACCTGGCATGATGAACCATGCCCACAAAGGTCCCAATCCCCAAATCCATTCATAATTGCATGGACAATCTTGGGCATCTCAGTAGTTTCCCTCCAAAGGCAAAACCAATAATTCTGTTTCTTCGGCTATTATTTTATTTGATCTTTGGTTAAGGATTACCCAGATGATGACAATCTGTATTTCCTGGCAGGTTTTGCCATGTAGAGGTGGAACCAGCACTGTGTTGTACAAAACAGAGTGCACAGCAGGTCCTTTTACGCATTTTTAATTTTCCTGCTCCGCTTGGGAGCACACAGGGCCTGGGAATGGTTGTGTTTTTTTAATTGGCTCATAAAACCTGAAGCAAGTCCAAGTTGCCCTGAACTCTCTCAACTTTGGCTCAAGTCCATTATTTGCAGGAGTCTTTTTTTCAAAATTAAGAAAGCTGGGAGATGACGGTGTACACGTAAAAATATTATAAAATTATTGTGTTGGTCTGGAAGTTCTTACACTTGGCCTTGGCACGTACCGTCAGAGCGTACAGGAGACCCAGCCCCACGAACCCTGAGTGTGGCCCTTCCGTGATAGAAGTGACAGCAGCAGTCAGGACAATACAAGCACCCAGGTAATCCTGGAATGAGAGACAGGGGGACAAAAAGGGGAAAAATGCAGCAACCAGAACATTTCTTTACCTGTGGAGCAGTTTTCCTTTACCAAGAATTATTTATATCATGACACCCAGCCCTTAATTTTGGTTTGTTTTTTTCTCCTGGAAAAGGTCATGGTTGTGATGCCCAACCTGAAATACTCAAAGCAGCTTGCTGAATACAAGTGAAACAGGTCAGTAATCATCGCAAATCCATTTGGGCTAGGGCATCCCATGGTGGCCACCCCAAAAAGAGCAGGGATCAAAAAATCTAATAAGCATATTAAAAAAAAAATCATGAGAAGGACATAACAGTGACACTCCTAATTCCCACCACTAAAACAAATCAGTTCCACTTTGTCCACCCTCCTTCAGGTCGTCTCAAATGCAGGTTTGCCTCCTCAGAAAAAGGAAGTATCATTGACTTCACAAAGTCCATGTAGGCTTTTGATAGAATTTATACAGGTCATGCACATGTTTTATTGGCAGAAGCTTTGCAGGAGCTGGAACCCATTTTCTTGATGTCTACCTCAGGTCTGAAGTATATGCCACATGTCATCTCATGGTGCTGATTAATGGGATATAGTTGGTATTCCCACTCTCCCACTGCTGCCTGCATTACATTTACTTTGGATCACATCTTCCATTAATTTTTCTCCTCCTGTCTGATAATACCCTGTCAGGAATCTTTCCTTCTGAGATTTGAAATGAGGGCTGCCTAGTTCATCTGTCTATAAAATGTGTTGATGAGCAGAATACAGACTCAAATTTTAGGAGGGAATGAATTCACACTGACAGAGGGAGGAGTTGTTAGATTGGATATGATGAAGAAATTCTTCCTTGTGAGAGTGGTGAGGCCCTGGCACAGACTTCCCAGAGAAGCTGTGGCTGTTCCATCTCTGGAAGGGACCAAGGCCAGGGTGGATGGGGCTCTGAGCAACCTGGGATAGTGGAAGGTGTCTCTGCTCATGGCATGGGTTGGAACTGGATGGGCTTTAAGGTGCCTCCCAACCCAAACCATTCTCCGATTCTGGGATTCTGTGACTCACCCCTATGGAGAACTACAAGCACAATGGTCTTGAGTCTCCATCATCAGCTAGGACAGGACTTAAGAGCTGCTATTAAATTCCACAAACTTTTTGGCGATCTTAGTACCACTGTGCCATTAGGCAGAACTTGATGAAGTATTCCTTGGCAAGACCACATTATTTCTAATGCTCTGATGAGGCCAGACGTATTTTTGGACCAAATTAATTCCGCATGTAAGCAAGTCTAAGACTGTGAGACATTAACGGGCTTATTCCAGGATTGGCTGTTGCTCTGTTATTTATCTGTCTTAGATTTGGAAGCAATTTCAGCTGATCTTGGATGCTGTAAGAAGCTGAAAGCTTCGAGCATAAGGGAAAGCTTTGCCATCATAAGAAATGGAGAGTAACTTCGTTGCTCCAACAGGAAGAGAAGGTGAGTATACAGCCTTCGATGTGAGGATTAATCATGCCTATTGCTGTTTATGTCCAGCAGAATCAGGTCACTGCTCTGTTTATTCACTGCTCTTTCTGTTCCAGATGAATAAAGGAATCACAGTTACTTTGCTTGCCTTTTCTTGCCTTGCAGATCAGGGAAGTCCCTCATAGAGAGCCCCCACAAAACCCAGGAGTCTGTGTCACTCACTGTCAGTGGCTGCATTGTGCCCTGCTGTCATTTTCTTTCTGGAATCTAGTTCTGCTATCTTTCAAGATATCAAACAATAAAACCACAAACAGTATGGCCCTGCAAGGGTTTAGCTTACAGCTGTGGGATTAAATCTGCTGCTGGAGAGATACTTCAAGACCTGGGCAGATCAGTGTGCCTAAAAGAGCCCTGGCAGAAGGATGGCACAGTTCACAAAGCCACTGAAAAGCCATGTTCTGCCTTGAAAGCAGTTCCAGCTGTGGCAGGTCTGTAGATGCTGCACAGTAGTAGAGAAAGCCTTGTTTGAAGTTATGTAAATGTTTGTTCTTGCACTCTCTTCAGACGCTAGACAGCACAGCAGCAGAAGATGAGGCAGACTTGTATTTTCTTACTCCTGGCCAAGAAAGCTGAAAAAACCCTCTGGGTTTAACATAACAATCCTGATCTATTTTAAGAAACTGTGTGTATTATCTCCTCGCGAGATTAGTACTCGTTATTATCTTCTCTGCATCAGGCAAAGTCTCTGTTTGCTTCCAAGGTTTCAAAACCATGGCTGGGACAAAACTGAACGTACCGTCCTGACCTCCAGCCATCTGTTGGCAGCTGACAGAAATAAGTAGGCAATGTTGTTCGTGTCCGTCAGCTCCAGCATACGTTGTTTAAATCTGGCTTCATGCCTGCCGAGACCAAAATTGTTACATTACAACACATTACACACTCACACACAAAAGGGTGAAGCCTCTGCCTCTCCTCCCCCAGCCCAAAACTTTTCACCCTTCTGGTTTTGCCGAAGTTTGGGTTAAAAGCTCTTCCCTAAAAAAGCATATCTGCTGCCATAGCTCCCCATAGCCAGAGCGACACGTGGAAGGGGGAGGAATTGGTTTGACAAGCAATTCTGTTGGACTAGGGTTTGGTCCAGAGCCTGTCCCCTCAAAGACACTGCAATGCCAGGGTGCTGGGACAGGTTTTGTTTCCCAGAGCTGATCCACTTTTTATAGCTGTGGCTTGTAGTCCACTCCTCCCACAGGTGAGTGCTGCTGTGGCCCCTCAGCTCCTCCTCGCAGGCCACTAGCAAGGGCAGAGGGCTCATCTGTCAGCTTCAATCTGATTTCAGAAGTTGCCTGGCCAGCTGCAGGGCTCTTAACAGAGGTGACATCCCTAAGGTTTCAGCTAATGTGGATGTAGAGTGATCTGTAAATCAAACCTTTCAGCGACTCAGCTCAGCTGTTTTCTCAGCCAGTCGCACTTTGCCTGAACAACTGGGAAACTACAATCAGGGAGAGCTATGGATCACCTCTATATTACAAAAATGAGTGGTGTTACCTCTGCTGCCACTTGTTCCTCTCTCCCCCACACAATACCCATCACATTTAAAAACCAGTGCAAGGATGCCAGAGCACTGAAGAGCCAAGGTACACTTCGAGAGGGGAGGGGGAAATCTCCGTTGGTGCAAGTGTATTAAATTCATGGTGCCTTGCAGAGTCAGATGGAAACCATGTTTTTGTTCCATATTCTATTGTCTGCTGAATACCCTCACTTGAATAAACCAGCTGAACTTCAGTCAGCAGCTCAGTGTCTGTTTTGTCTTCCATTTTAAAGTCTCAGGACTCTGCAGTGAAGCACCTGTAACCCCTGTTCTTCCAGAAACTTCCTTTTTTTCCTGCTATTTCCCACTGATATTTTATTTCCTGCTGCAAAGCTGGTAAACATGACAAGCAGCCTCCCCAGAACAACTGGTAACAGTAATGATGTAGGGAGGAGCAAGGATGCACTGACTACTCTGCTTTTCTGCTTTCCTGGCAGCAAAACTCCTGCTCTCCTAATGGAAAATCTGACATGCTCAGTCTGTGTTTTCATCCACGTTCAGCTCATCTTCTGGGCACTTTCAGACTTTTATCCTGTCAGATGATGAATAGCAAAGGTCGCTGAGATTGCTCTCTGATCCAGCTGTACTGCTTTGTGGTAAGTAATGTGAGGAGCTGCTCAGTTTTATCCTGGAACATACTGAACCCAGGCTGCAGAGAATGACTAACAGGACCATCAGTAAATACAAGCTTGCAGACAAAAAATGCAGGAGACTTCAGGTCTGGTGGGAAGTGGAGCACAGGCAGTGAAATGAAACAGCTTCAGTTAGCACCAGAGATCCTGAAAAATTCAAGTGATTGTTGTGGTGCCCTCAAGTTGCCTTTTATTCTCTGCTATCCAAGCCCACATTGCCTTTCTGTGAGGCAAAAAAGAGTTGAACCACCCAGAAAGTGCAAAGCTCCTTCACTTTCCTCAGGAGATAACCTAATGAAAGGCCACTGTGAACCTCTCAAGAAGTACTCAGTATACATCAGCATCAGGCCCTAATGATGACTTCCTGTTTCAAGACATCATTCTGTTGATAAAGCTTGTTAAAACATTTCCTGTTGACCACTGGCTCTTCCACACAACGTTTTAATTGCACAGGCTTTACTGCAACACTCTGTGCTAGTAGCTGAAGTCTTAAAGCTTAGCTTGACATGAAGAAACAGCCTTAAGCTGATCAAACAGTTGTGGAAATGGCTTTGCAGTGGGATCTGCTCTGGTTTGGAATTCTACATAGTGCAGAATGGATGCAAGGTGCAGTTACTGGGAAAAAACCTCAAGCTGGCACTTTGACAGAGTCATGATAATCATAATGGAATGAACACAGGAGGAGAGTTTGGCCTATATTTCATGTAGTAGAGAGAAAATATATGCATGGAAAGCTGGCAAAACTCTCTGGATCTTACGGAATTTATTTTTCAGTTTTGACTAACAAAGGGAGGTTTTACAATATTAAGATCATGTTCTGTTCTGCTGCAGTTTTCTTGGAAAGTCCCTCAAGTCGCACACTACCTTTCAGTTGGAGAGTGCCATAATGATGTCTCCCTGCTTGGGAAGTGGGTTAAACACAGAACTGATTCAGGGACACTTGGATATAGCAGGGGGTTTGAAGGGCCAGTGCCTCTACCTGCTTGACAAAACAGAGCTCCCTGCCGTCCAGGTTAAAGGCATGCTTAAAACAGACTCATTCAAAGTTTAAATATCATATCCTAAGAATGGAATCATCTTTAATTCAGTGGAACACCAATACATGTGTTACTGAAAATATGCAGAAGTTTTAAGAGGCATGGAAAAGCAACGGGAAAACAAATTGAGAGAGCTTAATAAAGTTCTTCAAATTCAACAGTTTGCCCTCAGACATGCTCCAAGGAAGCTGCACAAGCTGGCCTGACCCCCAAGCCTCCCTCTAATAATTTGTTTTACAAATTTTACCCGAATGCTCTGATGGTGGTAAGGCCTTCAGCTGTCTCAGAGAAGTGACAGAGCAAAGGGAGTTGGGTGCTGTCATCAAGTTCCTGGAGGTCCCTGGGAATACAAAAAACAACAGAGGCCCATGTAAACATTGTCTGTAGAAATTTTGCTGCACAGCAGACAAGAACAGACATTTTATGTATTGCACATATTCTTTTCAGGATCACACAAAATAATATTTCTATAGTACAGAAAGACACTGGCATGGGAATATCACATTCCTTTTCTGCCACAGGAGCCTTTGAATCATCTCCCTGCTGCCCTGTCCATCTACTTTTGGTCACTTTAAGCTTCTATTTGCCCCCCAGGGATAATGACATTATCATGTCTCTCTTGGATAAAAACCTGCTGTCCATTTTAGACAGATCCTAATTAGCTTTTATTCTTGAAGATTCTGATATATTAATAACACTAACTTAAATTCAGAACCATTGATTTTAAACTTTACAGGTTATCTGCATGTTCTTTGTGACTCTTTGGTCAGGTATATAATACGGTCTGTGTATCAGGAAGTTTATATATTTTATGGCAAGAGCCAGCCTAACAAAAAAAGCTGTATTTCCAGATAAACCTGGCCTCATTTTCCATATCTGGAAGTACCACAACATGCTGCAAGTAAAATATTCCAGATGATAGCAGATCTTCTCTTTGCACTGTTAACATTGGTTGTAGCAGAGGCAGCACTGACAGAGAAACAATATGAGTGATAAATTTCCCTAATTACTCAGCAATGGCACTTCCAAGACCTGCATGGAGCAACAATATTTAAGTCCAAAAAGCTCCAGTCTTTTGAAGCTGGAACGTTTTCCAAACCACAAAAAAAAAAATACATCTTTCTGTAACACTCTGCCATTGGCACGGCAGCCAGTTGTACAAACAGAAGAGTCCAGATCATTAGATACTAAAACTCGTTATCAAAATCCTACTAATTTTGCACACTGTATTAACTAGGCCAGGAGAAACAACTGCTTGATGATGCTGAATGGTGCAGTGCACAGAACTGAATTAGCTGCTGATGTTTTGATGATAAATATCTTTCAAATTTATGATGGAAAATACACAGAAGTTTTTGAAAGATGTAATGGAAAATACAACAAAGAGTCACAGTGCTGCAAGAAATACTGTAAATATTTGCATTTCTAAAAATTAGTGAGGCTTATATGCCTGCAAACACTGCATGCAAGTCAGTTATAAATACTGTCTGAAGCTATTCCTTCATCCTACATTTCCCAAGACTAATTTTAGGGAAATAAATGGAATGTTTTAATTTCTATTGTGCATCGAAAGAACAAAAGTCAACCCTGAACACCTCTCAAGTGGTTTAAAAGAGTTTAATTTAACAGAATAATTTGAGAGGTCTCCTGATTCGTCAGCCACCTTGAGATCTGGTGTACTGCCACATACAGCTTCAGTTTGGAGGCTTGGTGGGGCAAGAACAAGGTTTCGGAAAAATCTCAGGGAAGTTAAGCAAATTTTTCAGGTTTAAACATTCCTGGTTTGTGAATTCTGATTACAGAGTTTTCTTATAATTAAATCTTCTTGGAAGATTCTGGCTGATAACAAAAGACTAATGAATTGAATTGAAGAAAAATCTTCAAATGGCTTGCTGAAGATGTTTTATGAAATTATAGAATGAATTTAGCACTAGAAGCAGGATTCTTTTTTTGCTGAAAAATTGTACTCTTTACACCCAGCCAAACCACGCTGCATACGAAACGCTGTACAGTGGAAATGACTTTCTGTGGAGCTTTTTTGCCCAACATGAAGGAAAAGCCGTGATTGATGTTAATCCAGGGAGCTATTTTCCATTCTCTTCTAACCCTCAAATGTCAGAGGAGTTTTGACCAGATGCAAGCTCAGTTGATCAACAAACTTCATGCTCATCTGACTCTAGAGCCAAAAAATTTGATTCAACTGGTGTTACTTACTTCCCCAGATACCCCCTTTATAACCAGGTCAGTTGAGAATATTCCCCAGTGCATGTCTCAAACTCATGCCTCAGGATCAAAAGCAGGATGCCATGGCCATTTCCCACTTTTTTTGCTCCTACAACCTCACACTCGACCACAGTTCTTATGTACAATATTTCACGGAGGAAACTTTCAGGACGTTACTTGAATACATACTTGGAAGCAACCCTGAAGTATTTCTGGATGAAATAAAATGCTATGCCCAGAGGCACGAGGGCCACAAGGAACCATGGAGTGGCATAGGAGATCATCCCAATGGCTGACAAGCAGAGCAATGTGGATCTGGTCAGAGACTCCAGCGTGGGAGGGATGTGCTAGAGGGAAATGAAAAACATCCATGAGGAAAAAATCCCTGGCAGCACCACTATAGTCCTTTTCCTATAAGAAAAGTGGAATAATACCACTATGCAGTCATTGATATCCTCCTTATATCAGGAGCCTTTCTTTTTCTGTGGGTCTTGTAGCCAAATATACAGAGGTTAAAAAATGAGTCAGTAGGTTTTTGTTTTCTAAAGGCCAGAGTTTCAAAGATCATTGCGAAATAGGAGCCATTTCCACCTCATTTATATATCAGGTAAGGAGGAGAAAATTGTTCTTGATATCCCAGATATTTAGAGAAATAGAATGCTCTGTCTCAGAGTCTCATAATTTTTATTCCATGTTCCCATCAACCTTACATTCAGGATCATTTTTCACCCAAAAGCTTTAATGCACGGCCATAGTGAAAGCAGCCCTTCCTCTCCCTGAATGCTCTAAATCCACATGTGCTGCAGCCAGGGTGGAACATTTATTTGTCACATCTACACCCATATATTCAAAGTTGTTATATTCTACTGTGTTTCCTGTTTCAAGCCCAAAATCTGATGTTTTCTTAATCCAGGTCTTCCAACAGAATCAACCAGTCTGTATATGAAAAAATTAAGAGCCACCACTTCCCATTATGTTTATTTTAATGGTTACCTGCCCTCATTACTTCAAATGTGTGTACTTTTTACTTTGAGTGTCCCTATTATCATTCCCAAAGCCTAGTTTTGCTATGCCTTTCTCTACTGAATATTTTAGTACATCATCTTATTCAGTTTCTACATGAAAATTTGCAAAGCCAAGATAATAAAACAGAATACATTGATACATCTACCTGATCAATGATATTTGTATCAGCAGAGAAGCGATTTAGAATTAGCCCCAGTGGAGTCATATCAAAGAACCTGTTGGGCAAATTAAAACCAAGAAGTTACCTGTAAAGGAATTCCAGTTTTGGAATAAAAGTCCAGTCAGACAGAACACAGAGCTGTGTACAACCATTGTTTAAAACCGAGCAGTAAATATGAATAACACACCAGATCATCTTATCTGCATCCTGACTGTCTAAATGCTTCTTTTGGCACTTTCCCCTGAAAAAATGTTGTCTCCTCTTCCAAAAACCTGCTGCCTTGTGTCCTGATCTTTCTTTCTTGCTCCATCAGGATTTAAGATCCCTTCCAAAGATCACAGCCTGTTCCTGGCTGCTGCGCAGCCTCCTTTTAATGGGCACCAACCCCAGATGTTTCACTGTAATAACTTTATTTGTTATTCAGGCATATTTTTGGCCATCCTGCTGCCTTTGAGACCTTGGGTATTGTGCACAGAAGAAGCCTTGGTGTCCAAATGGCTTGACACCATGGACATTGCTCAGAGCTGGAGCTGGCTGCCCTGGAGCCTGAACTGCCCTGAGGGCTGTCCTTGATCCCCCAGCCCCGAAGGGGTGCCAGCTTTCTGAAACATTTCAGCCAGATAAAAAACAGGGGCAAAATTTCACATGTTCTCTCATAGAATGTTTTCCCCCTATGATTACCTCACTAATTATTTTCACTTTTTGAGGCCTTGAAGGAAACAGGTCAAATACAAGAGCTTTTCATAGGAGTACTCCTGCAGTTACAAAGAGGACAGGTTTTGACCATGTAGCTTTTCAGGGACATCATTTTTGCTGCACCTGATTGGCCCAAGGATGATCTTGTTGAGGAGATTGTGGTGTAGGTTCTTGGCTGCTGTGAGGCCCATCCACTCCACAGTCAGGGATGTGATGAGGCAAAGGACAATCCCAGCTCCGGAGAGGATGCTGAAGACAGCTACATGGTAAGTCTAATGGAATAACAAATACATCAATCCTAGAAATAAACACCCATTTTTCTTTTCTGCTGGGAATTTCCCAAGGTACCTGGTACCAGTCTCTTATATTACATAATTATATCATCTTTGGGAAATAAAAGGACTAAGATGGAACTGCAATTCATTAAGTTCACTAAATTAGAAGTTCTGGCAGTTCTAAGATCCCTCACTCTATTCTCTCCTGCAAGACCTTGAAATGGTAGTTCTTAGAACTATGAAGACTGACTATGTGGACAAATACAAAGGATTGTTAGCCAAGAAACTTAGAGAACCCAAGCAGAACCTCTCAAGAATTAAGGCATTTGAGAGATGTTGGAAAGTTCCACTTTATTAATTTCAAGCATCATGAAATTCCAAGAATAAACTGATCTGCCAGGGTTATAACACATTTAAGCCTTCTGAAAGTTTAGTAAGTGGATTCCACTGAGATATTGTACATGAGTCAAATTTACAGCTATAAGCAGATTGTACTTAAGCAGTACAATTGAAGACTTTCTTTTTTTTTCTGGCAGGACACTACTCAACAGCCAGTACTTAGGAAAGTGGGGTCATTGATTTAGAAGACTAGTTATAAAATCCAGATGGAAAAGTTTAGTGTAAGGCTCCTTCCTTTGAAAGGTTGATTATTCTTCTACCCTCAAACAAGCTTCTGTTTCAGTTTTGCATGTTCAAAACGATTCATAAAATTTGAATTGCCTTCTTTTAACATTAAGAATCCGTCTATCCTGTATAATAATCTACCTGTCATTTCAATCCATCTGGCTTCTAGATGAACAGCAAATAATTACTTTAGAACATGTTTTCTCTCATTTTTTCCCTGTCAGGCTCCAAGATCTGGCTCACCTTCTCTGTGCTCTTATCCTCATCAGCATTCCTGGCTTCATTTGCATTGTCCATGGATGTCCACGTAGCAAGCCAGTAATCTATGGCCACGATAACTGAGTGTTTCAACAGCTTGGAGAAAATCATCAGAAAGAGCAAGAAAAACCCTCCAGAGGTTAGGTATCTCCAACAGGTTTTCCATGGCATCTTTGTCCTCAGCCTCAAGACAGTTGACATGTTATCATCTTCATCTTCTTCCTCTTCCTCCTCTGTGACTCAGACATTTGATCAAGTTAGCTTGGATTCAACACTAAGAATTATACTTTGTTTTACCAAATTTGGTTGGTTTTTTTTTTCTTTTTAATTTAAAATTTAAAGTCAAAATTTGTCATTTAAAAACAGCAAACGCTTCAGACAATTTTCATAAGACTTCCCCTGTGCTCTTTAAGCAATTCTATAGTTTGCCAATCTTTGACTTGTCACAGTTTCATTAACAAAAAATTTTTATAAACTGAGTCTTCACTACTGATTATTTAGAACAGAGACCAGGCCTTTCCCAACCTGTTCAGCAGCTTTTATTATACAGTCAGCAGAGCAATTTGGAAGATTTTAGAAAACCCTCCAAACCTTTCCATCCAGACTCTTTATCATCTGTTTGCATGAAAAAGTCCAACTTTCCCTTCGATCAAGAGTAATAAAATTATAATTGACCACATTCTATTGAAACACAAATGGTGGAAGACTTCTGCTATGGAAAATACATATTTCAGAGGTGTATAAACATAAAAATCAATGTTTTTTCCCAGAGGATAAGAATATATATCTCACAGCCCTGCAGGCTGCACTTGAAGAAGGAAAATGTTGACATGCTCTTGACAGCAACCTAAATTTGTTTCCTTTACAATTCTTTCTGTTGTTCAACTTCTGTCTCATCTCTCAATAACTCCAGGCACTGTGAGTTAGCAAAGAAATTAACTTGTTTTGGTACACCCTCATCCCTGCATGATGTTTTGGGAAATATATCAAGAATCCCTTAAACAAGTCCTATTGTAAACAGGTCAAAATGTTGGAATTTCCACTATTATTACCAAGTGTCATCAACATCCTCACACTCTGCTGCTAAGAACTGCCAGCTATAAAAGTGGAAAGGCAATGAAAAATGGTATTAAATGGTATTATCAAAATTGCAAAAATGGTATTATTGAAATTGCAAAACAAACCTTCATCTTCATCTTCCAGTTGTGACTTGGATTCTCTGGGGTACATGGCCCTTCTAAGGGTTTTCCTCTCAAGAGTAGTCTGGTCAGCTTCCATATCCTGAAGTAATTAGGTTATCATTATTATTAATTAATTAATTAATAATAGGTTTTACTAATTTGAGAGATCATTTATTAATTTGAGAGCTTAGCTGTTCACCTGCTGTTCAATTGTAGTAGTACCTGCAGTAACCTCAAAGAGACTTTCTGTGGATCTTTTAACACACAGAATGGAAAAACACAGTATTTTTCAATTTAAATTTCAGAAAATTCAGCTTTGTCCACTTCTTTCCCTCTCTCTTTCTGCCATTCTTTCATTCCCTCTCTTCTGGAATAGTAAAAACTTCAAAAATAGTCTTTAGAGAATCTTAAATGCTCATGGCAATAACAGAATAAAAGGCTAAGAGATACCATAGGAAGTTCCTGGGTCCAACCCTTGCCCCATGAAAGGATCAATTGTACACTACATTTCCAAGGGTTTCTTGGCTAAGATGTCCTTACAAACCACCCATGATGGATATACCACACACTTCCTGGACAATCTATTCCAGCCCCTAAAACTCCTTACAGGTCATGTGGTTTTGCCCTAAAGTCAAGTTTAAAACTTGCTTCAGACATGGTTTGCTTTTTTTTGAAATTAAATGACAAGTAAATCTTTGCAGAAAAGTCATCCTTGCCCAAATGCTCCTATTTACCTTTTCCAGCTCTTGATCTTGGCGATTCATCAGAGTTTTCCAGTGTTCATATAGCTCAACATCCTTGTTTTGGATATCCTTTAGGGTCCCTTCTCTAAGCACCATTCCATCCTTCATTGCTATGATCTAGGGGAGAAAGCACTCAACAATACAGATACCATAATCACTGACCTGGATCCTACAAGACACGTCTCACCATTAGTGACAATACCATTATGCAAATTTCTGTCTTCATTTTAGTCAATATTTTATTAATAACTTAAGTTTCCTGGCACAGCTCATAAACTCCTTTAACTCATGCTTTCCTGCACATGTAAAAAGCATTGAGATGAAGGGATAGACATATTTGCAATTAAATCAAAATTCTTCAGGCCTTTCAATTAACAACAAAAAAAATCTACTTAAATAATGTAAAAATAACATAGTTCTTCCACTACAAAACCTGTGTTAGTTAAAGCAGCAGTTAGCCACATGGCATATGGAGTTAAGGAGGGACTCTACTGCAGAGAAAAGTAATAATCTCATTAAATGTTACGGTGTTAACTTCAAGTGTACATTCATGCTTAGCAAATTTTCCCCCTCTTACCCAGTCAGCATGTGGCAGATACTGTAATTTATGTGTCACTAGAACAAGAGTCCTCTTGTCTTCTTGCAGAAACTTCAAAATCCCCTCCTGCATTAAGTGATCACTTAAGTGAATGTCCAGTGCAGAGAACGGGTCATCCTGCCATCACATCAAATTGAAAAATATTAGAACAGGATACAAAAGTGAGGTTTATTCCTAAAATAGTATTTTTAAAATAGAAAGCATCTGTCTTTACTGATGTTTCATCTCTCTCTAGTGACTAGGACCCAGTCAGAGGGCTGCACTCCAGTGAGCTGGAACCCACTGCTCTTCAGTTCACAGCAATGGACTCAGTTTCATTTTTTGTGTCGGTTTGGTACTTCACTGACAGAGTGCAGGAACACCAGGACTGAAATTTCCCATCCAAATTTCAAAAATTCCAGGATCCAAAGCCAAACTTGGGCCCAATTTTGATGTGAAACTGGCACGGGAAAATTAAAGCAGAGTTAGCAACTCTTCTCATTTCCTCCAAACTAAACTACAGACGTGCTTGGTCTTCACTTTGAGTGAGTGTGGCTGGAAATAAGGCAACTTTCAGATAAGGATATCAATGTGCAAACACTTTTTCTTCAAGAAGTCTCCACTTAATTTTGAAGAGGCTCATACAGCCCCTTCATGTACCTCCTGGAATTCCTGATATGCCTTGAAATTAATAACAGAAAAGGGAAAGTCTGCTCAACTCCACAGCACTCTGCAGAAGAGTGCTGAGCCCTCACACTGCTCGTTATGGTTCCTTATCAGAAATCCTTCTGATTTCTGTGGGACTGTGCTGATAGTAGGTCACCACTGAGAGCAAGGAGAAGTTAAGACAATCTGTTCTACTCTTCCACTGTTAATCTGTGCAGGAATTCCCACCTTCATCAGTCTCCAAGGATGTTTTGGTGCTGCCTCTGATGGATGCTTATTTCCTATCTCTATAATTTGTTTCTGGAGTTGAATACAAGTCCCCATAGGTCTTCTAAATATAAACTAAATATATTAATTATAGTTTTCTTACTAACTTTCCACACTCCATGTGAAAAAGAAAAATCTTACCAAGAAGACAATATTGGTGTTCTGATAGAGTGCTCGAGCCACACAGATTCTCTGTCGTTGGCCTCCACTTAAATTAATCCCCTAATGAGTAAAATGGATCAGAAATAGGCATCTTTGAATAAACATTATGACAGGCCTTTGGAAATGTGATTTTTTTACAATTACAGAGTTCAAATAAAAATAAAAAACTTCATTAAAACGTTAATTCTATTGATAAACAAGCATAATCCTCATATTGTATCAGAAGAAAAGTTATTATTCATGGGTAAGTGTAAATTATGAAAAGCTGCTCTGAGCACAGTAGGCTTTTTAGATTGAAAAATGTAACCAATACCAGCATCAAATTCTGCAAGCAAAATATGGGAGACTTTGATCAAGAAATCCGATTTAGAAATAGCTAAAGAAGCAGACTATATCTCAACTTTTTTTGTAGTAACCCCTGATGAATTACAATTATTTACCAGCCTGGCAGCCCAATACAGACTAGAACTCTTTGACTGGCCTCAGGGAGTGTCTTCTTAAGACAAAGGCCAAGCAGAGATTAAAGCATTCACATTATTTACCCTTTCTCCAATTTCCGTCTGGTCACCAAATGGCAGTAAGTCAATATCAGGCTGCAGAGAACAGGCATCTGTAACAGCCTTGTACCTGGAAAAACAACACGGTCATTGCAATTATTTATCCAGCCACTCACTCTGCTAACACAAAAACCTCCAGCTAGGGGTCACCACAAAGTTCTTATGGCTCTGGGATGGCTGGATAATTGCAAAAATGAGTAGGGCAAAATGATTATTCAGAAGTAATTGTAAATTGTATGAGCATTGTAAAAAAAAAAAGACATATGTATTGGAGATCTTTATTGACAAGGCTGCTTTTAAAATATTTAATTATGTGAATTATTGAGTACATTCTTCCCTATCACGGAGTTGTTTTGTTGGACTCTGGAGTGTTTGAAGCCATTTTCCATTGAGTTTTTATTCTTCCCCCTTTAAGGGCCTCTTCACTTTCTTTGGAGTGATATTACAGCACAAAGGATCCTTACAGTGCTTCTGATCTAACCAGAACCAGCAAACCACTTGCAAAATTTTGAAATTTTTTGGTGAGATTTCTGGGTCTGCGGCAGGTGATCTGCTGATGAGCAGCTGGGATCAGACTATTTGAGTGATGAAATTCAGCCTTGCCCCTTTGAAGCTAGTGAAACAAGCTGATGGATGCAGTGACTGAAGAATCTGGTCACTGAAATTTTGGTGCTCTTCTGCATTTCTGGATTTTGAGGCATTTGGTCATGGTTAGGTTTTATCAAGTCAGAATGGAGTCATACATCTTAACAGCACAGACTGAAATGGACAGGGTGTATTTTCAATAACTGAAAACAGAGGGAGTGTTGCCTTTGAAAACATCAGCAATTTGTTTTCCCTAAGTCCAGTCACATTTTCCACATTTGTTAATTGACCTTTTAGAAGGATGCAAGAAGCAGGTGCTGGATAGGCACAATAGAAGCTGTGCACCTCAGCTTTCACACTTCCTTCTCCTGTATTTCTAAAAGAAGAATTAAGGCCATTCCCTCGAGGCACCCCTCTTAATAAATGCTGTTTTTGGAAAGTGGATGCTCCAGTAACTTGATCACAACAGGATTAGCACATAAACTCAGTGGAAACATGCCTAGAATCCCTGTTTCCAGAGTCCTCTGGCAGCCTCAGGCTCCATTAAAGAAAAGAAAAACATGTCAGTAGTCTCCAAAGATGGGATTCATCTCACCTTGGAAATGGCACATATGGCTTCAGCTGTATTCCATGGAGAGCCACTGCCAGCGTGGGATTTCTCACAAACATCTTAGACACGTGCTCTGGTTAGAGGAGCAGCCTAACTTAAACCAGAAACGTTCCTCTGAGGTGAACAAAGTCAGGTTGCCTAAATCCACCCCAGGTTTAGCATGCACTGATTGATATTTTCCAGAATCTACAAACTTCCTCCAGAAGATGCCAAAAAACCCTCTTTAAAAGGAGCTGCCAGGCGTTTTTGCAAGGAGGTGGATATTTACCTCTGCTTATTAAAGGGGCTGCCAAAGATGATGTTCTCTTCCACGGTGGCATTGAGCAGCCACGGCTTCTGAGCTGCGTAAGCCACGGAGTACCTGTTCCTACTGCAGACAGACACAGAGCTTCAGTAAGAAACAAAGCCCCCACACTATGAAATGTCTGATAATCAGATTTTTTAAAGTTAATTTCATGAATGTGCATTCAGAAAAATACAGGGAAACACATAAGCAAAACAAAGTGAAGGGAAGAGTTTCAAATTCGATGTTTTTGTTAGAACAGCACCCACTCTCTCCCCTGACACCTAAATCTACACTCTAGGTTGTATTCTATTCTACTGTAAATGGCTGGTACCTACCTCAATCTAGTAACTGCAATTCAAATCCAAAGGCAAATTATAAATAATAGTAAGAAATATTAAATTCTCACAGGAATAGTTATTTGGCATTATTTTCTCTAACATCAAAACACGGAGTGAAAAGACACTGTTCAAATGGCATCAGCATACTTGACTTGCTGCTTTCTGAAGTGTGAGATTATTTTATGTAGCCACACATGTAAAAAACTTTTTTCTCAGTGAATACTTTTTTTCCTTTCATTTTATTAGATCCTCAATAATATTGGAAAAGAGGGCAGTTTAATACAGATTGGGAATGAATCACTGTAGCCACCCAAGGATTTATTAGACATACTTTAAATGTGTCTAAATGCCTAACAACATGTGTCAATAGGGGTATGAATGTCCTTTACTTCTGGCTGTTTTGCCAAGGTACAGCAGCAAAAACGGTCATGTAATTTCAGATATTTTTTCTGAGATGCCCAAGATGATGTGAGGAAGGAGGTGTGAACTGGTACCAGCTCATGGACCTGAACACTTATCATAGAATTATGGAATGGTTTGGGTTGGAAGGGACCTTAAAGATTATCTCATTCCACCCCCCTATCACGGGAAGGGACACTTCCACTATCCCAGGTTGCTCAGAGGCACATCCTTGAACGCTTCCAGGGATGAGGCATTGACAACAACTCTGAGCAGCCTGTTCCAGGGCCTCACCATACTTACAATAAAGAATTTTTTCTAATATCCAATCTAAACCTTCTTTCTGTCAGTGTGAAGCCATTCCCCCTTGTCCTGTCACTCCAGCCCCTTGTAAATGGTCTCTCCATCTTTCTTGTAGGCTTCCTGCAGGTTATGGAAGGCCACAATCAGGTTCCTTCTCAGTCTCTTTGATGGTATTCCTTCTAGCAAAACATTTGCTTAGCTTCTTTTGTAAGCACGTAGGATTTGCTATTGAGAGAGGGGGTGCTAGGCCAGGAGAAATGGCTGGTTAGAAGCTGTCAGCAACATCCCAAAAATTCCAGGAGTTTTAGCAATTCATATGCACTCGCATGAAATACCTCCTCAAGATTACGGGGCAGCAAACCATGGTGTGGCTCCCAACCCCAGCTCTGTGTGCCACTACCTCTCTGTCATTTATGACATGCTTTCAGGGGAGCTTGTCCTTCTTTTAGACCTGGAGCCAGGGGTGGAGTCCCTGCTCAGCTTCAGCTTGGAGCTGAGCTGGCTCCCTCTGTGCCCTGCTCCATCCCATCCCGGGTTAGGCACCACGGGGAACCCAGTGCTGGGCAGAAAACCCAAAAACACATGGGAGGAGACACTTGATGATGCCTCATGCCTAGAGATTCTGTCTTGCACAACAAGGAGCACACTGAACTCTCACTGAGGTCAGATGAGAGCTGAGCCTCTTTCAGACAAGACAGAGGTGGTGGTTCGCTGGCTGGAGAAGTGTGGGATCCACTGGACTTGCACAATCTAGCAATTAATCCCACAGTAAACAATTATCAACATGGTAAGGAAACACAGAGATGGCTTAAGAGCACAAAGATGAGGATTTGGGGAAATTCTGAAGAAGTTAATGAGTGTTTAATGACACACTAGAAAAGAAATAATACCTTCTGGATGCTTCAAAAGAAGGTTCAGTTTCATTTACACTGTAAGTTATGGTAAATGACATTTAGTAAGCAGGAAATATAAAGAATAACATTTTCTGCTAGTTTTACATACAGTGAACCTGGCGTTAACTACATACTTTAAGAACTCAACATAAATTTGGGTTTTTTGTTCTTGAAGGGAAAACAAACAAGGTCTAAGCAAAAGCATAACACTTTTCTAAATGTGACAGTTTCGTAGCTACAAGGCATAGTGGCTAAACAAGCAAACTATATTGTTAGAAAATGTATTAAAAATGAAAATTGTATCATAAAACTTATTAAAAATTAAAATATTAATATTGCTGGCAAGCAATAAGTTAGCTTCTCCACACAGTTCTGCCAATGGCCTGCAGAATTTGGTAGCCAATGTCAAATTTCTCCTGGAGTAAAGATAAGCTTTGGAGCTGCACTGTAGGGTCGGAATAGATTTTTAGTCTCTTTATAGCACTAAGGCTGCATAAAGCTGTGCACAGCACTACAACATGTAGGTTTTCCTTTTCATCCTCCACTTCTTAAGGATCATATCCTTAAGGAATACATTCTGAAGAGCATTGATATGGCAGCAGTGACATGAATGATTTTGCGGCTCCCTCTGTTAATTGACTTATTAACAGTGCCAAGGGCCTGGAATGGCAGGGAAAGCAGTTTTGGACCAGCGATGATGCTCATTCCAGGCATGGTGATGCATCACTGCAAAGTGCAAAACCTAAAAGAGATTATACCAGGTAAATAGAAACAGGCATTGGAAGGGGGTAGAAAACTCATGCTTAAAACATTATTTTCCTGACTTTAGAAAAAAAGCCATGAACAAACAAATCCTCTTCTCTCAGGCCCATGAATACTCCAGATGAAACACTTTAATGCTGAGACAGAAATGACTGCTTGACTTCTGGGATACCAGTAAATGCAGCTGTACTCATTAGCAGGATATCCAAGTCTAGAAAGGACATAAAAATTCTAATAGCAGAGTCCTTGTAATGCCAGACTCATCTGGTATTATCTGGTATTAAGCATCTTCCCAAAATGCCAGAACTGTTGTTTTCTTTGCTGTACATCAGTTCTCTGAGGACAGTCTGTGTTTTCTTCGTGCACCAACTGCCAGAGAAGGTATATTCCCCTCTGCATCAGAGGGGAATAAGCCTCAGAAGCATCAGAGAGCCACACACTGAGGCCCAAAACAGACAGCCCCTCACTAAAACTTGGTCTCTCATTCAGTGGAAGCTTCCGGTCTTCACTACAAAGTAAAAAAGTCACAAGAAAGCAGAAGATGGAGTCTAAGGAGAGATTGAAAAGGGGCTGGGAACTGGTGAAGGCAAACAAGAAGAAAATACCCTAAATTTCCTCTATTCCAGACCCCCAAACTTTTATCAGCAAAGCACTGCAGTGGTAGAGAAGGAGAAAATGCTTTCAGGTATAAGTCTGGGAGCACCTTCTGAACTACAAGTTAACAAAAACTGGGCACAAGCCTGCCAAGACTCCTTGCAATTCCATACCAGATGTTATATGCCTGCCATTAAAACCAAACAGAGTTTCTCAATGGGCAAGGACTAATTTTAGGATCTCGGTTTCTTAAACCCTTTTTCCTTGGTTAGAAATTTCGTTCCTGGCTTAGCTTAAAAAATAGACTTTGATTCTCCCAAATTATGAATGAGATTTCTGTGAGAACCCACATTCACCAATAATCCCGTGAATAAACACAGAAAGACCTTTACTGAGCTGGGACCTTCACAAACAAGGGGATTAAGTATTTGGCTTTTTACTTTATTACCCTGTTGAATCTGAGAGAGTGATGTGATTGCAGGGCATGGGAGTGGGCTGAAATTGAAGCTTCTGAGATTTCTAAAAAGGGTATTTTTATTTGCCTGAGGGGATTAGCATTTATTTCCTCTAGTTCATTTATTTATTGAAATGTGGCTATTTATACTGATTTTTAGCTGTACTATAAAATATATATTGCCCAAAACGGGGTGTGGTAAGTTCAAGTCTGAAATGGTAGGAAGGACCACACTGCTTAGTCATTTTTATAGGATTTTGAATATATAAGATGAAAAAACAAGCAAACAAAAAAAAATCAATTGAAATCAAGGTTTTAAGGAAGAGTAAAAAAGACACCTTGTTGAGGTTATACACTTTTATGGTAACTCATAATGTTTTAAAATAGACGAAAGCATCTCTAACCAGGCCGTGATTCCCTCATCCTACAAAGTAAAAAGGGAGGAGAATAAAGATGTACAAAATCTCTGGGATATCCCTGTAACCACAGAACGATCCATTTCCTCTGCTAATTGAGGCAAGATGAGGACCAAGCATTTACACAAATTCCATCCAGGAATTTAGGCCTGTCTCTGCAACCAGAACTGGTAGTTCCACTGGTTTTGGCCACTGAGGTTTATGTCCAGTGCCCATTATGCCCTTCAGTGCTTTCTGTGAGCTCCTGTCGTTGTAATCTTTGGGTGAGCACTGTACTTGGCAATCCTTCTGAGGGGAGCACTGACTTTTCCTAATTTTTGTCACATCCTTCTGGATACCTGAGGGCAGAACAGGCCATTTGTGAGGATCTATTTCATAGTTCTTGTGTTTCCTGGGCTTTTTCATTTAATATTTGTTTGCACAGAACCCATTTCAATGTACAAAAAAACACGTAGCGAGTGAAGGGTTTCCACTTAGCCCCTCTTGGCTTGGCAGTCTGAGAAGATGGTTCTGACTGTTTGGCTTGATGTGCATGAGGGGAATACATGTCTCTGCATAATTCCCACAAATAAATAATAATTAACTAAATAGTAAAGAACTCAGATCTGAAACAGGCTTGGCTGAATGACTGCACCCAGACAGCCCCATGCATCAGTGTCTAACAAGCCTCTCCAGCTTATTGCTCACTGGGAAAACAAAAACCCAGCTCCATGTCTAAGGATGTCACATTTCTGGGCCATGTCTCACGTAAGTGGGAAAAACTGAGACCCAGCCCATAAGATTTGCCCTGGCCAAGATCTTTTACAGAAAGATACATTGCCAGGCTTTATTTCCCTGAGATGCCAAAGCAGTGACAACCCTGACAGATCTCACTGCGGTCAGCCTCCACAGCAACAGGATATTTGAATCCCAGTGATGCCTTGCAGGATTGTCCCAATACAACTAGGGCTGCAATCTTATTTATGCTTACACTCACAGTGTTGTTACACCTGAATTTGTAAAGGAATTCACCTAGCCTGCATTTCACTCCTGGATCAGTAGCTGCGTTAGTCATGCATGGAGAATCACATGGAAAGGGACTTAAAAGAGTAATTAGGACCTTTATTATGGTTTTGCAAGATACAGGATTCACTTAGTTAAATACCTGAAGTATCCTTCTGTATTCATCTGTCTGCCAGGCAGTCTGAAATTACCAGCAAAACATAACCATGTTTGCATCAGCTATATCACAATTATAGTGTGCAATGAAAAAAAGTCTGAGGTAGTTTGCTAAAACCTGAGTTGCCTGGTGATCTTGTGATGTCCAGACTGCTAATCAACTGACAGCATGATCCTATCTCTTGAACAATACTAAACTTTAATTATTTTTTCACAATTCATAATTACTAAACATTTCATAAGCTGTATCTATCATGTTTCTAAGATCTTTCATTTTTCTAATCTCTCCAAGGTTCCATATCTTTTTCTAGGAAAAATCTGCATCTTTCTCAAATACATCTTTCAAAACAGTGGTGAGAATCATTTCAAGGTACGTTCTACTTACTCCTGTTATTTTTTTTTAGACTACTGAGAAAAGCAATGACCGGTTGTGGTATAAAAAACTTCATTACATGTCTCAAAGAAATTAACTGTGGTAGGTCACATATTCTTGTTCCTTCAAATCTTAAATTCATATATAATTAGACTAAATTTAGTGTAGCCTTGGCTCCAACTGTACCTGCTACTCCAGTGAGATCATATGTTAAAAATAGCAGAAAGTGAAGTACAGCTAGAGAGCAAAAATGCCATGGATACTATCACAGAAAAAGCAAAAAACATCCAATTCACAACATTGCTGTAAGAAAAATATGACAAAGGAGGTTGCTAGTCAAAGGATGGGGCAACAAAATATTAGTCTCTATGACAATTTCCCTCTTTCTCAGGAAAAGCTAATTGAGAGGAGTTTGGCTTGGTAGTTTTAAGGAAACAGAACTGATCTTTAAAACCGAAGAACCAAGTGTTGAGGTTACAGCACATCACTTCCACTGTCTCTGCCCTGCCTAGGCTTGAAGAGTGCTTGCTGCTCCACTTAGTTTCTGTGGGAAGTTCTCATTCACTGGTTCTGGATCCAAGGCCTGACCTCATGGGCAGTTCTTTCAGAAACAGCTTTTTCCCAGCCATTACCCTTAAGGTGTTTGGTGTGCTCAGGCTGTTTTTTGTGTGCATTACTGTGAAGAGTGGCACTGTTCCATACGTGAGGCTTGTGCAGACGCCAGGGAAGGAGAAAAGCATTGCTCACATGTAATGACATTTTTTTCTGCCAGTAGGAGCAGCAGCAGCTCTGAGTGGAAATACATCCTTTCCTTTAGGCTGGCGCCCCACACATCCCACTGGGCTGGAGAAGCTTCAGCCTGTCACACTTCCACTGATAGCTACAGGAACAATGTGACAATGCTGGCTTCAATTATAGTGAGTACTGAAGCCTATTTGATAAAAGGAATAGCCTATGCTTTCTATCCAGGTCATTTGCTAGGCCAGTATATTAGATATTCATCACCAGACTAGCCTCTATCCCTTCCTGGGGCACCCTGCTCTGCCTGCTCTGAACATGACAAAACAGTGAAAAATCCTTCCTGAGTTTGCAGGTGATGCATTCCAGAGGATCTGGGTGGTGGTAATCACTCAACATGCAGTTCTGAGGCATGAGGTTTACATTTCTCACAGCAAATCTCAGCCTCCTCCTTAAATGAATACAGCAATTAATATAAACATACTTGCTCCAGTGAACTTTTCCCTCCAGGGTCTGCATCTCTCCCAATATAGCAAGGAGAAGTGACGACTTGCCACAGCCAACTTGGCCCACAATCATTGTCATCTGACCTATGATAATAGTAAAAACAACAAAACACTTTTTAAAAAGAGAAAAAAACCCAGTTATACTCTAGTTCAAAAGGCCCAGCTAGATTCAGCTCTAGAGCACTTGAACTGATTCCATAATTTTTTTTAGCGTCCACTACATAAATGGGCAATATTGCATGTATTCATCTATGGAAAAATTAATGGATTGCAATAACATACTAATCTCCAAAGGAATGAGACTTTTGCTCTTACCTATATAAACATTTGTTTTATGGGACTGTGTTACTCTATGAAAGTTATTTAGGGTCAAATGATATGTGGTGGGGAGTGATTATTCGGTCTGGAGTTCCATGAAGATTTGGACCGATCTAATAAATGAACTGAAATGAATTTGGGTCAATCTAATAAATGAACTGAAAGAAGACCCATTACTCTTCTCTGCTTTGCTGTTCTCCTTCCCCCCCACACAGACACTTTCCTACCCACAGTCCTATTCTGCAGTGACAACGGTGCTTCTCAGATCTTCCCATAAACTGACTGAACTCATTAATTGTGTTAGCCAGTGCATTTCATAGACTCACAGAATGTTTGTGCTGGAAGGGACCTTAAAGAGCATCTCATTCCATCCCCCTGCCATGGACTTTCTACTGTCCCAGCTTGCTCAGAGCATCGTCCAACCTGGCCTTGGGCACTTCCAGGGATGGGGGAGCCACAGTTTCTCTGGGCAACCTGTGCCAGGGCCTTCCCACCCTCACAGGGAGCAATTTCTTCCTCATATCCAATCTAAACCTCTTCTCTGCCAGTGTGAAGCCATTCTCCCTTGTGCTGTCACTCCAGGCCCTTGTCAAGAGTCTCTCTCCATCTTTCTCGTAGCTCCCCTTTAGGTACTGGAAATTTTCCAGTTAAGCTTCTCTCTAGCTGGGAAGCCAAGGGTTTTATTCCTTCTAAAGGAGGCAAACTCTGGCTCACCCAGCCTGTGAACCCATGGCCTCAGACTGTAAACTCCTTGGAGCAAAGACATTCTGCTGGTGACACTTAATGCCACATGGAAACAAATCATACAGGCTTTGGGATTACTAAATCACCACGTGACACCAACCTAAAGTAATACTCTGTTTTAAAACCAAGCCCTTGAAAGAAGATCAAAATAAAGCATAAGGCTATTTAATAACCTGAAATGCCAACAGACGGTGTTATGAATTCTACAGCATTAACAACAACAACAAATTAAATCAAATTATTGTTGTTATTATGAATAATAATAGAAAATAATAGTTGCTACTTTTCACTCTTGTTATGTAAGTTTTCCAAAACAAACCAGTGTTTTGTAAACCTGTGGAATCCCTAGCCAAAGGCATTGAGGTCGCGAAAAGTTACAGGAACTCAGCTTGACAAAGAGAAATTAATTGAGAAACAAAATAACTGAGGATTTCTTGACAGAAAAACGGCATTTTCAGGATGAAAATAGTTGTGAACTGGAAGACTATAATGTTTATAAATGGCAAGAAAAGTATAATATATGAGTGTTGCTGAAAATAACATACTGAGTTAGGTGGACCCTTGGTTTGAATGAGTCTGGAGTTCTCCCTCTTTCTTTTTTTGCAATTTCTCTATTAAAAATAATAATGAATTATTTTCAACCATTTTTTCATGTTTATTCTTACTCTTGTGTTCGTTTGTGCTATTATAGAGCTATATAAACGATATAGATATGTAAAAGCCACATAATTTATCTAACGATATTGCTATATGAACAATACAGGTCATGACCTTGTATACACTTTTAACATCAATCTTTTTCTTATATAATTCTAAATGCATACCTTTGTGCATTTCAGAACACCAAGAAACGGAATTAATAACAATTTAACATTATATATTTCATGGTGGAGGTGTGCTTTCATCCTACCTGTTGGGATTCTAATGTTTATGTTGGACAGTGTAGCTAAACCGCTTCCCCATGAAAAGTATCCATTGGTCACCTACAAAACAATTACCACAAATCAGATATTTAAACACAGGAGGTGAAAAAAATAGAATAATTAGTTGAGATTTAAAATACATTCATAAAATAAGCCTGTGATTAATAGACACGGTGTGGTATGGTTGTACACACACAGAAAAAAGCAAGCTAAGTTTGTAAAGACTGCCAAACCCCCAAAAAATTGTGAACAAGAAAAGATAAATACACAAATATATAATGTATGTAATGCAAGAAAAGGTTGATCTTGAGCTGAGCTCTATTTACCAAATATTTTCATTATGTCAAATATGAGACTAAAGACTTAGACTTTAGACTCACAATGCCTCTTTGTTTCCTGAGAAGAAACGAGATAACTATAAAAACTGCTCTGAAGCTCGCTCTTCTCACTGTAAACGTGGATAAAGTCCTAGCGTATTTAAGGTCTTGCTCTTGCCATGGAAAATTTGAAATAACAGCAGCAATTGGGCACCATCAGGTGCTGTTGCAGGAGGAGCTGCTCTCTGTTTTCATGAGGGAGAACATTTTAATCTCATTTTTCAATGAGATGAAGATTTCAAACCACCTTGATGGCCACATCATCGATCTCCACGGGCCGTGTCTGCTTCCTTGCTGGCTGCTCGTAGCTTTCAAGCTGATACCTCAGGGGCTGCCTCCTGTTGATGGCCTTGGTGTGCTACATAGAGAGAAGTGAAGACAGGAAAAAAGTTGGAATCCTCAAGAGAAGACAGCATTTGGTGCCCTGTAAAGCAAACAATCCATCCCCTTTCCTACCACCATTCCAGCTCAGGAGAAGCAGCCAGTGCTTTTCAATATGTGATAACATAGACACACCACTGTCATGCACACATTTTAAATGTTTTACACACCCTTAACTGAAGCACAGAAAATATCGGGATTTTTTGCTTCCCAAGCATAACCATCCTGAATTTCAGCTCTGCCATTCTCCTCAAATCCTCTCCCCATCATCTAGACTTTGGCTGTTTCTGTAGGACTAAGCAAAAGGTAGACAGGACAAATAGAATAAAAGCTGAAACAATCTAATTTTTTTTTCTTTTGTTATCATTGTTAGCCCAGAAAAACAAGAAAGGTGTTTCAGGATGGCAAGCTAAAATAAAACCTATTTTGTGCTAATCCTTTCTTTCTGTTGGTGTCTTCAAGCTTCTGTCACATTTCAAATTGTACAGTCAGTTTGAAACTGTTGAAATATATAGCTTTAGAAAAATGTCAAAATGAAAAAAATACACCTTTTCCCAAATCATCTTTGTTGTGGATTTTTTTGTCCTCAAATTTTACTCAAATTCACTCTGTTCTTAGTACTACTGAAACAGCATTTTAGAATTAATTCTGATTTCACAAAATTTGGTGTTGTTTTTTTTCCACCTTTAATTCTGAATTTCCCAGAACAGGAATTGTTCCTCCCTAAGGGTGCCCAGCATAAGATGTGTATGGGGACCCTTCATGTGATAAAAACACAGAGATTAATATATAGAAGAGGCAAAATGGGTCAATATTAGAGCCAGGCTAGAAATCAAAGTTCCCAGGCTCTGTCAGCTTGGCCACTGGCCTTGTGCGGGGCTATGTGGCCCCTCTGCTTTGAAATTCAGTGTCATAAAGCAGAACTTACAAGTCCTGTGTGCTTCTTACAGGATTCATAAGGTACAGAGCTGTCCCCTGCTCTCCAGCTGTCATCTCCAATCTCATCACTCAGGAGAAACTCATTCAGCTTCTGTACACTTGAAAGAAAACAGGACAGTGAGTTACATAAACCCAGGTTTCCACGAATACATTTCCTTTTTTGTGCAGTCACACCAGTGGGATTTATCAGAAATGTTCCAAAAGAAGTTCATGGGATACTTTCATCTGCCACCCTGATGGCAAATGAAGATTTATGTGTGTGGAAGAAGGACAGATGAAAATAATTAAGCATTGCACTGGTAGCTGGGAATGAAGAGCAGAGCAAGTCATGAGGGTGCCAAGGGAGCTCCGTGGGAATGGTTTCCCTCTTGGCAGCCTTATCTCTTCTGTGCCTTTCTCATGCCACTGCAGTCAAGATGCAGAAATGAGTCAACCACCCACCTCCATCCTCTGGAAATGCCAGGGCAGTGGGTGCATCCTGACACAGCTTTTGCATCATATAAAAAAAGACATTAAAGCTATTAGAGACTGTCCAAAGGAGGTCATGAGGATGGGGAAGGGTGTGAAGGGGAAACCATATGAGGAACAGCTGAGGTCACCTGGCTTGTTCATCCTAGAGTAGAGGAGACTGAGGAGAGACCTCACAGCAGTTCTGCAGCTTCCTCACAGGGGGAAGTGAAGGGGAAAGATCTGCAGCTTCTTCATGAGGGGAAGTGAAGGGGCAAGTACTGATCTCTGTTCTCTGTGACCAGTGACAGGACTCAAAGAAGCAGCATGAAGCTGTGTCAGAGGAGGTTTAGGTTGGATATCAGGAAAAAGTTCTTTACCCAGAGGGTGGTCAGGCACTGGAACAGGCTCTCCAGGGAATGGTCACAGCCCCAAGGCTGACAGAGTGCAAGGAGCATTTGAACAACGCTCTGAGGCACAGGGTGGGATCCCTGGGTTTTTCTGTGCAGTGCCAGGAGCTGGACTCAGTGATCCTGATGTGTCCCTTCCAGCTCAGCATATTCAGGGATTCCATGGTTGTATGCACTGCATGCACACAGGGCTGGGTACTGCACACCTCAGCACAACCATGGCCAGTCCACAAACTGGAGACACACAGCAACTCTGCCTAGCTCTTAAAATTGTCCACTGGGAAATACAGCGCACAGGTTCAATTCATTCTTCATCACCAGAGGATTTGATCCTCTTGCTGTCCCCCTTCCTTTCAGAGTGCCGTAAGCGCCTGGGTCTTTATCAGTCGGGGGAAGGGATGAACAAAATCACACAGCAGTGAGGGTAAAGCTGTTACTTTGCAAAAACTAAAATCAAGGTACGTTGGGCCAGAGACTGAGATAGCACAAGGACATATGCCTTCAGATCAGTGATTTGAACATTAATCTGCAAATGGGAAAGTAGTCCATCTCAAAGCCTGTCTGCATATTTTGTATTAAATTATCAATACACATTCAAGCCACAGAGATACAGGTTAGCAAGAAAGCACTGCTATTGTCTTTATTTCCTCCTTCCACCATGCCTGTTCCTATCTCTTCTCTTGAAGAGAAAATTTATGTGCCCCATAAATTCTGATATGTTTCCATATCAGAATTTCAGTCTTACATAAGTGGCTACGCAAGAATTTATTTTCTAGTAGAAGATACAAGACCTTGTTTTGATCATGCACCTAAGATGACATCAGCCCTTACTTTGCATTTGAATGAGGTACCCTCAGAAGTTTTATTGGCACTAGAACGACTCTTGAACAGAAAATTGAGATTCTGACCAAAGTATTAGCTCTTAATCACAAAAAAAAATAAGCACATACTCATGTATGTATTTGATTGAGGATAGAGCCACTGTAGCGGCCAAACACACATTCTTTATCCTTCACTTGGGGGACGTGATGTTCATGGGAGAAAGATGTTAGGAAATGAGTCTGACAAAGGATGCAGCTTGTTTTGGCAAATCTGGTCTTTAAATATTGCCCTGAGGGGTGGCCAGCAGTGTTAAGGAAAATGCACACACCATTTTTATATTAGTGCTATGCCAAACATAGTACAGAGATGTAGAGGCTTGGATGATTTATAGAGGAGCCTGGAGATTTTCCACTACTCAGAAACCATTTTCAACCTAGGGAAAACGTCTCATGTGGCCCTGCTCCTGCTGCTCCTGCTCCTGATAAAAATAAACTCTGTTTAATTATTTTTGTTTTCTAAAATCAGTGTGGCGCTGGCAAACAACAGCTGCGGAGCCCGAAGTCCGCCTGACTGCTGTTTGGTATTATCATTACCCACCAAAAAGAGGCAGTGACAGCAGCAATGCAAGACCTTGCCAACGTGCCTCAGCCTTGGCATGAAGGAATGATGTTTCTGGGTGGGAAGGTTAGTTCTGCCTTCACATCCTGCTAGTGCTTGGCATCTGACACACTACTGCCAGCCAGGTGTCACTTTGCACCTCTTGGGACATCTTGGCAGTGTGTAGGTCTACATAGCCACCCTGTGACTGTGACCCTGTCCATGCAGGCCACTAACACAACACCCAAAGGCCTGAAATTTCACTTATACCAACCTGCTCCTTTGAGATTAAGTGCTCTATAGCCCAGCATGAAGGAAGCTGCTCTGTTGGGCAGATTTACAGAAATAAATACCTGGAACAGGATGCAGGACATCACTAAATTCTCACTTGTAGCCCAATGCACCCTTTGTGAAGGTAGAGTTAACCTTCCTCGCTTCAGCAGGGCTGGTCTTGCTAGAGAGCTTCGCAGCAGGCTCTCTCACCCTCTCAGTGCTGACAAGAGCCCAGAGAGTGCGAGGGAAGAGTGGTGGCCACAGTGTGAGAGGAGGAGCATCTCCCGAGGAAGGACAGTGCAGCTCTGAATCTGAACTGCCAAAGTTAGTGAAATTATAAAAGGAATGGAACATTAAGAATCATAGAATCACAGAATGGCCTGAGTTGGAAGGAACCTTAAAGAGCAACTTGTTCCAACACCCCTGCCATGGGCGAGTACACCTTCCACCAGACCAGCTTCCTCAGAGCCCCATCTGGCCTTGGACACTTCCAGGCATCCAGGGGCAGCCACAGCTTCTCTGTACAACCTGTGCCAGGGCCTCACCACCCTCACAGGGAAGATTTCGTTCTTAATATCCAATCTAAACCTCCTCTCTGTCAGTGTGAAGCCATTCCCCTTTGTCCTGTCACTCCAGGCCCTTGTCAACAGTCTCTCTCCATCTTTCCTGTGGGCTCCCTTCAGGCACTGCAAGGCCACAATGAGGTCACCCCAAAGCCTTCTCTTCGCCAGGCTGAACAACTCCAATTCCCTCAGCCTTTCCTCGCAGCAGAGCTGCTCCATCCCTCTGATCTCCTTCATGTTTCTGCTCTGGACTGGCTCCAGCAGCTCCATGTCCTTCCTGTGCTGTGTTTCTTTGTCTCTGTCTCATGCAGTAAAAAGGAAGGGTCACTGTGATTTCTCTCACATCTTTAGCATCAGAGTCCCACCTCATAACACTCTTCCATGTGAGCAGGTAGAAACAACCTTTTCTGTTACTGAACGTGGGTGTTCAGGAGTTGGAGGAAGGAGAAAGGCCACTTACCTCACGATGGCCTTGACTGCAAAACGAACCACAGTGGAGAGCAGGAACAGAGGTGTGACCAGGATGTGGAACAGTGACAGGGATGCAAAGGCCTGGGCGGGCTGCAGTGGCTTGTCATTGGTGTATGCGTAAGTCACAAAGGTCTGTCACATCAGGGAAAGAGCACGTCAGGACAAGGACAGCAAGCAAAATATTTTGCTCAGCTAAGGCTTGTAACTACCTCAGTTCACTGGGAATCACGATAAACTGAAGAGAAAGGTGTGTTCTGTTAAAGTGAAATAGATTTTAAAATCTTGCCAGTGATTTCAAGAGGGTTACACATTGAAGAATGAAAAAGTTTTCATTGTAAAATCTAGTATTTGACTACAGCTTTGTAATTGACTTCAGGATTTACAGGAAACACACAACCCAGAAAAAAAAACCAGTAAGAATCTAACAGCTCTTAGGGGTTTTTTTCACAGATGCAGAATTCTGGTCATAAATGTTCCAGTTCTTGCACACACTCCCAGCATACTCTGCCCTCAAAATTTGGTCTATGAAAGCTCCTTACTGACCAGCAGGGCATAGTTCCTCTAGTGCATGAGGCTGAGACTTAAACCTGGCAAGAAGATAAGCAAAATTATTCCTCTTTAAACTGTGGAGTATTCTTTCTTGAGAACTGAAATGGTGCCTCATAATGCATTTTGAAACAGGAATGAGTTTTGCTGCTAAAGAGACAAGAAAAGACACTCAAAACCCCTTTCAAAAAGAGCTTTTCAAAATGGGTCTTTTTTCAAGTTGTAATGATTTCTTTTTTTCTTTCTCTCTCTCTCTCTTTCTTTCTTTCTCTCTTTCTTTCTCCCTTTCTTTTAGTAAAAAATTCAAGTTGTAATGATTTTTCTTTCTTACAATAAAAAAATTATTTTTCTCTTTGGTTTTACCAATCCACCTTCTGGGAATGAGAACTTCCAGTGCCACGCTTTCCTACAGTTAGCAGGGGCACCTTAACTCATCTGCTGGTTTTATGAAGAATAGGTCCTACAATAACTATGGTGCCCTTTCTTCCTTTTTACACCCCTTCCCCCCATTTTTCTCTCCCTTTTTTATGAGGAAAACTGGAAAAAAAAAACATATCTTACTGCAAGAACAGCTGCTATTGGTATGGCTGCATTCATAAAAACTGGGAAAGAGAAATAAAATAAGCATCAGATTATAGGAAATAAGAAACAACAATTTTACAGTAAGTGTATGACACTAAAAGAATCCAGTTATTTCCAATTCAAGTAATTAAAACTCCCAAAGGAAAATTACTCTGCAGGAAGAAATTTCCTTCCCTGATAGTCAGAGACCTTAAACACACCAACAAATAAGCCATGGAATTCTCTCATTTGTATACTCCACTAAACTGGGATAAAAATTATTATGTGCACAATTAATATGAAACAGAGCTAAAACATTACTCAACCCTTCTACATTTCAGAAAACACAATGTATATGCTGAAAATATAATTTATCTTTGCTGCAATCAGAGCTACCAGTATTATCTGGAGCCTCCTTACCACAAAGAAACTCCTAACTGTAATGTCACCATGAAGGTAACAGAAAATTTACAGCAAAAAAAATCAGCAATATATATTTTATTCTTTCAAATTTCTGTATTATGTACGTATCATGCCTTTTTATTTTAATGACATTACACACAGACAAAAGTGTCACAGGCACAGCTGTATCTTTCTTCAGTTGAAGTTGGGAGGAATGCTGACATGAAAAACAGGATACTTTTCCGAGCACTAAAAACACAGTTACTTACTGGAAAGAGACGTATGAAGTGCAAAGGTTTTGAGACTGGTGAGCTCTTTCATTCTCGTTTCTTCCACACTTGTACAAAATATGTGCTCCCAGGCATACAGCTTTAATAGCTTAATGCCTTTGAGTATCTCATTGGTTTTCTTTAATCTCTCGGTAGAATAGTCCTTCATTTCAAAAGAAAAACAGGAAAAAAGTTGATAACGTTTGTAGTCTTAATGAGAACCCTCTTTTCTCCTCACTTCTGTCATTAAATTCATTTTAAAAATGATTTTGTTCATTTGGGACTTTGTACAGGTGCCATACTGAGAAAATGAATATAAAATTTCATTGTCTTTGGAGGTATTAAAATATTTACAACCATGAGAGGAAATTAAGCGACCCTTTTCTGCAAAGAAAAATAACCCAAAACATCCCAACCCTTCAAAGAGATGGTGAAACTCAGGGAGGTGGGTTAGTAGGCCAGTGGTGTCCATAACAATAGATAGAAGCCTAAATGTGTGTATTTGCTAATGCAACAATCACTCTGCGATCCAATTGTGAAAATAAGTGAGATACTTATCAATGTATTTAGCTAATTTCCCCTCATCAGAAAACAGTAATCCTACGTTTTGGTAAAATCATAATCCAGAAGATGTTATGAGACAGAGGAAGTCAGAATTGAGCAGCAGGAAAGATTGAGATTATTTCTGAATTTATGCAAAGATAAGTCCTGTGTACAACTTCTACAAGTTATAAAAATTGGCACAACTCAACAGGATTGAAGTGTGCTGGCAATTAGATCCATACATGTATAATTTGCTTACTGAACACTAAGATTAAAGGGATCTCTAAATATTTGGCAACTTAAACATCAAAGGCTTATTTAAAAAGATCAAGGGTCACAGCAATAAAGTTAAAAATTAGACAAAGGAGCAGAAAACATTTCTAATTGGTGAACTAAATTAGGCAGCAAAATAAACTTACAGCACTGAAGAATTTAGATATGAATAGATAATAATCCAGCAGTGCTAACTGATTTTTAGAGAATACCAAAGCCTGGGCTGAGAGTAAAAAGTCTCTAGACTTTACAGAGGGAGGTTGTGCACATTCTTTAATACTTTCCTGCTATAATTTATCAGTCATTTGCACTGTTTGCTAACATCCCATGAAATACAACATCTTCTTGTGGGAGTAACACCCTTTCATGGAGTGGAATTCAGACAAAATTGAGCTTGTTGGATTAAAAATACTCTTTGCAGAGAAGGCAGGTCAAGGCCCACATACTTTTTTGAGATTCTCTTCTGACAAATGTGAGGAAGGAAGAGACAGTGAGCCATAGAAAAACAGACAGGGAGGGATGGTGAAACTGAGGGATGGCCTGCCCAAAGGCACACAATGGTTTTCACTAACTACAAGAACAGAACCCAGAAACCCTGCTCTCATCTCTGGATCACAGATATCACTGAAATAATTCACTTACAAGAGTGCTCTTCTGAGCCTCAGCCAGCTTGGTGGCTATGAAGTACTGGATGGGAGCCAAGAGCACAATGACAGCGGCCCCGACCAAGGCGCTCACTCCCAGTAGGTTATACAGGAGGATGACACCCATTATTATCTGTGAAGAGAAAAGCAACACAGGGGAAAAAAAAGTAGATTTCAATATGCCAGAACCACACCAAGAGAAAAATGTTTGTTCTTCTAATAAACACTTAAATGGTTCATAGGAGTCAGCTGAGCCTGAACTTCAGGAGGTCACATTTGGAAAGTGTGGGAAATAAACCCAGAAGCCTTTCTTTTTGACATTAACTAAATAGTTTGTGTTAGTGCCTGGTAGTTCTAATTCCAGACTGGGTTTCCAGAAAACTGAAGGAGCACTAAAATGATGGTGCTTGCCCCGAGGCATTTTACAGAGCTCCTGGCCTCAAGTCCTGTTTACACTAGAGCTCCTTACCTCACCCTGGAAGCATTCAGAGGTCTTAGGGCTGTCATGGATCACAGTTGCATTCTGCTGCAGTGTCCCTGAGCAATTGCAGGCAGAGGGACATCTCAGACAGGCACTGAAGCATGAAGCAGATGTGCTGGGGCTGACACAAACCGAGCCTGGGCATCAATACCACACAGCTCTGGAGGAAAATGCTGCCTTAGCCCTACAAAGGGTTTGGGAACACTTCCCACGGAAGTTTACCTGGGAATGCTTGTGATGCAACTGCGGTGATTCTGGTTCCTGAGTTAATTCAAGCTCTGCTATAAAAATATTTCTACTAAAAGCTCCACTTCGTGGTAGAGAGATGTCCTCAGTGATAAGAGGGTATACAGAATTAGTTGCATATCTCATACTTTTACCTCTTAAACAAGCCTGTCTTTAAATCTGCCTTCTTATTATACAACATCAGAAATAAGAATCAATAGAGTTTAACATTTTTAAAGCAATATTTAGCTTTTCAGGCTCCCGTACTGCAAATTGCCATACCTAGCTGCAGCAAAGAGATCACCTGTTCATTTCATAACTTTCAGTGTATTGACAGCAACGCTTCCATCCACTTCACTGGATGTGAAACAGTGAAATGAAACCCTCTGTATTATTTCTAATTTCTGTTGCCATGTAACCTTTTTTGCCCTTTTTTCATAGATTATTTCATGACACTCTAAACCCTACCCAACCCATTAGTAGTAGTAATATTGCTGACTAATAAAATAGATTACTGATACAGTCTCAGGGAATACAGCAAAACAGATCTACTGTAAGGGTTGGTTCTATCCTTTTTAAAAATTCTTTATTGTCAGTGAGACCACTGAAAGGTAAGGACCATGCCAAACACACCCTGAGCTAAAATTCTGAAGATGCTGCAGGAATTCAAGCTTCATGGAAAATCAGCATGGCTTAGGTCATTAAGTCATTGGCACATTTGAAGATTTCTTTCAAGCTAAATAATCTCAATCTTTCCTTCCTATTGATCTGCCTCCAGTTCTTTCCCAGCCTAGTTAAGAACAAGATGTGTTCAGTGACTAAGTTTGCTTAGATGAGAGCTCCTCCAAGCATTGTCAGTGTTCATGTCAGTCATGGAGCAGGATTCAATTGCTGTTGGTCCTGCCACAAAACCCAGTTACAAGTGGACACTGCAGAGGCAATGCTTAGTGCTGATGCCAGGTGACAAAACAAAAGCAACGGATTTGTGTCAGCAGTGGAAGAAATATGAGCAGGAAAAGGATTGCAGGTCCTCATTCTTCAAGTCATAGACATGGAAATCCTGCTGAAAAACCCCTGTCTCTTCACTGGCCCTTGGAAAGACACCTTTCCAGCCCTTGGGCCACCTTTCTGCTTGGTAATCTTAGTGGGAAGTGCAGGTTCCCCTCTGGATTTTGTAGTAGTGTCCCAGACATGCACTCTCCTCACCCAGGCTGGAGGATCTCTGAAATCAGGACCTTACTTTGATGCTCTACCTGAACAGGCATTGCCCACAGATTGGGGCACAGGAACAAGAACCACATTAATTGGTTGGTTTCTATGGCAACCAAGTTATTGATTTGTCCCAGTGTCATCTCTCCCATGGACAAGTTGGATGTAGAGAGCCTCAGGATCTTATTATAGATCATTGCCTGTAAGAAAGGAAAAAGAAGGAAGCTATTAAAATGATGTAATTATAAAAGAACAGTACCAGTGGGATGTTTCAAACTGCATCATCAGCCTTTACCTAGGACGGCCCTTCTCCCAGTCTCTCACCTGAGACAGAGAGAGATGGAGACAGAGTGAGAGAAAGCACAAGAGAAAGAACTGACTTTAAAAACTCCAATTCCTCTTAAAAGGTTTGTTGCTTAACGCAGACCTAAAATAGAAAAAAAATGACAACAAAACATCAAAATTTAGGAAACTGGCCAAAGAACCTTTTTAAACAAGCATTTGGTGAGCCTGCTTTTCTGTGATACTGTCTGTCAAAGAGATCCTTCTTTCTGATAAGACAGTTAAATTCATGCCGTGAAGTTTGATCAGAGTGGGTATGTATTCCTTCACGTTTCTCTCCCTTACCTGGCCATTCCTTTCCATAACATTTGTAGGAGCTTAACAGGGTTTAAAATTAATCAGGGCTTACATCTACTGGATTTTAAAGACAAATATTGTGAGCCCAGTTTGCAGTTATGACCAAACATCAAATACTGCAGCTCCAAGAAAATTTTAAAAATAATTTGTCCTTTTTGACCCATTTTCTCCATGAATAAAGTACATCCTGTAGAATTAATGAGAAATGCCTGGTGAATTAAATCACTGCATATGCTCCTAAGAGTCCCAGTTTTGCTAAGTGGGAGCCACAAAAAGGAGTCACAAAAAGGAAATGACCAGGTGCTCTTTCATCCCCAGGTCTGTACCATCTATCCTGGGAGAAGGCAGAAAATGTTTGAAGCAGCTCCATCAATCAGAGCAAGCACACACACACAAAAAAGAAGCATGCTGAGATGATATTCCCATGGTTAGTTACATCTGGCAAAACATCAGTTCCAGCTTCTGGAGTGCTACTGCTGCCTGTGGAGTTTGGTCTGTGCAGAGCCCTGCTGCACCCCTCACCACGTGCTGGGCCAGAGCTGCTGGCTCCAGTTCATAAACAAGGCTCTCACAGAGGGTTAAGGGATGCTGAGGTTACAGACACAGCCCTGCAGATGAATCACTCCCGTCCCATCCCACAGGGCTCTGTGCTAAAGGGCATAAATATCCAGAGTCACCACTCCCGATGCACGCACAGTGTTCCCACAAAACAAGGACACTCTGCAGATGACTCTGTCCACAGTCAGCAGAAGCAAACTCATAAGGAAATTAACAAAGCAGATGCAGAGCCAAAACGACAGTGCTGATCATCTATCTCTCATTGTCTGCAAAGATGTATTTTTACATGCCTGGGTTTTCATGGGTGTTAAACTTCCAACAGGTTAGAATGATGGGATTAGTTTTTAGCAAAAGGAACTGGTGCCAGAAGTTTGCCAGCACTACTTTGTCCAGCTTTCTGTATGAAAATACAGCACATATCTTCTCTGAAACCATCATTTCAAGCTCAGTCTTCAGATAAAGAACGAGACAAATGAAAGCACAAAGCTGGAGCTGTTATTAGTGAATCTCCTGGCAGATCTTTGCTCACCAGTAAAGCACCCCGAAGGTTGATGCCAGTCTCTGTAGTCACGTAGTAGGAGGCCTGCAGGAATGTCCTCTGCAGGATAAGGGCCAGGAAGAGAAGGACTGCCAAGACATAAACATTCCTGAGGAATTCCTCCGATGAAAGGTAGGAGTTTGATGGATCCTTCACCTGAAAAGAAAGGAAAAAATGATGCAGGTGCCATAGGAAGGACTGTATATTCCTGAGAAGCTGGGAACAAGCAAATTCAATCATTGCATTAGAAAAAAACATACTGATGGTATTACAGGAGAGTTATAGATATCAGATTTCTCACTGACCTCTATATCAAAATCATTTGGATACAAATTAAAAACTCTGCTCCTGTTCCAAAGACTGAGGATTGAGATGCTTTAGCAGTTCTAAAATTATTTAGTTTCAGCAGGAAAGGAACGATAAGATCACCATGTCTGCCTTGTCTTTAGTCTCCCCATCAAAATCTGATGATTTGTAGGATAGAAATGCTACTCAGTAGAAAATAAAGCTCATTCCACCTGCACCACAGAGAAGCTGCAAGAAAATACCTTTTATTATATGGGATTAGTTATTTATGTTGCATTTGCATATTAAGAAAACAATTCCTTCCAGAAATATAGTCTATGATACCCATAAATTCTAAATAACATAAGACTATACATGCCAGTATTCCCCATAAAATGAGATTTAAATGCCTCAACATGGAAGAGAAAAAAAATCTTGTTTAAAGCCCTTTGTTTTCATTTTCTAGTTTTTGTGTTCACTGTTCTGCTCTGTTTCAGGCAGAAAAGGAAACAAATGTACCAAAATACTCCTAGGAGGATTGTTCCTTTGGTATTTCCGATCCAGCTGGAAGCAGGATGTACTGGAATTCTTGCAGGGGGAAAAAAAAGAAGGAAAAAGCCTGTTCTACTGAAATATCCAGCCTGATTCTGAGATGAAAGGTTTGGGCAATATAGGAAAGAAAGCCATCTGCCCAAGACTCCTTGGAAAAAGGGTTGCTTAAGTGCACAGTTGGTCAGATAAATATATTTGAAAACTCTTCTCTTAATGTTCTGTTCCATCTAACTTCCCCCTGTTTTCATAGTGGAGATATCAATAAGAAAATAATATTTGTAGATACCTTTTCTCAATGTATATAGAGTTCTCACAAATTAAGGCAGAATAAGCACAAAATTAAATGTATTCACATTAATTGGAACTAGACAGAAATTAAAGGAGAAATGTTTAATAGCAAGAACAACCAAGAGAAAGTTTATCAAAATCCAAAAATTAAAGGCAAATGTATTCTGAAATGTATCCAAGAGAAATAGTGACTGTCACCAAGCCAAGTGGTCTCAAGATCTCCAGTGATTCCAATCTTCCCTTTAGCCAATGGTCATTAAAACTTTAAAAATCCACAACTGAAACCACTACACTGAAGAGTACAAAAGATAAAGGAAGCAGACATAGGTACAGATTCCTAAATCTGAGATCCAGAAATTATTTCCAAGTTGAAATACTTTGTTTGTTCACCATGCAAAAAAGCCCAACATTTTTGAAGGCAAAACATGCACTTTGCCTTGTAACTCTGTGGCTCAAATCCAGCATGTGCAGGTTCAAGGATGATAAAAAGCTTTCTTTGATAAGATGTACAATTAAACTCTCCTTCAGTGCGGTGAAAGCCTCAAGCCAAATTGAGACCATCAGTCAAGAAAATGAATGTCGGGAGTGAGCAGCCAAGAAAAAGATATTTGGGTAGTGATGATAGTCAAATACTTTATCTGGAGAGGAAAATGCTAATCCATTACATACCTATCTGCTCATTCAGAAATAAAACACTCCAAAACCTGTATGGAGATGTTTCTGTATCAGAAGACAAATGCAGGAAAATGTCTTTGTCATTTCTTCTCTGCTGTCAGTAAAATAATTTTACCTGTATCTTTTCATCAGTTACTCATAAATTCTTTTTCTTGTGATAGAAAACATTCTGTATCAGAGGCTTGCTCAGCATTTAGAGGTGATCTCTGAAAGTTCAGTCTCAGTGAAACTTGAAATGAGCACTTATCTGGCATCTCTTGTGCATCTCTAGTATCAAGAACACCATTGAGTAAAGCGGATACTTTTCAATTTCTCACATGTGCCAACACATTTCATCACAGCAGCAATCAACACAACCAGCCTCAAACAGGGGCTGGCTACTCTCAGCTTCCCAGTAGAAAAACAGATTTCAGAGAGCTCAAAACTGTCAGTGAAGTATAAACTGACAAATGGACAGGAATTAAGCAAAATTCCCAGGCTGGATGCATCACTGAGGCACCACCACTGTGTGTCCTGCCTGAAAGAGGCACAGTTGAAGAAGAGCAGAAAAGTCATTCCTTCTTCCCAGAACTGCTGGGGTGACTCCATCAAGACAGACAGATGGGGAGCTGGGGAAAGCCTCCACGACCTGTGTTCCATTCCTACCCAAGGCTCCCACTGCTCAGGTTTATAACTTGACTGTCTCTCACAACAGAAATACTCAATTTGCTTGAGAGAAACCATGAAATAATACAGTGATGACCACAGACCTATCAAAGCATGCAGCCAGCTGTCTTAAATACCTGATGTGACTCTAAAACTGCTACCAGAGCCTTTCAATACACATTGCCAGGTTACCTTTTCTGTGGTATTTGTATTATTGGTTGTATTCTGGAAGCCCTGGACAATGCCAGAAATGCACAGTGGCCCAGCAAAGCCCAGCAGGTCGGCCAGGTAGCGGAAGGTGCTGCTGAGCAGGATTGGCCGTCCAAAAGCGCTGTACATGGCCAACCAAATGGAAGGACTCCGGTTGGGATGGTCCTCCACCTTTTTCTGGAAAACAGAAACAGGTACCCATGCATTAAGAGAAGCCTCCCAGGCTTTATATGGCAACATTCCTGTCTGGATGTCCAAATGGTTCCTGAAAGGTGCTATGGACCAGGTGAGGCAGCAAACACAATGTAATTATTGACAGATTTCAGACATTCTTCACAGCAAATTCCAATTCTGCCTCCCCTTGGTAACTGTGGTTTCTCACCTCTATATCCTACTACTTTCCTCAACGTGTGAGCACAGGAGTGCAAGCACAGATTATCATCCTGGCAGGCAGCCATTGTCCCTTGTCACATGCGTGCTCAGGGAAAGGTCTGACCTTTCAGCCCTTTGCTCACATGGGTAATCCCAGTTTCACAATAGCTGTGAAACCACTTGATCCGGTAAAGGCTTCTGACTGCCGGAAAAATACATGACAATTGCAAGAATATAGTTTAATTTAAGTTACCCGGAATTTTTTCCATCTCTTGGATGCCTTCCAGGATGACACACTTCAACCAATCAATGGTAACTGTTCTCAAAAAATGAAAGGAGCAGACCAGGATGGGAGGTAAAACTAAATACACCAAGCCTTCAGATCTGTGAATTTATACAGTATCACACGTCTTGGCTAAAACACCAACCAGCAGATATGTCTTTGTGTAATCAGTAGAGTTCTGATATCTCTGAGGTCCTCTCAATTTAACGAAGGAAGAGTTTTACCGACCAGAGCCGTGCTCTGCGGAGCGCTTCCTTGCACTTCAGGCAGCAGCTTTTGACACTTTAAACAAGCATCTGTTATTTCTCAAGTAGCACAGATGCCTGCAAGCTGCAAGCCAAGACAAGCCCTCTTGAGTATTCACAGAGACATTTTAAGCACAGCCAAGCAACAACCACCCCCTGCCCCAGCAAGTCCACCAAAGAAAAAGCAAACGTGCCTGTAACCTTCTTGGCTACCTCAAGTCTATTTTTTTTCTCTTTCCTCAGTTTTTCCCTTTTATGCCATTTCCACAGTGAGTTGGATTATATGCATGGTGCCAAAACTGTGCAGGTGGACCAGGTGGCTGCCAGAGACTGGGCCAGGCCAATGCCAAGGAGCTTAGGAAGGAGAAATAAGCACCATGGGGTCAAATTAGAGCTACCATTTCAGAAAGGGGTGAGAATGAAACTGCTTCCTCTGAGGAGGGAAAGAGCACAAGGGCCTCGTGTGAGCTGCCCAGACAAAAGGCTCTGAATTTGTGGCCTAATGGGTTTTGAGCTTGGGTGCCCTGAAAGGGTTCATCACCCTCCTCAAATAAATGATTAATAACTTTAACAGCTTGAGAGGAGCTGAGCTAATTTATTGCATAAGCAGCTGCCATCTTTTGGGGGAAAAATTTGTTATATTATTCTGGGCATTCAATTAATGGTAAATTTGCTTAATGACAAAGGTAAATTCTTATTTCTCTAACAATTTAATAGCCATTTTCACTGTTACTACAATTCACATATTGATCATCACTACATGAAATCTGTTTCCTTTTCATTGGAAAAAATACTAATTAAATGTTTTAATTTACAGCTAAACACAGATTTTTCTTCTTGTTTTAATCAGGACATTATATTAGCTGAAGCAGGTAATGGGAAGAGGGGAGAAAGACTGTTTTCTAATTAAAATTTCTATTCCAGAATGGTCCTTGAGTGTTATGGGCTTGCATAGAATGTTGTGGTGTTAATTACCCAGTCTGGGCTGCTGTTCTCAGCTGTGCCACTTCTTTAGGTTTTCCTTGTCTTTGTAACTTCCTTTCAAATTCTTGTAATTTTCTCTAGCTTGGGCACTCCATAGTTGGAATAAAGAGCAGTGAGACAGTGCTTGCTGCTAAATCAAGTCACCTGTAAGGTTTGCCTCAGTAAATGTGGAAATCTGACTGTTCCCATAGTTCTGGAGCTGGCAGTGTACACCTGATACTGCAGGTCAATGCCCTGTCCCTGTGATTTATAGTTAACACAATTTCATTCCTCCTTTTTTTTGCCCTAACAGGAAAGATCCATAGTGGCACATGAACAGCAGGCATAGGAAACTAATGGCCCTTGACTTTAAAAATTGATTTTTCTATTAAGTGTCCCAAAGAAAAGCTTTCTTCTGACCTTCAGGACAAATTATATAGGATTTAGGTTGTTGGGTAAACCAAAAGTAATATCAATGTGCTAAATCTATTTTTGGATATGTGATATATGATGCACTGATATGTGGTGTGAAACATCTAGACTGCTTCTATAGAAACTGAAACAAAAGCCAAGCAACAACAGAAAGAGGATCACAATTTTTTGGGGGGGTGGGGGAGGATAAATGGAATTACGTGAGAATTCATACAATTATTTCCATTTTCATAGCATGCAGAAGAGATAGCAAGACAATGTCACGTGAGCTATCTCAAAGGCAATTTATGATACAGAGTATTCATGGTCATGTTCAGCATCTTTCATCAAGGTGTGAGAAGAAGGGTTTGGGAAGGAGCAGGAGTTTTTCTCTCTGCAGGGCCATGGAGCACAGCTGAGATCAGCTATCTCCAGGCATAGGCAGGGGTAACCCCACTTAATGCACAGGAGGCTGTGGGGCTCCCCTCACCAGTTGCAGGAGATTAGAGTAAAATACACACTTGGCAGTAGAGACAGAGGCATATCACCTCCTCCAGACTGCAGACCACACTCCAATCTGAAGAATTTTCCTAATGATGTGGCTGTTTTCTGGCCCAACCAGGCACAAACCAGCGCATTTCTCCACAGGAATGAACTGCAGTGAGTTACACTGCCTGGCTCCTTGGATTTGCTTTAGCCATTTGGTTTACTTTAAGTTTATCTACAAAATTCCAGTTTACTTCAGGGTTACAGCCTGTTTTTGAATAGTAGCACAAATGTGCTAGAGGCTGTGGTAATCTCAAGACTTTAGACAGCTACGGAACACAAAATATCTGATGTAAGGCAGCATGAGAAATGCAGGTGAGCATAACTGCATAAATAACATTTATACAAGTGTTTATATATGCATGACACACACTGAGGGAAACTACACACTGAAAGTTTATGCTCATGCACACGAGAAATGCATATTTAACTTGCCTCTTGACATCTGAACTGCGTTTTTGTGCAGGCACAGACAGTACCTGCAGATGTGAACGAGCTACAAACAAATGCTGGCACCCAGCTGTTGTGCCTGTCACCAAGAACGGCACAGACTCAGGTCCTTGGTGCATATCCCTCTTTGGCCTCTTTAAGTAGGATTTAGGCAGCTTAAGGAGCTGGTCTAAGGGATGCACCTCTCCCAGGGTGCTGCAAAAAGCTCAGTTCCAAAAACTCAGTAGCTTCCTGCCTAAAGCAGAAGGATCTTTATTCTCCGGTCTCTGTAATCCTCGACTGCAGAAGGAAAGAGAAGCAACCTGTGTCTATTAAAATATAAACAATTGTACTGATAATTGTTTCATCTCAGAAGGCACAGAAAGGAGCCTGCAGCTCCATTAGCTGCTGGAAGCAAAGAGCTGCCTAAATGCATCCAGAAGTTTCCTTGGAAAATCCTGCCCTACCCAGTGAGTTTTCCCAACCACACTTTCTGTACTGGGTCTGGCTGGCATGGAGTTAACTTTCTTCATAGCAGCCTGTATGGTGCTGTGTTTGGGATTGGTGACTGAATCACTGCTAAGACACCAGTGTTTTGGCTATTCTTGATGCACGGTTTTGGCTATTTCTCTGTCTGGAGAAAAGAAAAAGTGAAGATGAGTGTTTCCAGCTGAAACTATGGACAGAATGTCTTCCAGTTTCATAAGTAGCTAAGATTTAAACAAATCTTTCACTATTAAAATCTAGCAAGTGATCAGTCTGTTGTGGTTTTAGTTTCCAGTTGCACTCAGTTTGGCAACTCTCTCCTGCTATAAATTCACTTAAAACCAAACAGTAACTATTGGATTGGAACTTCCTACGCCAATGTTTCACCTTGGAACAAACGGTCCTAAGTTAAAATTCCTAAAACAAGGATTTCATGAAAGCTGAAGAAATTCAGAGTGAGACTTTGGCTTTCTAAGGCAGAACAGCAACATGGACATCTGTGGTTACCTTTTGTTCCTCATAGGCTTCTTTGAGACAGACGTAATTTGTCAGTGCTCTCATTGCAATTGGGAGCTTCCCGATGGCCTTCAGGTCCACAGGTTTCTTGTGAGCAGAAATAATGAGAGTGTTCATCCACCAATAAGTTGCCTTTGAGAGCAAATTGACAAATGGCTGCAGGAACCTCACCCCGAGATCCTGCAGATCCTCTGGAGGCTTTACTTTCTGAGGGTTCATAAAAAACACATACCTCTGCAGAGGAGAAAATACACAAACGTGGGCTCAGGAATTGTCTTATTCATGGCAATTTTTTAGTAAAAACTATGTGCAAGACAACCACAGTGTCAAATTTGCATTGAAAGGTAATCATATGTTGAATTTAAATATAAATTTGCATGTAAATAGGAGCATTTCCATTTTGACAGATAACTGGCAAACAGTTGAGCAACATGGGATGTGGATATAGTTCTGAAGCCTATCAGTACCACCTATCTCAAGCTGAACAACAGCAAAAATGAATTATTGGGAAATAATTTTAAGTTACCGTGAGTAAGAACATAGGCTAACTTACAGATTCACTACATAAATAGGTCATCAGCACTAACACAGCACATATTTCATAGATTTCATCCACACATCTATACCCTCTTCATGTACACATATATGCATCTATCTATACAAATACATGTGCACTTTGTGGGGATAGATGCACACAGGCACACAAACACACCAAGCCCAGGGAATATATCAAGAACATACATTTAAAGATATTTAAATCACCACTGATTTCCACAGAATTAACTAAACCTTTATGGCTAAGCTAAACTTGGGCCTAAACTTGACACAAGCCAGAGTTCCTGGGACTAAGGACTTATCTTCACCCCATGATACCACTGATATTTTTCCAGATCTTGAGGAAGCAGCCACCTACCCTGACTCGGATGACATTGATCTCCACAGCCATCAGCAGCCCATAGAGGATGACCATGATTCCAGTGATGCAGAAACGCAGCTGAGAAAAAGGCACCCCGTCCTGGCAGTATCTGACAAGCTTGATGGTTTTGGTGACAAAGGCCATTATCCAGTAAAGGAACAGAGCTGTAAAACAGGTGCACGCGCATAATTTAAAAATAAATCAATAAATAAGTGTAACTACACTATTTTAGCTTCCATGGCTTGGTGCAGTGCAGGCACAGTGATCCTCTATGTCACCAGCCACTGTTTTCTTTCCTGGGCCGCAACCCTTCAAACAGATCCACAATGGCAGATCTTCACACAGTTACAAAAGTCCACTGAAGGGGACTTAATCTGAAGGGGATTTTGTTCTCAAAGTGAAGGAAAAGGCACATAACTTAACAAATGTCATACTGCCTCCTAGAAAAAGTAGGGTGCATCCCAAGTGAGAATATGGAAAGGTACTAATTTTAAAAAAAAGTTCATGAAGTTTAGTGTTATCCTGCATCCTGGCTGGTATCTGTTGGGGGCTTGTTCAGGTGGTTGAGTTACAGGCAGTTTGGACGACATACTTGTAGGGAACATTATTCTGCAATGTCTGGTCTGACCATCTCCTGACTGAGAGAGCAGATGGGATAATCTTGGAATCAGCTGCAAAAGATATTGAGAAAGAGCAGCATCTGCACAGGATGGTTTGTTGCCCGATCACTATTCAAAGTGGCCTTTTGAAATAGACTTTTTGAATGCAGACAAGTTTTTCCTCAAAATAATGAGCAGTGTCAAAAAATACCTACAAGCTAGTGATAGAAATACAACAGGCATGCAAGACTTTCTCTTTTGTAATTTAAAAAGTAGTTTTCAGCGTGTACTTTATGAAAGATGCAGTAACTCCTATGATACTACCAGCTAGAAGAGCACAGAATTACTCCTTTCTTTCAATATTCTCACATGCTCCACCATCCTCTTCAACCTACACAAACTGACTTTGGCTAAAATACTGGGATTGGTAAGAGTACATAAATATTTGACTTAGACTTACCCAGCAGTAACTTTGGAAAGTTGGATGTTTCAATATTATGGTAATAGACTATGGATACAGTGGCAGCCACAAACCCCATTATAGCTGGTAGAAAGAGATGCAGGTGGCGAGATTTCATTTGTCTGAAAATAAATAAGGTATAATTAGTGAATTTGGTGCCTTTTTTCACCATTGTGTGAAACCATAGGTGTTCCGGTAATCTATTTAAGAGGACAAACATGAATTTCCTAGAGACAGAAAGATTTTTGTCCTCATGAGTGCTTTAACTTTGGTCAATATTTGCTTGCCATTATATCTCGAGAGAAGAACAAATGCTAAGAGCAACAGCTTACCTTCACCCCATTAAAATCTGGACAGTTCATGAGAGGAATCAATGAACTTCTGGGGGGAAAACCTCCTTATGCCTTACTAGCCAGCCCATCAGACATTAACACTGTTCATTAACAAATGCAATTTACGTGGTTATCCACCAACCTCTGCCACTTACGTGTCAGAAACAATCCCCTCTGCTATTTCACACACGTGCACAAACAGCAGGGTGAATGTCAGGATCCACCGCAGGTTGTGCCCGGGGAAGTGCAGCCAGGTATTGTGGTGAATCTGCACTTTGGAGCTCTGGCTTCCCCAGCCTGGGAAATGATAGCAAGGAAAGAGGAAGGTTATCTCACAGCCAGTCACTGACTGATGTGGTTATCAGTTTTCTAGGGCACACTTATATGCAATCGATACAAACCCCCCACAAGACTACAGGGGCTGTTGTTACTAAAAAGATGACCCAGGAGTGTCTCAGTTGCCCCATAATTTAAATCAAAACCTGAAGACAATGAGACAACACTTTTCCCAAATTACAATCAAAGAGAAGCTGTCCCTGGCCAAGAAAAATTATAAGAAAACCACAACAAAATAAAAACCTCCCAAGCGGCACCCTCAGACAACAGGGACTGGCAGATCTGAAGTGATGGCGTCCTCACGTCTTCCACAGTCACAGAAAAGAGCGGGAAAAGTTTCCAATTGATATAAAAGCTGCATCCTCAAATGAGGCCTCAAAGAGATGCATTTACTTGAAACAAGTAACATTTATTATCTGTTTCAGGCCTGGTCAGGAGCACAGTCTGAGGGGTGGCTGAATGGTGATTTCACAGCTTCTGTCCCTCAGGCATGGCCCAGCCTCCTAGGCCTCTGCGTTCCTAGCCCTTCACAGCTCCCAACACAGCGCCAGGACTCAAATTAATCAACAAATTAAACTTGAAGCCTATTTCCATGTCACCACCTCAGACATCAGCTGTCCTTTCCAGGCAAGATCCTCTCTGAGGCCAGCAACCCGGCAAGAAGTGGGACACAGAGGATCTGAGGGAGGTGACAGGGCTGGGGGAGCTGAGGCCTGACCACGGGTTGGCTTCTCATGGCGGCGAGCCTTGGCCTCTCTCTCTTCCCACATAAATACAGGTACGTAAGCCCAAAAGTCCCTCCTACTCTAAGGCAACTCCTGGAATTCCCTGACAGGCTTCCCAAAGCCTGTAGAGAATCCCAACAACAGCACATTTGGGGGAAGTAAAGAAACCAAACAAAAGGAAACAAAACTAACTCAGTTTAAAACCCAGGATGTGCTTTTGATACACGAGGATGCAGCATCTCATCGTGCTTAGAGGCTCACCAGGTGACTCAGGAACACATAAACCAGAACCTATGCTTATTAATTCTTGAAAACTGTCAGAATTTCACCATTTCAACCTTGTTTAATGTGCAAAATACTGCAGGAACAAATTATTCTCTCTTCTCCATAGAGAGAAGCATATCTCAAGCATTTTCTATAGTTCTCTGAGACTTTCCTAATCAAATGTGGTTTTCTTTGACCTTGCTTCTGTCTTTGTCTCTCCCAAGCTGCTTTTCATTTTTTCTTTGCCCAGACATCTGCACAAACACAGCTCACCACCAAATTTCTGGTTTGGAGTCAGTCTGTACCGTGGACTCCAGTTGGCTTTTAATGCTCTGTTCAACAACTATTTGTCCTGATAAGTAGCATACAAAATAAAAACCAAAGAATTACGTACTTACATAAATAACATACAATTTAAACAATTTTTTTTCCTAACATTGTTACGAAATAGAGGAAATTTTCAGTGGCTGCGATACCATTTCAAAATTAATTGGCTAATACCTCTAAAAGCATCAAAGCAGCACTTGATGTTAGAGTGTTCTAAAATATTTTCTCTGTCCTCAGACCTTGCATTGCACTTCCATCAAACACTTCTGCACAAAGCCCTGTCCTTCAAGGCTGACTTGCATCTCACCTCAAAAGAAGAGCCAGCACTGAGGTAAAAATCCAGCACTGTTGGAGAGAGACTCCATAACCCTGGGGTTTCTTTCTAGTCTTTAGTTATTAATTTGTTAGAATTTGTTTCTTATTCTCTTGCTTAATTATTTAATTAGTTTTTAGTCTTTGGATCATGTCACAGTTAGGTACAGAGTGTCTTAGCCCACAGGTTCCTGTAGCCTTTTATTCAACCACTTTGGAGTCTTTTTGCATGATGAAAGCCCTTAAATCTCAAGTTCAAATATGGTCCCAAATTAAAATCTTCCTCGTGGAAGAAATTTATTACTGTGTACATATGTGACACCAGGAAGGTGAAACATGGAACAACTGACACGGCCATTTCTCATGCAGTTGTCAGGAGAATATTTATTTTCACTAATACTTTTGATGGCTATTCAAATCTCTTAATCTCCGATGATCAGTTAGAACACCACTGTTTGACATCTCTGAAAAAGTATTAAATTGTATTTATTTCACCACTGCAAATTAACTGGGATAAAAAGACAACTATAGAAAAAAAATATATCATTAGAGTACTAGCTTAGATGGGGTTTTTTTACAAGACTATGTGAGTTAGAGCCCCTCCACTGTCCTAAATTCCTCAGGAATTTATAGTTTCTTTTTCATTGCATTTCTCATTTCATTTCATTTCATTTCATTTATCATTTCTTATTTTTTATTCCTGTGGCGAAAAAATTATCTCTATTGCTCTACTTTTGTTTACAAATGTTGGCAAAAGAAGCAATTATTCTATTTTAAATATTTGCTACACTTGTCCTAGCTTTAGATCCAAGGTGAATATTTTGGATATTCTCTGTAATTCATGTAACTTCAAGGAAATTCAGACCCACTGCCCTAAGTCTTCTAATACCTAATAATAGCAAAGCTTGCAAGTTGCCAGTTTCAAATCTGAGGAAAACTTTGGCAGGGAGAAGTTTCAAGGCATTTGGATCAAATCACTCTGGTTCTCATCCATCTCTTTATGCTGATTAGTTCAGATTTATATCTAAAATTCCCGCATTTCAGCAGGCTGGCCTCATGTCCTCTGGGTGAAGCCATTCTGCCTCTTCTTTTTCAGAATTAATAAATAAAGCATACAACGGTTTCACCAAGCCCATGCAAACATGACTGAGTATAAATACATATTCAAGGGTTTGTGGGGTGGCAGAGCTCCAAGGAATAACTCACCAATGAACAAAATTGGGAAGGTGATAAACAGCAGGAAGACATGAGGGACCAAGTTGAGGGCATCCACAAAGCAGACATTTCTGAGGACACCAGCACTGATGTTGTAGGCTGAGGCATTGTCATTACCACAAAATGCGAGTCTCATCTCTTCCAGAGGGTCTGGCTACTACAGAAAAGAGAGAATTGTTGCTAGAAAGAGTGCTAGCATTCCCTTTGGCTAAAGACAAAATAAATATAATAAAGAGACAGGGAAGGAGCACACTGAGCAACCCATAGAGAATAACACAGTTGTATTTTGAAAATTATTTTGGGCTATGTCAAATACAAGCACATAAGAAGGCTGTGTTTATATGACATCAGTATTATATTTTGATAGCATTGTTTATATTTAGCTGCATTCATTATTTAAGTGCTATTTTTAAATACATTATGCTATAACTTCTAGTGCTCATTATAGGCACAAACACTATGCTGCAAAAGTTCTGTGAGAATATAAAGAAAGAAAGCAGAAGATTTGAATAATAAGTATTTCCATTTCTCATAACAAAACCCAAATGGACATAAGCTGACCCCTGTGCGTTGCTGTTCTTTGGTGAGCCAACACTGTCTGTGCAATATCTCCAACAATTTGTTGCACTGCATTCCCAGTGCAAGCTCTGGACCTTTGGTATTTGTGATCTGGCAGCTTTGCACTCACTGTTATTTTGTATTTCTTCATTGTCACACAAAACAATGACCACACACACGAATCATTACAGAGAAATGACGAACTCCTAACCAAAGTAGGTGGTACTGAAGATTGCCTAGGCAGTAAATCAGAATTTATGCTTGATCCTGAAAATCCTTATGCACATACTTAGACTCATCCCAGCAGCCTCCAACTTCCACGATTTCATGTGAGATTATCTTTGTACACCAAAATAAGCTCTTGTGTTCGTGCTTGCAGAGCATGGGCCATAGAGTGACCCAGAGTTATGGCCAGGTTCTGGTTTAAATCAACCTGTGCATCATTTATTTTTTCATTCTTCTTTACAAGAAGATGAAACAGGATTGCAAACAGTGTCTTTCCTTGCTCATTTCTTTGCCTGAGACTTACACAGAGCAACATAGTGCTGTAGAATAAGTTGTGGAAACTCATTTATCCACACCTTTTTCTTTTCTCAAATTTTACATGCTAAAATAGAAGGAACATATTTAACTCAGCAAAGCATCTGTCTGCAAGAACGTTGGCATTAATGTGCTTTGCAGAATCAGAACAAGATAGGGATGCAGAAAATGCATGAATGCAGTTAAAAACAAAAAGTCAGTTGAATGGGGAGAAAAAGGTTTCCTTCTTTCCTCAAATAGTTCAGATTAGTTCTGTAAGTTGTTTAAACAAGGTAATCATAACAAGGTAAGCATAAACTACACAAGTAGTCCCTTAGAGACAGAATAAACACGCAGATCTTCACAGCAGTACAGAATTCAAAGAAGCACTTTGAACCTCTGCTAAACCCCCTGTTAGCTTTTAACCAAGTTCTTTTTGGATTTGAAAAGCACATCCCATATCAAAACACATCAGCGAAGAGCAGTTTCTTTGAAAAGAGTGTGATAAATGCACTCCCTTTCCCAAATACATCAGCAGTTTATGGCTGAGATTTGCCAGAAGTTAAGCATAACTTGCATTCATGTACTCACTGTGAGGCAAAAGCTGAAGGTCAACCGACTCAAACTTCAGTAACCACCATCTGCTAACAGTCCATGTGCTGTAACACAATTTGATGGAGAGTTTGGCCCATTCTCTATAATGAATAGAGTGATATGACTGCTATCATTCTATCATTTTATTTTTATACCAAAATGCATTCATAAATGCCTAAGGCTAGTAACAAAAAAGAAGCATTCTGTAAATAAGGGCTCTGTCTGAATATATCAAGGAGTCATTAGCAAAACAAATATGGAACTTAAAAATAAAACTACACAGAAGTTGTTTGTGTTTAATTTGTGAAAGCTTGACATGTCTTCTTTAAGGGAAACATAATGATAATAGTAATCTCTTGAAAATCAAAGTGCTGTTTCCTCATTTTTATCGAAGGTCAGAAGTCCAAGGGAGTTCTGCTGGGAATTTTCCTCCCTTTCCCACAAGGATAACTCTCTTCTGAGGCAGCATAAGATGCTGTTGTGGTCTAGTGGTTGGTGTGGTACCGAAAGGCAGGAGAATCCTGGGTTCAGATGAGCACTGAATCACTGACTCCCTGTGTAGCTTTTGGCTTCTAGTCAAAAATCAATCTGGGAGAAAGGATGAAAACCACATCCAAGGGAAGCTAAGGGAACTGTTGTTTTTTTCCCATTTTTCTGGAAGGGAAATGGAATAGAGGCAGCAAATGTTCAAGTGAAGGACGATTAACTGCAGGGAGAGTGTTATCTCCTAACTATAAACCACCATCAGTTTGCAGAGGTTTCCTATCACACCTCAAACAATAGTCCCTAAAAGATCTCGAAAAAGATGCATCTTTGAAGAATCACATCTGAGTCTTCACAAGAATATGTGTTGTGCCTGGTTTTGTGATGGAGTATGTCTAGTAACACTCTTAAAATCAATTGTCCTTCACACATTGCCAGGGCTGAGAAAAGAACCTGGTCCTGTTAGTTAATATTGATGTCTAGAGACAGTGCCCATCATACTGGTGATATTTTTCAAGAAAAAGTATGGGTAGTCTATTCACAATGCTTTTGTTCATTTCAAAAAAAGAGAAGTAGAATTTAATTGTCTTCTCTTAAAAGGTGAGAGAAAATCAAGCCTAGGTTGGTCAGTTTGTAAAAATTCCCAGAAAATAAAAAAGATTGCATTGCAGATGAAATGAGATAGGGTAATTGACACTAAATTCCTAAGATATTTAATCAGAAAACTTCATCATTAATCACTTTATCCAGTGACCATGTTCATTAAATTTCCACAGTCTATCAAAATATTCTGATCAGTGTTGTGATGCTGTGGTGGCCCAATGCAGCTTTGGCCTCATAAAATGCCGAATCATAAAATGTGCAACTTCCCTGTTTAGCAGCACCCAGCTCAGGATACACATCCAGCACAGTTTGGCACTGATAGGGAATAGAGGAGATAAGAACTGTGGAAGCATTAATAGTCCAGTGATCCTTCCTTCCTCCCTTCCTTCCTTTCTCCCACCCATTTGTCCATCTCCACTGTGCTGGGAACGAGCTGTGGCTGGAAGTGGAGGACTCATGTTCTGCATCTGTTGGCATATCCCAAATTTCATAACAACTTCTGCTGCTGGCAGTTCTCTGGATCTTCAAGAACGGTGTATGAAAACACTCTGCACTACCTTAGAGCTCGGAGAAATAATGTCATCTCCAGCGTGCCTTGTGGGGAGACAGGAGACATCATTCCCTTCCCACCCATTTCTGGTTCAGAAGGCAGATCCAACACACTCTCCACAGTTTTGTGACTCAAACACCTGGACCTTGATCTGTTTTTCAGAAAACTTAGATACAGAGGAGGCTCTGGAGGTGGAGAGATGCACAGACCCATCACCCCCTGGAATAAAGCATGTAATGTAGTTCCTACCTCTTGGCTCAAGTTTCCTAGATAAGGGGAATATACTGGATGAAGTTTTGCTGATTTCAAAGGGAGGATGCTTTGCATTTATAGTCAATGCCCTTTGGTTTGGAGCTGAAATTAGCCATTACTTTCTGCTGCATCAGGGCATGCCTCCAGAAGCTCATTTTCATTAGCCTCCGAGTTTAACAAGCTGTGTTCATCTCCAAAGGACAGAAAGAAAAGCCCCTAAGGCGGAAGAACAAATCCTTGATTTCTCTAGACAGCACAGGGCATTTTTCAACAATGCTTTTGCAGCTCCACTAAAAATAACAGGAGTTGGACCATGATAAGTTTTCAGATGCAATTGCTCATCCAAGAAAACAGTGCAGCCTTCAATCTTTTTCAAATAAAAAAAAAATCTGATAATATAATGGCAACATTTCTTGTGCCCACACTCAGATCCCATGCTTGGAAAGTTCAGTGTCGCTACAGAAGGACACATTTTTAGGGCTGCAAACAGCATAAATAGCATGTTCAAAAGCTTCAGACTAGTTAGAGAGTCAAAGTTGTACTTTCAAACAGTATTTCAGCATTGCAAGTTAAGCTTAAAAAGATCTTTAATAATTCTAAGAATTTTAAGGAGTTTTAAAAGGCCTCAGCTACACTGACTTTTAATGAGTCCTAGTTTTGAAAGTTTTCACTCAAAAAACTGAGCCTGGAAATGAAGACAGTTTGAAGATCTTGATTGCAGTTACCCAGTGAAAGAGCAAAAAGGCACTATTCCCTCCTTTCTGCACAACTGTAAGATTCCATGAAATGAAATTAAATGAAAATGTGAAAAGGAAGAACAATAAATTAAGAACCAAAACAAAACCAAAGCATGAAGAATTGAAGAACTGCAGTTGTGCTTACTGTTGTAACTCATTGAAAACTGCAGCTCGAAAGGAAGATGGAGCACTTCTATGACTGACCACTGATAAAATTTGGTTCCCTGAATAAAAATGGAACTATTCTTTCCTTGGCTTTTACTCTTCTAGTAAGCAAATGCTGGGCTTCAACTAGAGCTACATCTGTCGAGAGGGTAATAGAGGTATCTTGCTCATGTGAGGAAGTGCTGTTTGTTTCTCTCCATGCTGAACTTTGTGTAAGTACATAACTAAAGACACTGAATACTTATTCTGTTTCTTCCACCAAAAAATGACAGAATGCTGATCACATAGAACAGCAAAACCTATAATGCTGAAGCTCTTTGAATTAGACCTAAGCAAATCAGAATACAGAGCTGACTGTATTTCCCACCCTGTAGCCAAAGGTGATTTTCTCCTTCCCAAAAATGAGGAGACAGACCTTTTAGGCCGCAGTAAGTATGCGGGGAGAGATCAAAGACGTAAAACTGGGCTGCAGAGCCACAGGAGGAGAAATTTGAAGAGATTTCTGTTATAACAGGGATGGAAGAGATTAAAGCCTTTAATGCTCTAGCTCAGAGAGGTTATTGCATTCCACAGCAGCAGCTGTCCTCCTACACCTGCCAGGACCCTTCCTTGGGAACACTGGAAGCAGCACTGCCTGGAAGGGTACATGGATGAATTAAACAGCAAAGCCAGGTGGGTTTATCACCCTCAGCAGTCTGCCTGCCTTGCTGTGGGCTCAGAGTCCAGCAGAGAGCCACACAAACGGCCTCACAATTAACAGTCCTAATCACTGTGGTGCTGTTCCCAAGATAAGAAGCCCTAATCACATCAAGCTTGACATCAGAGCTGAACTGCTGCAGTTGCCCTACTTCAATTCCCAAGCTGGCTCATGCAGGACTGTGTCGAGGACATGACAGTGGGGAAATGTTCACCAGCCTCTTAGCAAAATTTAATCTGTGAGTCCTAAAGGAAGGGAGAGGCACGGGAAAGCAAAGGCCTCTTCTTCACGTATGGATTGACCTTTTCTCTAAGCTCATGTTCAGGTGGAATCTTTGGAGCTGAAAACTTCTCTACAGGAATGGCTTTGACTGGCAAACAGCAATGTCTACACAGAATGGGAGCAGTCTAACTGCCACATTGAAAAAAGAAATTGTGTAACCTACACATGAATATTCTGGAGAAAATAGATGAAGGGGTAGCAAGTTATTTTGAAATTTGTTGGTCATCTGCAGTTATGAACCACTACTTCTCATCAGGCAGTAGCAGCCTTTCAGAATAACCGTTGAGGTGCTCATAAACTCATTTAAAAAGACAATGTTATTCACAGTCATCACAAAAAATGGCTTTCCCAGAGAAAGTTTCACTTGTTGTTGAATACAGTAGGCCAACAAATTATGCTGGGGTGATTGCACCAATGTGGGTACATCACAATGTATTTGCTTCACTGCTAATTATAGCAGGAATGTTATACTTTATAATAATGTTGCCAAGCATGCTAGATTTAATCTATCATTTCAGACCTGGAAATGTAGTAATGGGACAAAGATCATCTGATAACAAGCATGTGCCATCTGAGGACACCAGCTACATTCAGCAACCCAGCGGGAGTGCCAAGTGCCAGGTAATTTTTTGTTTTAACACTTTTAGGCTGGAAGGCCTTCAGCATTCTGAGTTACTGTCAAATTATTCACTTTAACTTCTGTCTTTATGCACTCTACAACTCATCAGAGATTCTCAGGGGTGTTTTTTCCTTCTCTCTTTGAGAATGGCCTGTGCTGAAAAGTCAGTATGAGCTAAAGCCACCAGCCAAACTTCACAGAGAAGGGGAATGGAAAGAACAATCAGGAGGATGGGCCCATGGTGGTACCAGTGGAAGGCAAGTTTCAGCTCTCCTTTACATCATTTGGGAATCTGATTCCCTGTTGGCTTACTTTAATGAGGATGTGAACTATCTGAACAGCAGTCCACCCTTCAATGAAATAGCTAAAAAAACCCTCATGTCCTTTAAGCATTTACATTTTTATGCTAAGATCCCCATTACTGGCAAGTTGAGACTTCCTGGTTTTAGGCTAAGGTGGACAGACACAGTCATAAGAGAATAAACAGAAAACAGCACACAAGTGATTCATGAACAAATATTCACTGTGAAGAGGAGAGAAGTTTTGGGAAGAAAGAAAATAGGTCAAAGTCGTAAACATGGAAATGACAAAACGTTGAACCTAAACACTCACAAATTTCATTTTAACAAGCATAAATGGGGATTCTCAGGGCACTAAGCCAGTTCATGAGATATATTTTCCATAAGCAATTCTGAAGAAGACAATGGAAAAATTGTAGATAATCTAAATTTCTGTTAAAATTATGAGAACATCCTCACCAAGTACAAAACTATAAAAATTCTATTAAAGACATTTTAACTACCTTAAGGGTCTTTTAAAGTGGACTTAAAAATCTTCATATTCAAGAGTTTCATCTTACCTGAATTATCACTCTGATCGTCATGCTCTGCAAGGTACTTATGACTACAAAGAAAAGAGTATAAGTACACTCCTCAGGTGGAGCTTGTTTGGGGGAATAAGAATATTTTGAAAAACATTTATTGCAGTAGTTCTGTTGTCCATCTTTTAAAAAAATATATAAATTGATAGTTGCACTTCCTAATTAAAATATATCAATTTACAGAGCATACTTGTGTCTCAGTTCAGATCAAATTTCATTTTGGTCTTATATATAATGTGCATTATATGCCCATATATACATATAAACATGTATGTGTATACATATGTGTATGCATATAGGTGCAGGGTGGAGAAAGTACTCTGAGTTTTACAAAAGTACTTAGTTCCTATCTTCTGAATAAATCACAAAAGCAAGAATTTGTCTTTCCTTCTGGAATTTCCCATAGTAAATTTTAACTAAGGACAAATGATTAATTTCTAACTTTGAATGCACACAATGGAAGGCCTATCTCTGAGAGGTTTTCCGCAGATTTTAGGTTTGTGCTCTGAATCTTTTTCCTTCCTAGGTTTAACCCTCCTAGTTTTCTCTTCTTACCTTCCTAAAAGCACTCTAACCCAACCTATGTAATCTATAGTCTTGCAAAGAGGTAACAGCAGAAAGCACTGCCCCTTTAAAAATCTATTTTATCAAAAATGACCCGATACAAAATACAATTTTCTTTTTATTCCTCATTTAAGCTGTGACCACCTACGCCCCACAGACCCCTCTTCCTTGCTAAGCACTGTCCCAGCTCCCCTGGGCCTCAGGATGATGAATTACCTCTGGTGCTTGTCAGCATTCGCAGCGCTAACTGCCGTGTGCCACAGCCTGATCCAAACGGTGCTGAAGTCAATGCAAAGAATCTCATTGACTTCGGGAGCCTTCTGGATCAGGCTCCAAACACAGGGAAAATCACAACGGCAGTGGTGCTAAACAGGCTATTGGCACTGCAAAGCATTTCACACAAACATCTGCAGTGGTCTCACACATCTAAATACATCGCTTTTTTTTTTTTCTTTCTTTTTTGGAAAGCTTCTCCACACAATGCGATCCCCAACACCAGCGTGCTACGCTGCCTGCTGTAAAACCTTCGACTTCACATTGCCAAGACAGGACAGTTTAAAAAAAGAAACGTAACCCTGTGAACAGCAGCAAAGAAAACATCAGCAGGAGGGGACGGTAAAGGCTGAGAACGCCTGCGAATGGAAAAGGAAAAAGAGATTGGAGTTGTAATCCCAGGAAAGAACGAGGAGCAGCCCTGTCCCACAGATATAAAGGGAAGGAGGAGGAGGAGGTGGTTAGTGGGAGATAATGGGGGGAGGGTCATCGCATGCCCCGTTTGGTTGCTGAATGTTAGATCAAACTCTGCAGCTTACCTTTGTAAACACAACCCCAAAATACCAACCCAAAGTGTCACTCGGTTGTGCTATGTGATCAATATCATCCCGATGGCAGGATTTTCCTCCACTTAGTGAAGCCGCTCCAAGCCCTGGAGTGGATTATTTTTAGGCTGGTGATGGGAAGATCAGCTGCTGCCTCCTATCGAGTTTCCAAAGTGCACAAACTCTTCTTGCCTTTCTCATACGCTGAAGGGGGCAGGAAACTGGGAAGAGACAGGCAAGCAAAAAGCACCAATTTTTCGCCTCCTGAAGCTACAGTCCCCTGGGATTTCTTCTGCTTGCTTTTATTTTCATTTTTCCCTCTCTGGAGCAGTAAGATTCCAAGAGACTGCGTTGCAGCACATGGACTATTAGCAGATGGCTATTCTGAAGTAATTGATTTAGACAAGACAGTCTAACTTTTGGCAGGATTGCAGAGATTCATCTTTTGATTTCTTTTGAATTAATCTTGGATAATTTGAATTTGACAACATAATTTTGCATGTCTTCCACCATATTAAGCAGAAGAGTCTACTCAGATATTTTATTTTACTCACTTACCTAAATCCCTCCAGCTCTTCTGCTTAAAATACAGACCAAATCTCGCTTTCGGATCACACAGATGTGCTTCTTTTGAAACGGCTTTTTTAAAACTTGAAATAAGATTCCAACTAATTTCATGCTCATACCAGGAATATAGTTTTCAATACAATAGCCCTTATTTACGTGAGATAACATTTTTAGTTGCAAAATCCATCGTATATGTTTACTTAGAGGTAAAGAAATCCCAAGAGAGCCCACATGTGGTCAGTTGGTTTGTTTGCTCATTTTCTCACAGTGCCATCAAAGACAAACCAAGATTCAGATTTTTCCATTGTGACAGCTTCACTTAAGCCCTACAACTCGAGGCCATAAATTGCAAAGATCTGGGATTTGTGGTGCAGCACAGGACATGTGGCAGTGCAGGGCGGTTTTGAGTACAGCTGTTGGAATCACAGAATAGCCTGAGCTGGAAGGGACACACAGGGATCATCCAGACCAAGTCCTGTTCAGTCATTCAGTACTAGAGCTGGAGGCCCTTGGGACAGAATTTTACTTTGACCTTGCAGAATTCAGGGATTGTGTCTGGATCATTAGAGAGCAAATGGTTTCCAAGAGATTGAGGTCAAAGATGTTTCCACGTTTCCATGAATGGGGTTACAGCGAACTGTGAGCCGAGGATAGAGTTGGATGGCTGAGGACAAACTGCAGGATTTATCAAAACCTTGGTAAACCCAGGCTGCTTCTTTTCCTCTGATGTTTCACACCTGACTGTTGTAGGGATAAGAAATCAGAAACCTCAGAGCTAGAGATAATTAGTACCTTTTGTTAGCTCCCATTGATTTGAAACACCAACACAGCTCTACACCAAGCAACTGAGACAGACCTCAACAGCCCCCGCCAAGGCACTTGAAATCCTTGATCTGTGTTCATATTTTTTTTCTTTTATTTCTCCCCATTTAATATATTAAATGCTTTAGAAAAAGATTGTGGATTGAAAGTTTCAGAATTCTACATATCTGTGGCTGTTAAATGAGATTTTAAAAAAAAATCTTTAACCCATCTAATCATCTGAAATAGCATTGTCATGTGATATTTTTGAAAATACATATAATTTCTGACAGAAGTGCGTGACATTTATGGTCACGATTTTCTTTACCAAAACATGAACGTTTAGTTCATTGTTATTCAGTTCAGTCTTTTCTACAAAGTTGTTTAAACAGGATGGAAAAAATAAGGCAAAATGAACATGGAATGGACCAGCATGTTTCATTTTGCTGTTTCTAAATGGGGCACTTTCAGTCCTCTACATGACAAGCTAAAGTGTTTTGAAATGCGTTTTAAAAGGATTAAGAAAAACGGAAAGCTCTGAAATGTCAGAACACTCAGCCCTGATCTGGCATTTTGTATCAGGGCTTTTNTCCCAGTCAGCCTCCAGAAGACGAGCTCTGGGTACAGACACCCCCCCCAGCCGGGGGTGATTCAGCTGCAGAAGTGCCAGCGGTGGGGGACGGAACCGGGCACCGGAACCGCGGGACCGAACCGGGCACGGCACCGCCAGCACCAGGACCGCAGCACTGGCAGCGGATGCGGGGGGGATGCGGGGGAGGGGAAGGGAGGGATGAAGGGAGGGATGCAGAGAGGGATGCAGGAGGGATACGGGGAAGGATGCTGGGAGGGATGCGAGGAAGGATGCGGGGAGGGATGCGGGAGGGGATGGGGGAAGGATACTGGGAAGGATGCAGGGAGGGATGCGAGGAAGGATTCGCCACCCCCTCGGGCGCCCATCCCCGCCGCTCCCCGGGGCACTCACCGGCAGCGGGGGTCCCTCCGCGGGCTGGTGGCCCCACGGCCCCGGAGCGAGGGAAGCGCCACGGTCACCATGGCGGATGGGCAGCTTAAAGGCAGAAGCTGCTTCACCTGATGGCTTTGGGAAGGGAGACGCAGAATGGAAAAACATTCTAAGCGGATGTTAACAAAACCGCTGAGTTTTGGCTGCTTCGTTCTGTGAAGTCCACAGCCCGACTGGCACGGACTTCCACACCCTGATGGGCTTCCATCAGCTTGACCAGCTGAACCCAAAAGAACCAAAATGGTGGAGGACTAGCGTGTTTGGGAAAAGACTTTCATAAATTAGGACTCACCGATGCGAGGAAAATGACCCGACAAGCGCTGCAGTGTGGACCAATTTGTCACAGGTCCTGGCTGAGCACTCTCCACCTGAATTGTCTTGGTTAATTTAACTCACTAACCAGGAAAGGAAGGGTGGCTGCACTCTGGACACTGTTCACACAACAAGCTGTTCTGGTTTCAGCTGCCAGCAGCTCTCTCTGCCATTTCCCATATTGTGAGCCAATCCATAGGTGTCCTTCTACAGCATCTATGGCAGTCCAACACTAACGATCAAAGCACCGGGCCATAACGAGTTCCCATTTATTAGCCAGACTCAGGGAGATGCCTGCAGGGTCCCTGTCTTTTCCATCCCATAGGTAAAGAGCTGAAATCACCATCATTTCACCCACTTGTGCAGGCTGACAATAAAGTAGCTGTTTTGGAGAAAACTTCTCATTGTGCTGAGCTGGATAAATTCCTTGACTGATTTTAAACCAACTTACATAATTTATACCAAGGCTTTATGCTCACAGAGCAATACAAAAAAATATTCAGAGTAGATTATATAAGCTATGGCTTATCAAGTCTTTATTTTGCTTCTAAATTTGTCACAGTGACAGAATCCCCACAGTGCTGTGTCAGAACTCATGCCACCATATAAAAAGATCAGACTGACACAGCTTTCAAGATTAATTTTACTTACCCTTACAACCCTACTTTAAAAAAATGTTTGCTATACTTATTTTAATTACATATTGCTCATTTTATCTAAAGAAAAATTAATGGATCTACCAAGAAAATTGTAATGAAGTAGCAAAGACTTGTGTTTTTATTTTAATTTTTAAAAATGGAATAGAAAATGCAGCCTGGTCTTTGGATAACTTCTCTGTCTGTTTAAAATATTTATTGCTATTAAGCTTGGAGGGGGGAAGAAGTAGAAGCTTAGTATTATTTGAAATATTTTCCACAGCTTTTTTAAAAAGTTATCATGCCTGGTTTCTATGGGGAAAAGTGTTGTGGAAAATATATACAGCAAAATTTCAACAGAGCAATCTAAGTAGCGAAGAACTCTATAAGGAGAAAGATGAGAAAATCCCAGACCTCAGAGTTCATCTCTATAAAAGGTGTAGAAAGCCACAGGCCTTGAACAGGGATTTACAAACCCTCTGATCTTTGAGGGACAACGGCGCCATGGTGGAGTCAGAGGGCACCAAATGCAGTGCTACCATTTGCCTTGATAGCTCTTGATCTTGGCAAAAGTTAGATCCTGCACACAATACAAATTTTGAGATCTCCAGGTTTATTTGTTCTGTTTGAAAAAGGTTGTTAAAAAAAAAAAAAGAGCCTTATGGGCAACCAGCCAATGGTTTGCATTACACTCTTTTTTTTCCTTCAAAAACTCCACAAAATCTGAGAGCTATTCCTTTAATATTGGAGGGCTTTTCAAGGCTGTCAAGAATAATGCAAGATCTTCACATCCTCTGAGTGTAGAGGAGTTGCATCATAAATATCATAAAGTAAACCTTTTGTACTATAGTTTAAATTCTACCAAACCCATATACCCACTTGTATTACAAATTACAATGACATTGTGGATTTTACATGTATGTCTATGTGTGAGGAACTGGGAAAAAGGGGATTCTTTTTCTTTTTAAAGAATCACAGAATCATTCAGGTTGGAAAAGACCTTCAAGGTCATCAAGTCCAACCTGTGACCAATCTCCACCTACTCACCCAGCCCATAGCACTGAGTGCCACATCCAGATGTTCCTCGGACACCTCTAGGGATGGGGACTCTCTCCTCTGTGCTATATTGAATTTGAGTCCTCTAGGCTGACACTGGACAATTCAGACCATTCTTTGGAGTTGCCCAGAAAATCTTCATTATTTCTAACCCATCAAACCCACCAGACAGATTTTAAACCCTCTGCAACCAAAACAGAACTAATGTGGGATCAGGTTAATTTTTCTCCCCTTAAACTCAACACAGCACCTACATTGTTCAGTCCCATTTACAAATGCTGGCTTTTAGAGACGTAGTAGTCAGAAATAAAAATGTTAGGTGTTTAATTTCAGAATGAATGCCTGAAAGGAGTGTTAGATACTAAACACAGAACTCACCTCACTCAGGATTAAATGGCAGATACTTGATTGCTTATGTGTCTGTCTGCTACTAGACTCCCTATACAGCATTTGGAGAGAAAAATACATTTTCAGATGATTATTCTTTTCATCCTAAACCAGATATAGAAGACAGTGGGAACTAATTCTGCCCTGGATATGACTATCTCACCCCATGGAGAATGACAGGGCCTATACGGTTAAACTTTTGAAAACTTTACTTGTATCTTTTCCTTTTCTTCTTCTTTGAGGTATGGAAATAAATTTTCAGCCTGATCTATTTTTGGCGTGTACCTGCCTTACTGTGTACAGCAAGAGAATATTTTAAAAGGGCAATAACCATGACAAGAGTCTTATAGAAGCCATCCCCTCCATTTTTACTAGACCTGGTAGAACCCATACAGAATGTCTCCCACATCCCTTTCCATCTCTCATTGTAATTCCAGAAGTTGTCATACTTGAACCCTGCCACGTTCTATGCTGGGAAAAAATGTATAGCATAAGGAAAACCAAACCATCAAATCTATTAGCAATCTCTTTGATAGGAAAAGATGAAATTAATTTGCCTATACTAACCCTGAAATCTGACATCTGTTGCGTACAAAATACAGTTTGCTTTTTTTTCCTGTTATCCATTCCATGTAGAATACATTCTTTAAAAATCCACTACCATAAGAGGATGTATTTAATCCTTAAGAAGATCTGTATCTTTTTTTTGCAGGCAAGATACGCACTGCAGTGCCTCGCTTCCAGAGAAACATTCAACCATTTCCACATCTGCCTTTTATCTAAATCCTCATCCTCCAGTCTCTGAAGCTGCATATCTGTAAGCTGGAAGCTTCTCAACAAATTTCTGTTCAGACTTCTGGGAACAAAAAGGAATTTCTGCTCAAATTCATTTCCATATAAAGGACAAACCCCGAATAAGTTTAAAATCGTTGTGATCACACTTTATATTGTATTTCAGTTAATGATATGTCATCCAGGTAATACAACTGCTGCAGATTAAGTGCAGTAGTTGAAGATTTAATACATTCTACCCTGTTCTTTGTGTTATTTGCTACCCCTGTATTTAGCACAAAATACTGATGTCCTGGATCTCAGATCTTTTCTTGTTCTCTTCTACCTGATGTCATCTGCTACCCTTGCTGGAAATCAGGAAATGGTAATGTAAATCTAAAATCTATTTTATAGCACACAGAACTTTCTTATATCTCTTTATATGTGATATCTTATATCACTTTACATGGATTAAAATTGGGAGTAAAAATTAATCAAAAGACCGAGATTAAAGTAACTCTACTCCTTTACAGTAGGACATGTCAATGGCCCAGCAGTGGAAGGCAGTGTCTTAGCAGAAAACAAATCTGAAACAAATTAAAATTTCCTAAATTATCCAGTAATCAGCATACTGCAAAAACATTATGTCACAAGGAATGTTGCACTCACAGACTCTCCCAAAACACTTTCTGAAGCTCCCGGGTAGGGTATATCTAAGGTACTTTTGTAATACTTCATCACAAGCCTGTGACACCAGTCTGACAGCGTGGTTAAAGGGTTCATACAAGTAAAGAAAAAATGGGAGAAATTGTTACAACAAAATTGGTCCAGGTCTAAGACAACCACAATACCACATGGTACAGAAATTATAGAAAATTAAACAGCCTTTGTGGTGAAAACAGCAGTTCCTGCGAAACAGTAGTAGCAAAACACCTCCTTGAAGTGCACAATGCTTCCAGGCAGACTCTTGGCAGACAGCATAAGACTTATTAATGTGACTTCAGGGACATTTACATCAAATTTTCTGTAATAAAGCAAAAGGTCTAAGAAATGTAAAAGGGAATTAAACAGACTTTCATCATTGTTCACTCTCTGGTTTACATCTTGTCCCTGTAGCAGTCAAGAGCAGCACCATCTCATTTCAAGTGGCCCAGTGGGATCTTTTGCATTTTTGCATATGAAATGCTGGCACACTGAGGCAATCTAGACACCATCAAAATAATATGACCAGAACCACCCTAGCAAAACCTTCACTTTGAGAATTGGTATGTAAATTGGCCGCACTCAGCTATTCTGATGAAGTAATTCATCCCTCCTCCAAGCTATCTCAGGAAGACCCCTCTGGTCTATGTGCACTGCTGTGTTAAGCATTGTCAGTCCAGCTGGAATTAAAAGTGAACCCCATCTGCACAACCCAGACCCAAATCTGCTCTGTAGATGCATCATAATCCAGCAGTTGCTTCAAATTGCAAGGTTTTTTCTACAATGAGACAGATTCTGGGAGCCAACTTGCAGCAACTAACTGTGAGATGGGGCTGAGGGATGTCTGCGAGCAGTTGAACATGACTGGGTTTGAATTTGAACCATAAGGCAACAGCCACTAGTGGTAAGAATCATACACATGTTGTGCCTGAACAGATTAAATGATATCTTCAGGAGGTCAAACTCCCATTTCCCTCTTCAGAAAATCCTAGATGGAAGTACAAGTTCGTATGTCCAATACTCATTTCATACATTGTAGGGTGCCCTGAGCAGCTGATGTGCATGTGCACTCTTTTACTTAGACTAAAAAAACCACAACAAACTCACTTTATCTGCTGCTATGGCAATACTGTGTTATCGGAAAAAAGCAGCTAATGATATTGTGATTCATGATGTTTCACAGAACTGAGAAAGACACTGTGAGAAAAAATGAGGAGAAAAGAAAGGAGAGATGCTTTAGAGGATGTCTCTGGGAATATTTGTGTCTTTCAGGGAAAATACAGCTGCACATTCTCGTTACCTTCATTGAGCAGACCCTTTGTAGGTGGCTTCATCTGAACTGGATATTTGGCTAAATCACCACTCAGCCAGGTAGCTGGTGTTTAATTAAACTGGTTCAATGCTAGTTGATATGAAAACCACAACTAGCAGAATTGGTTGGAATTTTGTTTTGAAAAGCTTTTGCCATTCTGTCTTACTCATTTAAAAAAAAAAAAAGCAAAGTATTTTTGTACTGTATTTACTTTTTACTTACAAAAATACAGTCTTTTTTCTTATTTCTAGCTTTTTCTCCCTCTTTTATTTCCTCCCTCCTTTTAGAAGCAAAACACAGAGGAAGAAGTTGCAAGATCTTATTTTTCTAACATTTTTAGGGTCCACAGTACCTCGTATTTCTTGAGATGAAAATTATGATAACATTGTGAAAAGTCTTATGTGGGAAAAATTTATCTTTCTCTTTCCTATGACATTTGTTTTGGCATTTTCAATATGCAAAATACTAGGCCCCATATTTTGAAAATTTTAACTTGCCTTCTTAAGAAGCAGTGCTAACAGTGTTCCTACTGAAGCTGGGAGGAGATGCAAATTCCTGAAAGCCTGAGGAAACTTCCAGAGCTAGAAAGAGAGAGATAATTGAAGTAATAGAAGATGGGGAATATATGAAGCAATGCAGTTACTCAATGTATTAAAATATTTTATTATGTCTAGGGAACCCAATAAAATGGGATCCTGATAAATAAGCTGAAATGCTATTTTATAATGGATAATTTACCACAGTTTCTGGACACACTTTGAACAGTAAAAACCAAGATTCTTGTTTAGAAAGCTTTTTCTCCTGCAAATAAGCATTTCAGCTTTCACCAAGAAAATTTACAAGGGTAGAACAGTTCTCTTATTGAAACATTCTGTGTTTTGATATAAGATATCACCAGTAAAAGTGCCACTACAATTTTGAAACAACCTCCTTTTCACCCTCACTCTGAAGTATTCAACACTGGTACCTGAATAAGGTGTACCAGTATCCAGGCATCTTCCATCTACGTATGGAGCTGTGGGAAGAGTGACACAGGGGGAAGTTCCTCCTCCCTACTAAAAACACTTGTTTTCAGACCAACGGGGGTCATTCCCCATGAGCTCTAAGAAACACATCAATAAAGACAGCAAGTTACTGGTTGGAGCTCATGGAATATTTGATACGGGGAAATGGGAACACAGACAGGAGGCAAATCAGCCTGAAATCTAAGCTGGAGACAGAAATGATTGATGGAACCGTTGTGAGCTTGTGGGCAGTGCCACAAGGAGCTCTGGCTCCAGAACAGCATCCCTTTGAAGCTACCTCCACTTTCTGCATCAGTACAACTAAGCCAGCCTAAGAAAAATATTTCTGTGTCAAAGATGTATATTTTAGGTAGTTTTCACAGCTGGCGAGGGCTAAAGGAGATGTAATGCATTTCAAGCACTCTAACAGGTAAGAGATCTAATTGGCACCATTCACAGTACAGGTCTTTGCCAGTGTGTATTGTCAGTAGTCACTAATGTTTTCCAGGCATCCTATCCTTAGAGACAAGGCAGAGGTGTGATGTTTGATTACGGTTTAGTTGATTTGAGGTTACAGAGTAGGACAGATTGAGATTTGAGTCCCCGATTACCATAATCTCCTGGACTGGTTTCATTTTGAAAAATGACGAAAAACTTGCAAAGGCAAGGATATCATAATATGGAAGATGATAAAATGACTAGATAATGTCTGTCTCTAAAAAGTAGAGCTTTCTGTGTCCCACTCTTTTGCAAGACTTAGCAAGGAAAAAGTCCAGGGTACATGAGTTACCCAACATCATTTTAGCTACCTCTTGGCCCAAACGGTCACCTCAGCCCCGTTTCCCCTCAGGAGGCACTTCAGCCAAAATTGCATGATTGAAGCTGATCACCACAAATCAGAGTTAAATCGACCAAAATTGCATGACTGAAACTACTTAAAACCAAAGCCAACAAAACAAATAATTTCATATCACAGATATTTTTAATGTTCTGTGTCTTCATTAACATATCAAACCAATTACTTACTCCACAATCAGCACAGTACTACTTTTGGGTAGGGTTAATTTAATGAAAAATCAGAATTTATCACAGATGTCCTGTGGCCTCTACAAATACATATTCAAATACTTGCTTTCCCAGCAGCAATTACAAGTGAAATGTGGTGTGTGGGCATGTCTGGGTAGTCCAAAATGAGCATTGGCTCACTGTTGAGTTGGACTCTGAGAACCATCTTCCAAAACTTTCCATGGTAGTGACACAGGAAGACTGTACGTGCAGACCTGAGCTCTGCAATGCTCTCAGCAGCTGCGTTGAGGCAAGTGACCCTAAGGAAATGTGACACAAAATATCTGAGGAGACAGCCAGGCCCACGGGGGCACGAGAGCTCCGGGAACTCTCTGGCCCTACCGCCCATTGCGCAAGCCATGGGGAATGGGAAGTGGATTTCCCAACAGCCTGAATTATAAAGGTGGGATCAGAAGCCCCTGATCTCTGCCTGATCTTTTGTACAGACTTCTGCAATTCACATGCTCGTAGAGAAATTATGAAGAGGATTATTCATCCGACCCTGCAAATTTATGCTTGGCCTGCGCACGTGATTCCATCCCGGGCCTGCTCCGTGGGTCACAGCCAGCCATGGGACTGCAAACAGGAACTGGGCCAAACAACAACTCTTCACTTACTTGCTTCCCATCCAGCTTGAGGCCTAGACACAGGGAGGGTGTTTACTTTGAAAGGAAGAGGAGTAACATGCGTGCACAAGGGATTCATTTCACTTAAAGGGAAACTACCACTGCTCTAGACCTGTAAGAATAGGAATTCCAGCTCAACGTAGCCATAAAAGAAGCAAAAAATATAGTAACTAGAAACTGCAAGCAGTAATAGCATAATGGCAACAGCAGAAGCTATTCCTCATGCAACAATCTTAGATAACTGTCTGGAAATCTGTCTACAGTAAAAATAGTGATTTTGCTGAGTTCTCTGTGGACACATTTTGGCATCACTGTTAGAGTAAAAACGATAATTTATTGTACCTCTGATGATGATTCTCTCAGTTGATTATTACTTGCTGCTGTGCCACAGGGTGTTAATGCTGCTATAAAAATGGCATTAGATGGTACTGGTCCCACCAGCTGCCAAAATGACATGTGAACACTCCTTTGGGTTGCTAATTCTGAGTTACTCAGGGTTACACCAGGCTGTGCTACAGCAGTAGTTTCAGAAGGCATAGCATACTATGAGCTGCATGGATCTATAATTAAACCTACTGTCTTAGACAGACAGAGGTATAAATTGCTTTAGACTAGCCACAAATAAAGCTCTGTTCTGATTAGGCTGCAATTTCAAATTGTGGATCTCTCTCCTGCTCAGAGGCAACACACAAAGCCTTGCACTTGGCAGACCAAAACCATCAGCAGCAGCCAGGGATGTTCAGTGTCAGGCAAAAAGGAGGCACCGTATACACATTCCTGTGCTTCGAGTGAAAGAATTTGTTAACGTGTAAAATAAACATGCATTTCATAAATAGTTTTGACATCTATTGTGGGCAAACTGCTGCAGCAGATTGAGGATGTTTATGCACTCAGCCAGTTTAATGACCCAGTGCACAGATAAAATGAGTGAGCTGGCTGCTAAAGTGGCAGAGATTTGTAACAAGAAAAATATTAAGAGTGTTATGAACACAGGATGAATGGAAACACATGTACGTGAAAGCAGCAGATGAGACAGCAGAACAAGTGGTAAAATAATAGCCTGTACTGGTAATGAAGAACACCATTCCCTTGACACTGCTCCCAGAACATTGTTCTCAGCAGTAAAATTGAGTCAGGTGATGTTTAGGGCAAGCCCAAAAGGCTTGCACTGAAGCCCACAGGACAAGATGACTTCACAGCAGAAGAGGCTTCAGCATCCTCACAACAGGATGGCAACAAGGCTGCAGCCTTTTGTTCCCCCACTGGCCTGTTGGAAAAACAGATATAAATTTCAAACAAACAAGTAAAAATGGGCAAAATCAGCAACTTTTTAAAGGTTTATGGAGGCTGAAGTAAGCAAGAACCCGAAACAACAGACTGCCCCAAGGTTATCACCCTAAGGCCCCTAGAGGTTATCAAAGATCCATCAAAACCCCAATTGTTGTCAATCAAGAATAACTCCAGAGAAATGATGAACGCATGACAGACAGTGTCCTTTGCCATCTGTGTTGCACACAAATAATCCTTGCTGGGGAGACACACGTGGATGCTTGCAGCTGTGATACGCGACTGTGAGTGAGTGAAATATTTGAGGGAATGTTAGTGCATAACATCAACTTACACAAAGATTTTACAAATAGGTAAAATGTTCTCTAAGATCTAAGATTTTATTACATTGAATTTTCTTTTTTTTTATATTTCCATGTCCCTTGATGTCTTCACCCTTAGCATTTCTAGCAGCTGGCCTGAATATGCCATGATGTAACTCATGCTTGTAACTCGTCCTAAACAAGCTATCGACATGAAAAAGATTTCTTCTTGCAGAAATCTTTTACTTGTGTGACAATAAATATCAGTTCCCTTCTCAGTTTCTACTTAAAGAGCTCCATCTCCCTCAATAGTTCCTCACAGTTTCATTTTAAGAAGGAAAACCAGGCAGAATTTTTGGTCTTTTGCTTTACCAGCTGTTAAAAAAATTCTTTACCAGAATGTTTTGAGGTTGATTTAGAATCCCATAGGTTGGTTGATGGATGAAAGATATAAGAACAACATGCTAGAAGAAAATAATTTCTTCATGCATGTGATCAAGATTTACTTAAAAAAAAAAAAAAGAGAGAGAGAGAGAAAAGAAAAAACACCCACAAAATGCTGAACTGTTAGATTCCCTGACACTGTAAGAAGATACACACGAGTTGGAATAAAAAGAGTGAAAAGCCACGAACTACAGAAAGAAAATATCATTTCTGTACTAAGACCTTTAAGTAGGAGGGAATTTTTGAAGGTTTTAGGGAGGATCAAGATTAAATCACACTGCTAAATTTTATTTTTTTTAAAAAAAACAGTCAAGGTAACAAAGATATTTGCAAGTTTGAACTCAGGAGAAAACTTTTTCTGCTTGCAGATCTGGCTAAAAGCTTAACCATGTCCATGTAATCGGGACAAACTAACCTGGCATCTGAAAAAGCTGAGTATTTGGGGATACCTAGCCCTGTTAAAACTCATTTTCCAGCTGGGGAAAGCTGTTGATGTCCCCTCTCTGAGGGCAATCCAAAGCTAAGCCGCTTTCAAGTGCTCTCTGCAGGTACTATCAGAAGGATATTTGAACTGTAAACTTTGGCTGTACAAAGAACCTGAAGTATTCAGGCTTCCAGCTCATTGCTCATTTGGACACCTGGATTTATGCAGGACAAATCTAAGTTATGGTATCAAAAATAATGTGTAAGTGTAAATGTCTGCAACATTGACTTGATTTACCAAGGTGTTTGGATCCTTTTATAGTAAAAATACATCAGTGTTGTTACTGCAAAAATTAATAATTATTTTATATCCAGGCAGGTAATGTCTACACTATTTATAGTGTATATATATATATATTGCACTATAATAGTGCAATAGTCTTGGTAATAATAGTAATAATAATAATAATATTAATAATAATAATATTACTTCAGCAGTTTGAAATTACTCTTAAATACTCATATTTCAATTCTGATTCCTTCTGTGTCCATGAGATTGCCAAAAGCAACACAGTCCATCCAGCAGGCACTGAATTAAACACAGTGCATTTCAATATGCTGCAGCAAAGTAGTTTGCTCCATTTCATTTCTGCAGAAAGTCCAAGAAATGCACCAGGTCATGCATAAACTCTGAGCAATCATGTTCCTTCCTGCCTGCTTTTAAGAAATTTCAGGCCCTTGAACACTTCCTTGGCCTTTTCTATAAACACGGTAACATTTATTCACCTAACTCTCATGCATGGACAAGCTGTATTAGCCCAAGACTTCCACAAAACTTCCAACAACAGGAATAGGTAATTTGATAGATTTTACTAGGCCCATTCCCTGTTTCCTTTACACTGGTTTGACTTCAGCGTAACTGCAGGGATTTCATGGAGCTATCCATGGTTTAGGAAAGATTTGGAATTCTGAATCTTCTGTTGCTGCAGAGAGGCCTAGAAAGAGCATATCCCAGTTCACCCAGAAACAGTGTACCCCAGAACTTCCCACTACATGCTTCCATTGAGCCTTTCTTACCTGTTTCCATAGTATTTATTAAATTAGGTATGTCCTAGGAAAAGACAGAACCCTGAAGCTGGGCCCACCTGCACTGCTACTTATGGAGCCTGAATTAGACTCTGTGCACACCAAATTAAATCCCAGACCCAGCTGGGCCAACAGCAGTTTGGCCATTGTTTTTTAATGCATTTGGCTTTGACCCACACTGCACAAGGCTCCAGCGTGAGCTTCAGAGAACCGCTGTGACATGCTTTTCCAGTCTTTTCACAACACAAAGTGTGGATGTCAGAAAGGGCAGAGCAGATCTCAAGACTGGCAATTTGGAAGGGCAGGGCTGATCTCATGCCAGGCAGTTCAGAGGGTGTTGGTGTGAAATCAGACCCCAGCCATCATTACTGAGAGGTTTCTTGCCCAGCCATGCCTGATACATGTTAATAGCAGCTCCACACGGCAGAAAATTTCCCTAATTAATCAGCTAAGTCCCATGATGTGCTCCCTGGTAGTAGGCTACAACCTCTGAGCATTAACACCTCAGCACACACCTACTGAACACCTCTGGGTTTGTCTATTTTCTCTTACACATGGACACGAATGAATGGACTTCTTTCTTCAGAGAAACAATAATCTGATAGTTTACAGCAACTGAATGGTGGCCAGAAAGGAAATTCACAGATTTTACTATTCCCAATGGAGTCATATGGCATGGAACATATTTTTTAAATAGAATTTATTCCTGCTAATTTTCCTTCTATACCAGCATTTCCTTGAAATGATCCAGTTTGGCTCTTCTTGTTCAGGGACAGTCGGGAATGACAGGATGGGGATATCAGTGAGGGGAGGGGAATCAGTGCAGTTCCAAGACCTTGTCCACACCATGGGATGTGGGAATGAGCGTGTGCACCATCTGCACTAGCTGGTGGTGATGGGGGAGCTGAAACCCCTTCCTCCACGCTGGGAAACCTGTGCCTGCAGGCCACTTTCATGATTCCCTAAAGCAGGTGACATCATATTCTTTGTTCTGTTCTCCACTTCTCTATTATTAGAATAGCAAATGTTCTTATCTCCCTGCGTGCTGTGACCCACACAGTCCCTCCAGGAGCAAGTACAAACACAGAGAAAGGAGTTAGAATGTATTTAGGGGAGTAATGTGTGCTCAGAGCTGAGTTTCATCCTTGGATACTGGAGCAGGTGGCTGATGAATCCTCTGAACCTGGCAGAGTTACTGAGACCAGAAAGCATAAAACGCTCCCTGTGTTAAAAACAGGGAGAAAGGCAGGGGCTGGGGACTATCCCCTCTGTCTGCTCTGGCAAGTAGTGCCACACAGCAACGGTTTAGGTAGCTGGAGACTCAGTTCAGAAATGCACTCTTGAGCTGAACTAAAATATTGATATAGATGCATTTGAACCATTAGTCAAACACGTGATCCTGGAAAAAAATGCTGGAGTAAGTAATCAAAAAGTTTTGGTGAGCACATAAAATGAATCAAAGCAATTAATAGCAGTCAATAAAAACTTACAGAGAATGAGTCAAACCAGTATAATTTCAACCTACAAACCCAGGCCTGTGGGTAGGAGGAGCTGGAGTCAATGCCCTATATCATAAGCTCAGTGAAACACTCAAAGAGTTTTCACATAGATAAACTACAGGAATGTGGTTTTCATGAAATTATTTTAACGCGGGGACAGGTCTGGTTGCTGTAGGAAGGACTGCAGGAAACTGCCTTGGGGCACACACACAGCCAGAGGCAAAGGCAGAGGGTTGGAAGTATCTGGCTATGCCCCAGCTCCTGCAGAAACAAACCTTAGGTCAAAGCAAGCCACTGGCTGAATTATGTCAATGTTGCGCAAGAAAAGGTAAATTATAGAGGTGTATAAATGAGGTATGTGAGGCAGTAATCCTTCTGCTTCACTCCCTTGCAATATCCTGCTTAATTCTGAGCACTACATTATAAGCAACCCAGAGGAGAATAACGGTGATGATGGGAAGTCTGGAAGATCTGAACCAGGAGAAAGACTGAACTCACCGATCTGATCCTGAAAAGGAAAAGTCCAAGCTGAGATGAGGCCTGTTTTCAAACAGGCACATGCCTGCTGAAGAAATAATCTAATCTCCAGATCTGTTTTGGATAAGACAGGAATGAATGGACTCATATTACAGAAAAGAAGATTTAGTAAAGATTAGGAAAATCTTTGCTATCATACAAGTCTCTATATTGCCTGGCCAGGTTATCCAGTTAACATCATTGACAGTCTTCAGGACTGGGTTAGATGCATGTCTACGAAAAAGTACAGAAGTATTTAAGATGCTTGTTTGAGGACCGTTTCAGCCCTATGAGTGAAAGATTTGGTTTTGATACGAAGAGAAAAAAAATTAAATCAGTTTTAATTATTCACAGACCTGTAAAAATATTCTTACTGGCTGAACCCCATCTAGTATGGCATCTATGATGTGCGCCAGATGTCCTGATGTCATTTCTTTTCTCTGTAAAGTAAAGCTAAACCCAGACTCAGCTCCCTGCTTGGGATATTGCTAGACTGTGAGAAGAGTACTGAACTGTATTATGTAGCTGAAGTATTATTATTGATAAATCATAAAATTTTCACAATGTGGCGAACCAAATTACAGGTAGTTTTAATTTCCTCACTGTGGTCAAGCATTGGAATGGGCTGTCCAGGGAGGTGGTGGAACCAAGAAACCACTGGACGTGGCACTTAGTGCCATGGTTTCATTGATGTGGTGGTGTACAGTCAAACTTTGGACTCAATAATCTTGGAGGTTTTTTCCAGCTTGGTCTGTTGTAGGCCTAGTAAACTCTGACAGAAGCAAAGTGCTAAACGTGTGAGAGTTTGGACGTGGCAAAGGCTTAAAACCTTAAGAGTTAAAAAAAAATATATAAAAAAGCTCATGGAAAGTAACCTGCAGGAATCACATTCCTCAGAACCTTACTGCTCTTAATTTCATCTTACTAAAAAATAAAGAGCCCTGAAAGGTGCTGCCTTGATCTACAGAGTAGAAGAGCAAGCTCTGTATCTCTGCTGGGTCTCTTGGAACATTTCAGAAAGAGAAAACAACCCCCCAGTATGATTATTCTTCTTAAATGCCTCCCTGCTGATGAATATAAGTGGGAATGTTTAGTTTGGCAGTGATAGATAAGGTCCTTCTGTTCCACAACACATCTTGAATAACCAGAGGACATCAGTGACCCACATGCGGTACGTTTTCACTACAGACTGACACAGGACCGACACCCTGAGTCTCCAGGAGAGACTTCGTGATCTCGTTCAACAACCTCTACTTCTCATTTTCTAAACTATATTAAACCCCAAATTGCCGTGCAGCCTTAAGTCAGCAGTGGATTATTTTATTTTGCCCATTCGGTTTCTGTAAGGCAGTTGGAATCGCGTGTTTTTATGCTTTAATACACTTTTTGGAAGTGGAAAGGAGAAGCAAGGAGCGCGTTGCAGCTTCCCTTCCCACCACAAGGCTCCGTGTGGCTGCTCTGCCCTCTGCCGGGGCTGCTCAGGAGGGAAGGGAATGCCGCTGGAGAAACCCCTGCAATTCGGGGACGGAAGAAACCTCCGGAACTGTCTGGCGCGGTGCCTGGGCTTGGGCAGCTCCCGGGGCTCCGCGGGATGAGCCCACCGCCCCCACAGCCGCGTCCCGTGTGCCCACAGGGATGGCAGCCACGTCCTGCTAACGCCCACAAAGAGCTGCAGAGCCACGGAATCGCCAGGGTGGCCTCCGGAGATCACCCTGTCCAACCCCCTGCCCAGGCAGGGTCCCCTGGAGCAGGTGACACAGGAATGTGTCCAGGTGTGTTTGGAATGTCCCCAGAGAGGGAGACTCCAGGCCCTCCCTGAGCAGCTGCTCCAGGGCTCTGCCACCCTCAGTGTACAGAAGTTCTTCCTCATGCTGAGGTGGAACTTCTTGTGTTTAGTTTATGGCCACTGCTTCTCGTCCTGTCACTGGAAAGAGTCTGGCACCGTCCTCTTGGCACCCTTTGTGATATTTACATGCATTAATGAGATTCCCTCTCAGTCTTCTCTAGACTAAAGAGATACACACCGCAGAGGTCCGTCCGTCCGTTCATCCATCAATCCATGAAAGCAGGCACGAAGATCGGGCTTTGCGGGGCACGTAGTGCCAAAAGAGCACCCTCTCCTCACCAAAGCACGGATGATCCCCCGAACCCCCCCCATCCCATCCCGAGCCCCTCAAACCGCGCGTCCCTCGCTGTCCCCTCACGGCCTCCCCGCCGCTCTCCCCACACGCCTGCGCGCCAGCGCAGGACTACACTTCCCGGCATGCCCTGGCGGGGCGGTCCGCGCGCGTGGCAGGGCGCGGCGGCACAGGAGCGGAGCGGGACAGGGACACGGACACGGCCATGGATGCGGGCGAGGGGCGGCCGCAGCCCCACCTGGCCGCGCTGGTGCTGGCGCGGGGCGGCAGCAAGGGGATCCCGCTGAAGAACATCAAGCTGCTGGCGGGGGTGCCGCTCATCGGCTGGGTGCTGCGCGCCGCCATCGACGCCGGCGTCTTCCACAGGTGCGCATGCGCCGTCTCCCCCTCCGCCTCCCCGTTCCTGGGGGGTTCTGGTTGGGGATGGAGGTGCTGGGGGTTCTGGTTGGGGATGGGGGTGCCGGGGGGGTTCTGGCTCGGGATGGAGGTGCCGAGGGACCCTGGCGTAGGGAGGGGTTGGGGGAAGCCGCCGCTTCGTCAAGAGGGTCTTGGCAATGTCTGTCACTGTCTGCAGGGAGGGCTCAGAGCAGGGACCAGGCTCTGCTCCGGCGGGGAGGGCCAGCAATAGAACAGGAGAAACGTCAAGAATGGGCTGGAACGAATGCCCAGGAAGTTCCACCTGGACATGAGGAAGAATTTCTCTACTAGAACAGGCTGCCCTGAGAGGGTGTGGAGTCTCCCTCGGTGGAGATACTGAAAAGCTGCCTGGATGGAATCCTGTGCAACCTGCTCCAGGTGGCCCTGTTAGAGCAGGGAGGTGGGACCGGATGACCCGGTGTGGTCCCTTCCAACCTGGCTGTGCTGTGCCTCTGCCAATGAGGAGATCCTCCCTTAAGACAAGGGGGTGCAGTTACTGTGGCACCAGGTTAAGGGTCAGGCAAGGCGAGCACTCTGTCCAGAACTCAGTTCTCCCTTCCTGCTGAGGGTGAGCAGCAGAGGAATGAAGGAATTGAAGTCTTACAACACAGTAATTTGAAATTAAAGTTGTTCTGATATGTGGTTGGGTGGCCACTAGCTGGTGATGTTTGCCAGTAAATATTGATGGGTTTACTTTTATTAAGACATCTGCATTAAATGGAACTGCCAGGCTGGAGATGATCTCCTGTGAACTGCTGAGGCACAGGATGGATTTGGCTTGTGGTCGTCTGGGTACTCGGCACTGTGTGCACCGAGCTTGGGATCTGCAAGGATGGAGACCCCACAGCCCTTCTGTTCCTTCACTGCACTCACCCAGAAAAAGCTTCCTTATTTTCTCTCTACCTGCCCAGCACTGAAGACAGCAGTGAAGTCGCCTCCTTGCTGAGATGTCTCTTTCAGCATCTCGTGGCATATGTGTGCTCCCAGGCCCAGTCATTGTGTTGGCTCCTGCTGAGCTTGCTCCAGTTTTCTTTTTTGGTATCAGAGCCCACAGCTGGACACAGCACATCAGAAGCAGTCTCACTCAAATGTCAAGTGGAAGGAAACAATCTTGTGTGCCCACACAGAAGAGAAGCTCAGTTTGTGGCCAAATGCCTGAAACTTCAGTAGCAATAATTAGAGCTAGATAGAAACATGTGTGTTGTTGGTGTTGAGAATAGAGGCATTACAGATTTTTCTCCAGGAGCAAGACTGAGGATTTTCTATGCATTTGCTGATAATTAAAGCCATGGTTAGGATGTGCTTGGTGAGTAGCAAACTTAGAGGCAGGTTCCCAGTGCAAACCTGCTGCATAATGCTCAGAGCAAGTCAAGTAGAAATGTAGCCCAGCTAGATCCAGAGCACTCTGTATCTCATAGCTGCTGTATCATTATCTAGCCCAGAAAACCTTTCTTGCTGTATCTGAAAAGTAGAGGACGCAGCACTCTGTTTTATTCTTAATAAAGTAACAGACAAGAACCTTCTGACCGAGGTTACTGGTAATTTCTTAATGATTGTGAATCTGTATTGCCTAATGGCCTGCTGTGGCTTCTGTTTGGTATCTGAATTTTCCCAACAGGAACAGCCAGTCAGGGTTGTGCAGCCTGACTTTGAGGCACGGCAGGTGCAGTAGGTAGGACGTGCACCGGGTTTGCCTGGTCACCTTTGGAACAGGTGTGCAGGGTACCTGTTACACAACAAAACTCTGTTAGTTGGATAGGGAGTGTGTATTTAAGTTCACCGTCCCAGAGCAGTTTCTGGAAAACACCTCTTGTGTGTTTGTTCTCGTGGGTGTGACTTGACACTGCTGTTGCACGTATTTTTCTTCTGATGACCCCACGATGTCTTTGGGGGAAGGAATGTAACTGCAGCACTATTTGCTGTGGACAGTGCACTGAGAATGCCAGCATTGCTGAGTGACTTTTGATAGCTTTTGTTTTTACACCTCACATGCTTTTTTGTCACAACAATGACAGCAGTGGCTTCACAGTTGCTCGGTGTTTGTCATCACATGATACTCAGGATTAGCCCTTCCTTTTGTAAATGTTTATTTTCCCTGAACGATCACAATCTTGCTTTACCAGTAGTGGAAGTTTTCTGTGCCAAACATATGGAACTTGAGCAGCTCCTCCTCTGTGATTGTATGGAGCCCAATTAACACATTTTAACACACTTGCAGCATAAGCTAATCTTTTAACTTTGTGGCAGTTTTACTTGCTGTAAACTAAACTGATTCTGAATGCCACATCCAATCCATTCACAATTCCTTCATCTTTTAATATGCCTAACAAATTCTGTGTGCCGACACTGAATTTTTCTGATAACACTTCTAAATTTTATGTTGCTTAAGCTTCCTGCATGGAATGCAACTCAAGATTCAGATTTTACACTCTGGTGAATGTGCATGTTTTATCCTCATTGTTAAAAGCTGCTTGTTGGACTGACTGGGATTGTTTTATTAGGACAAATACAAGAACTAGTTCCTTTCATCGCAAGGTGCAGTACAGACATAAGTAAACTGGGGTTTTATTCATGTTAAATTACAACAGGAGAGTCAACAGTGGTGGGATTTATTCTTTGTATTAATTTCTGTCACTGTCTGCCAACAGCATATGGGTTTCCACAGACCACGATGAGATCGAGAAGGTTGCGAAGCAGTTTGGTGCTCAGGTCCATCGCAGAAGCCCTGAAGTCTCTCAAGACTCCTCAACTTCTCTAGAAGCCATCACAGAGTTTCTCAATCATCATCATGGTAAATCAGTGATGAAATGTGCTGAGCTTTTATATTGTAGCCCCAGAGGGATGATGCACTTATTATTTAGAAAAATAAGTAAAGCACTGAGCAAATCAAAGCAAGAAAGATTTTTTTTTTTTCTGTGTGTGTGTGTGGTACCTACTCATACCACACTTTGCAGTTGTGTTACTAAAAACATGAATTGTTTCATAAATGTCTCTTTGTTTTTCTTTAGAGGTTGATATTGTGGGAAATATTCAAGCAACATCTCCCTGTTTACATCCCAGTGACCTTATAAAAGTGGCAGATCTGATTCAGAAGGAGGGCTTTGATTCTGTCTTCTCTGTGGTGAGGCGGCATCAATTCAGATGGAGTGAGGTAAAGAAAGGAGGTAATATTTAGGTGTTTCTGGTTACAGTTATATGTAAATTTTTATTTTTTTCAAATGCTTGCTTTTCATACCTGTGGTATTTTATGAAGTGATGTCTGAGGCATGGACCGAGTTCTCTCTCAGAGATGTGAGATGGCTTAGGAACTCCTTCCAAGTACTGCTGTCTTGATATTACTGAGCATTGCTCAGCCTTTCTGTAACTGTTTTGTAGAAATTAAAATTATATTAGCTTGTCTAGGCTGAAAATACAGCTCCAAAAAAACCTTACATGTTAACTTCTTCCTAGTGGGTATTCATGTATATTCAGACATGACGCTGAGGTCCTAACTAGAAAATGGTTTGTTCCTGCTATGCAGTAGCTAATAAATGACTGATAATGTGAGGTAAAATCTTGGTGAGGGTGGGATGACAACCTCTTGGCCTGCAGACTTAGGCTTTGTTTCATCCTGATCATTTGGCTGCTGACTTATGTCACGTTGCAAATTGCCTTTGAGTCATGAGGGCTGAACTCATGTTGGTTAGCTCATCCAGAAAAATGTGACTGGTTTTTCCCAGAGGAAATATGCCTTACAGCTACAGTGGCCAAGATGACCAAAGACTGACATTTTACAAATAAAGATTGCACCTTGGTTTAGCTTTAAAGCACCTTTTGTCCTGGTACAAAGAGCTATTCCACATGTTATGTATATTGGCTTTGTTTCTGTGGTTAAAACAGAAATTTTTTCTTTGTTTTTTAAAAATGGTTTTTTCAGGTACTCTCACACTGGGGTTTTGGTTTTGTTTTGGTTTTTTTTTGAATGAAAGTTACTCAGACATTACAGTTATTCTGTTGAGATATAAATTGCTTCTGATGAAGTTTTTTTTTGTGAGTTTAGAAAGCATCATGCTGTAAAAGAGCATGTGTAATAAATGAGGCTTGATCTGAGAGGTAAGTTGGAATAAAAGTTAAGCCTTTGTTTAGAATAAACACTTGAACATTGTCATTGTTCCTCGTAAGAGGAGAAATAAGTGACACTTTGTGCAGTATAAGGGGAGTATCAAAAGCATGGGTGGCAATTTCAGGATTCTGTGGGGTTGCAGTTTAGGAAGCCACATGCACCTCTTGAGATGCTGGAAGGAACAAATGTGAAAGAATAAATCTCAAGTGGATGTGTCATGTGGCTTCCTGAAGTGGTTGTGTGCCATAGGCAGATTGTTAAATAAGAAAGCCTCGAGGCCTACCTAAAAGAGCAACTAATTCTTCAGCATAAAATGACATCCAAAAGTTTTTCATGTGGTGAGAGATAAAGAATCATTCAGCTGCAAGGACTGAGGAGAGCAGGGAACACATTGTGCCAACATCAGCAGCTTGAGGATAAATGCAAATGGCCTTACAGGAATGTGGTGTTTCAGGTGACAGTGATGCACAGCAGCATTATACAATGGTTTTTCTTCTTTTTATTTTTCCATACAGCTTTAGAGTACTGATTACATTAAAAGAATTTCATGGGGTTTTTTTTTTTTCTGTATAGTTCTGTTGCCCCTTCTGCATTAAGGTTTAATATTCATAGACCCTGAAAGAGAGAAGTGTCTCTCTCTGACTGGAAATGTTTACTTCAGTGAGCACAAAGCTTTAGTTGGTTGTGAAACACAAGGTGTGTGTATATCTACTAAAGCCTCAGGATGTTTTGGGTGTTTGAGAATGCCCTCTAACTTTCTCATGGTTACTGGATAATGAGACCTGGTGAATTTTAGCTACTTTGTGCATCTGGATTGAAGGGGCTTAAGGACAAAAGTCCCTGGTTCAGTTTCTACTTCATGTACAACTGTCACTGGTAATAATATGGGATCTTTTGGGCTGGTATTTCTGCAGACAGCTATTTGTTTATTTGTGGACACTGATTAAACTACTTAGGAAGAGTTAACATAATGCATATCCTTAAATAAGATGTATTTTGGGGATAGTACCAGGATGTTTTCACAGGCAAAAATTATTCACATAGGCTCTTTCTTCACCTTCCAGATTTCAGGTTGGTCATTTCAGAGTGCATTCAGGTATTCCTGTGTGCACTGGGAGATGGAGTACAGGAATAGTATTTTTTTCACATTGGCAAGGACAGTCTGGAAGAGTGTCCCCCCTACTCCTTGCAGTAACCAGTTTTGGAGCCAATAACCTCTTAGGTTGTTGGTATTGTGTTTTTTGTTTGGTTGGTTTCAGTGTTTTTTCTAAAGTTATAATGAAAAATTTCCTTTTCCACCACTAGTTATACAGAGTAGTCCTGCAGTTAATCCACGGTTCCAAGAAAGAGAAGCAATTCAGTGATTCCCCAGAGAAGTTGTGGATTCTGCATCCCTCGAAGTGTTCCAGGCCAGGATGGATGGGGCTCTGAGCAACCTGGGATAGTGGAAGGTGTCCCTGCCCATGGCAAGGGATTGGAACTGGATCATCTTTAAGGTCCCTTCCAACCCAAACCAGTCTGGGGTTCTTTATGAAGTTAAGCAACAAGAAGCAATAATGAGAGAAGTTGGTGACTGAATTATACCCTTAATTTTTCTACAGAAAGTTTTTTAGGAAGTTAAGTGATTCTGAACAGGAATTCTGTAAAGCTTATTTTGTCTTTTTTTTTTTCTCTGTTAACAGAAAACAAGATGACAGAACCCCAAAACCTGAATCCAGCAAAGCGGTACCGGAGGCAAGACTGGCCTGGAGAGCTCTATGAAAATGGCTCATTTTATTTTGCCAAGAGACATCTGATTGAGAAAGGCTACTTGCAGGTTAGTGCTCTTCAGAATAATACATCTACTCTTGCTGTAGAGGGTTCTGAATTCAATACTCTGTTTTGATTTCTGCTGCAGTCAGTGTGCAATAACAGCACTTTTGACCTCAGAACAGTTTGCTAACTATTTTTAACTTAGCAGGGCTAGTTATAGCTAGAGCAGTTCCAGTAACAGCATCCTCCATAGCAAATAAATTCATGCGAATAAATGTATTATATAGCTATAACCCTAAACCAATACAATACTGAGTTGAGTTTTGCATGAGTTCACCAGTGTATCTTATAATTCATTTTAGTGCCACTCAGAGTGTGAAACTGAGCTTCATGCAGTGTCAGAGCCTTGTCATAATCTGGAAATTTGTATTTTCAGCCAGTTTAATCTTATGCCAATTTTGTACTGTAACTTTAACAGTCCTTTTCCCTTTCCTGATGTTTACATCCCAATGTAGTGATGCAGAACAACACTGGAGTGTGGTGGATATTTTTCCATTGGAAATTAAGTAACCGTAAGCAACTAATAATCATAGTCTTCCTAAGCAAATGATGAAGGTATTACTATTTTGCTGATTAAAAGATTTAGTGAAATTAGGGTGATGTAATTGCTATAATGCATAACATCTTGCACACTTTCTCTAGCTGTAAAATGGAAATAGGTATTAGCCCTTCAGAAAGTTCCTTCAAATGGTTCTGTGTCACTGGCAAAAACATAATTGATGGTTCACTTTTATATAAGCCATGGTGGTCACTGTGTAACCAGGCACTTGGCTTTCATTGCATGGAGCAAAATTGTAGAGTTTTGTGTTTGTGTTGACCCAAGCAGAAAATTTGAGTGGGTTTTATTTCCTTCAGGGTGGTAAAATGGCCTACTATGAAATGCGTGCAGAGCACAGTGTGGATATTGATATAGACATTGACTGGCCTATTGCAGAGCAGAGAGTCTTGAGGTATAAGCACTTTTTATTCCCTTATTTCTTTGATGCTGCTTGTTTCAAAGTGTGGTCATTTGAATTTGTAATATATGGAATGTAAGCAGTGGAGATCAAAGATAACGGGGCAGCTTTATTTCTGCCCATTGTTTTTTGCTGTCTGAGTTGAAATCGACTGAATTACCTTTGTTATATGGTGGGGTTTTGGTAGTGTGTTTTTTTTCTTTAAAGTTCAGCTTGGTAAAAAGTGTGAGCCCCACTATACCACAGCAGTGTGTTAGCATCATCTTTGGCTCTCCCAGCTGAGGTGCCCCAGATTTCTATGCTCTGGACCACAATAACTGATGCCCAGGAATGGGAGTGTTTGTGTGGAGGACATGAGCTGATTCCGTCTCACCAGCTGCCTTTTCTTTGCAGCTACTCTAAGGAAATAATGGGTGGGAATGGAGTATATTTTCTGTGCCTTTTTCATCCTAGTTTTTAAATGGATAACATAACTGAGCTGTCTTTTGGACGGTTCTGTTTGTTTCTCTGAAGAGGGAAAATATAGTTGGAGAGTGATGATGATGAGAAAAAAATTAGAAAAGAAGAATTTCAAAGCTGATTCTTCTGTCTGAAGATTACAGTTCTATGGGAAATAGTTGGGGTTTTGGAGTGTGCAAAAACTTCCATCCTAAAAAGATAATTTCTTTGTCTAGCTTTGGGTATTTTGGCAAAGAGCCACTAAAAGAGGTGAAGCTCTTGGTTTGCAGTATTGATGGATGCCTGACCAATGGTCGCATTTATGTGACAGAAGATCACAAGGAAATGGTGTCCTATGATTACAGAGATACTGTTGGCATTGATCTGTTGAAGAAAAGAGGAATCCAGGTAAGTGCTGTTCTGAAGTGTGAGCCTTTATGTCTCATGTGACCTGCACATTAAAAGATTCTAAAAAATTACATTCTTGCAGCATAGGAGTTGAAGTTTTTTCACAGTACTTGTGATCAAGCAGCATAATATATTGGTTGGGACAAATGTCATCCTCAGAACCCTTAGAGGAAAATAAGTGTTTTGAGAAAGTTCTCAGTCACATTAGTTACAGCATCTTTCTCTATTTCACAGAATCATAGAATGGCCTGGGTTGGACCTTAAAAATCATCTTGTTCCAACCCCCCTGCCAGAGCAGGGATACTTTCCACTATCCCAGGTTGCTCACAGCCCCATCCAGCCTGGCCTTGGACACTTCTAGGGATGAGGCAGCCACAGCTTCTCTGGGCAACCTGTGCCAGGGCCTCATCACCTTGACAGGGAACAATTTCTTCCTCATATCTGATCTAAATCTCCTCTGTCAGTGTGAAGCCATTGCCCCTTGTCCAGTCACTCCAGGCCCTTGGAAAGAGTCTCTCTCCATCTTTCCTGTGGGCTCCCTTCAGGCACTGCAAGGCTGCACTTAGGTCACCCCAGAGCCCACACCTGTGAAATGGAGTAGATGTTTTTTCAGCAGTCCCTCAGCTTCATTTTCTGTGAAGCCAGAGGGGTGGGAAGCTTGTAATCCTTGTTTTGTTGCCTGTGGGAGCCCATTTCCATACGTTCTTTGACTTGGAATGTTTCATTAAAAACCTCTGAGTCTTTGTGCTGCACTTTATTTCTAGTATATGTTGCTGATACAATCCTGCCTTGTACTCCACTTCTCTTCATTCTGTACTTAAAATCAGTGCCAAGCATTTGTTAGTGTTTAAAAGCAATTAGGGAAGATAAGCTTGTCTACATCTTGGGCAGAAAACCTGAAGGAGTTGTATCTGAGATTTCTAAAAACCCTGCTGCAATTATCTTCTGGTTTTAGCTTACCTTGTGCATCATTCCTGAAACTTCGAATTTGGAATGAACTTCCAGAGATAAATGTGCTGTGCTGCTTCAGTCTGTGTAGTGTTGGTTTGATGCTCTGAAATGCTGCTGTAAAAAAAGTGACGTTATTAAGTAGAGGGGCCAAGGAAAAAACTTTTATGTTGTACTTCTACAAATATTACAGAAATCTTTCTTGGGAATTCTCTCATTCCATACTGTGACTTAATTAGATGATACTGCACTAGATAGTCACCATACTGTGATATTTAGCATTTTATTTGGTACATGTTGCATTTAAAAAGACAAATGTTAATTTTTTTTTTCCATCAGGGAGGGCTGCAGGAAGGTATTTCACTTTCCTAAAGGAACTTCAAGACTGTGATTTTGGATGCTAATAGCTTCTGCTCTGAGTTTTGAAAAGCAATTATTCAATGCTTTTCTATACCTGAGAGAGCCTCTATAAGCAAAACTACTTTTTTTGTAATAGTAAATCAGCTTATATGTCATATTTCTTTGGATGTAGAACTTACTCTAATTTTATTTCGATAGGTTCGACTCATCTCTGACAGAGATTGCTCAAAAACACTGTCAGCCATGCAGCTGGGATGTGTAGCAAAAGTCAGTGTAACAAATAAACTACAGGTGTTGAAGGACTGGCAGGAAGACATGGGTTTGAGCTGGAAAGAGGTCGCTTACTTAGGTCAGTTCCTTTCCTTTTGGTACATTTACTTTAAATAGTATAGACAAACAGAATCTTTGTATTGCTGCTGGGCTTCAAACCACTTTTCTCTTTGTAGATACACTGAATTTAATGGGATTGCTGTGCACGTTGCAGCACATAATCACCAAAAGCAGGTATTTTAAGGCTTGTTAGGGTACAATCTAAATGATGAATCAGTGTGTAATTTGGTAATGGAAGTCTTCACTGTTTTTCCAGTGGGATATAGGAAAGCTTTTGTTTTTGGGAAACATTTTGATATCAAAATGAGCATACAGTTAAAGCTGACAATTTTGAACTGGTTCTAGTTCATTTCAGGGGGATATTGCATAGATGGTGTTTTGAAATAGAAACCAGAAATGATAATTAGAATGGGAATCAGAATGAGAAAACAGAATTAGAACTGAAACCATATGGTTCTGTGCTAAACTGTGTTTCAGTGACAGGTTAAGTGTGGAGTCCTGCAGATGCTTATTCAGCTGCTCACATAATTTTACTGCTCTTAAAAGTACCGTTCTCTTGCCTGAAGATTTTGAAGTGAGATCAGCATTTACATGGATCACCAAGATTTTCCAACAACTGACTTGCATGTACAAAGTGCTGTTGAGCTGCCGAGATGAACATTGTGACAAAAAAAACCCAAATTTCAAAAATCAGATTAACGCGTACACAGAAAAACACTGAGAAAAATACTGATTCTTTCCCCTCTGTGATATTTTGCCTTGTCTGTCATCTTCCTCCCTAGGAAATGAGGAGTCTGACGTGGAGTGCCTGAAGCAGGCAGGCATGAGTGGTGTGCCAGCTGATGCCTGTGCAGCTGCTCAGAAGGCTGCTGGTTACATCTGTAAGAGCAGAGGTGGCTGTGGAGCTGTGCGGGAGTTTGCAGAACACATATTCCTACTCTTAGAGAAAGTGAACTCTGCAAGGAAGCAACTGGAAGAGATCAGTTCAGCAGGGAAGGAAAGGGGAAGAAGTGAAAACAGCAGGAAAGGAAATAAGGAACTGATGGAAAAAGAGTAACGCCGCTGGTCAATGCTGCTTTTCTTCCTCAGTACATCCATATCCCAAAGGAATGCTTACCTTTCAAATCTTACAGCACAGTAGAGTTAAAAAGGTGTCTCCCTCTAATTCCAGGTCCCACATCGATGATTATATGCTGAAAATATGATCGTACCCATGATGATTTTAAAAGCCACTTAAATACAATGGGAGGAATTCTACAAAAGAGAGTGCCCTGTAAATCCACTCTTAATCATCACATATGCATCTTTATTTCATAATCCGACTATTTTCAGGGATCAATGATTTTGCATGACTTAAAGATTTGTAATTCAGGCTTAAAACAAACAAATTTCTGTCAGTTTTGCTCATGTGGTTTGCATTTCTTTTATCAAATGCATGGTGTTGTGGTTGCGTGATTGCATTTTACAGGCTTTGTCCTTAGCAAGGAAGAGTTTTAACATATGCTGGAAAGGTTAAGGTGTAAAATACTATCAATAAAACTTCCTCCTGTATTTTTAAAATACAACACAGTTACTGTAAAACAAGTTAATATTAATTAAAAAAAGCACTTCAGCATATGTTCAGTTTTAAGCTCATAAATAATTAAATTGCATTTGGAATTCTGCCTCTTTGTTTATTTTGGGTTTTATCGAAATGCTTAAATTAACATACCCAAATATTTTTCCAGATTTGGAGTGAAATTTCCCATTGACTTTGAGATCTTTGCAGAAACTCAGTTTCTTTCTATGAAAACTTCATTGCAACCACAAATGAGTTAAAGCCAAATAAAAGTCTTTTAAGTTCACTGTATGGAAAAGTAGCTGCTGTTTAAAAAACAAAACAAACACCAAACTATAGTTGATGTGGGCTTATATAAAATATATATACAGACTACTTTTAGCATGTTAAAGCTGGTTTACATGCTTGTATTTCTGGAAAACAGGATTTGCATTGTACATTACAAACACAATAATATATATCAGAGTCAAGTTCTGTTTTGGGTTATGCTAAAAAATAAAAATACCCATGGTACACAGGCAATTACAAGTGAGGTGAAGGATAATGGCTTGTCATTTTATTTTGTTTCTCTGCTCAATATTGTATAGTATAAATATTTATACTCCCAGTATATCACCTGATATATTGGCCTCTGATAAACTTTGTGTTTACTTCCTTTCACAAAGCAAAATGTTGAACTGTAGTTATTTACTGCCTATCTACAGTTAACAGATAAATTGTTGGCTGTACTTCTCAGCTGTAAGTCACCTAAATTTAAGTGTCTCAGTCACATTTTAGGGTTCTGTGCCGGATAAATCCCATGGACTTTCACAAGAAGAGAGCCGCATTTTGGACATCAATGGTTTCACTTTGATGAATTCTTGTTTAGAGGAACGTGGTATAATCTTACATTGGGAAGAATATGAAGGATGAGAGAGCTCTAGAGACTGTTTACCAGAAAAAGCCTGTTTGAGGATATGGGATATGCATGATCTGCTGCCTGAAAAGTTCAGGTTTCTATTGCCCACACTACAGTGGAAAGCCTAATTACAGAGTAGGATGAGAGATGCCTTAATTACTCTTCTTGATTTTATAGAAGAGCTTCAATCATATGAAGGATTCAGGGGTCAGAGAGGCAGAGACAGTGAGGGTAACTCTGTCACCTTAGAGGCGAAATCCCGAGTCCCAGGGAAGGTTCAAATGTGTAGAATATTTTTCCAGTGCCTGTTCAAGTACATGTGACACCACAACTGCCTTTGATTAGAGGGGTGTTACTCTGAGTAGATTTTAGTGGTCATTTTTGTTATACTGGGCTAATTTTGAGATCATCTTTTGGCCATGTGAGCACTTGTTTTTTGCTTTAATTAACCTAGGGTATTCCAAAGAAGATCTTAGATAATGTGGGCTGTTCTGTCATGGTTATGTGAAATGCAAAAAAAGGAAGTCATGTAAAAATTTGTAATAGGCTATTACGAAAAAATAGCTGATTACCTCAAATTTTAAATAAACAGCTTTCTCTAGTCTTTTGCATAAAAAATGATTATGGGCTGGCTTGTGGTGAGTTTCTGTACTGGAAACCATACATTCCCAAGTTCACGTGCCACACGAATGGCTTGTGATGGTGAACGTGGACAGATTAATGCCCAAATTAATCACATGCACACCTTCACCTACTTCTGACTCCATTAATTTCTTTTTATCTGCTCTTTCTCCTGTCTTCCTCTCAAGTTCCTGTAAGGTGATGCAACAAGTTCTGACCTTAAGTCATTTCAAATCAGTATGAATTACCTATATCTCAACCTTTTGAAGTCAGAGATATTTTTTAATACTTGGTGATTTCAAGTTTTTAAGACTTTCAAACCTTGAGCATACATCAGTTAACTAGTTTTTTCAGAGTCCATGTGGGAAGGTTTTTTGTTTTAATTTTTTTTCCTGTTAGTGTGTTCTTAAAACACTATTTTTTTTCCCAGAAATAACTCTAAATTAATCTAGTTACACCCAGCAGGAATAATAATCCTAAATGTCACCATTATAAGAGCAATAATGCTGTGCAGAAGAAACCCACTATTATGTGTGAACCTGATGCATAAATGGGTTAGAAAAACTTATCAATAATGCACTTGTCTGAAAAATCTTTGGATGGTGGGTTTGTTTCTCTCTCTTGTTCTGGGATAGATTGGTCTATCCCCATTTCTGATCCTAGATAGGTTTATAGATGTGGCTCTGGTTTAATAGAGCATTCCCCCTGCTCTGGGGGAGGCATGAAGGAGAATGAGCAGTGAGCAATGTGAAGGCCATGATACCAACTTACTCAGGTAAGTAAAGAGAGGGGCTGATGAAACTGAGGAGATATTTATAAAATAAGATGAAGTTAATTTAAAAAAATCCTGATGTCATATGTATTAAAATATCCATTTTCACTGAGCAGTTACAATTCAGAAAAGTAGTGGTTTGAAGTGTGTGCTAGCAGTTGAAAAAGCAGGAATTATTAGAAAAAAGAATATATAGCAAATAGGATAAAAATAATTAATCCACTGTATAATTCAGTGGTTTGTATGTATCTTGAATACTGTGTGTTTTTTTTCTTTTGCGTTGAAAAGGCTGTAGCATTCCAAAGGTTTGTGGAAGGATAAAATGGATGATGGAAGAAAGGAATCAGGTTCAGTGGCCACAGTAGCCAAGTCAGAATTTTTAACTTTGGAAGAAGGATGACTGAAGAGAGTTGTGTTAAAATATTGTAAAATTAAGGATGGGAAGCCATGGAAAGGCCACTGAAGAAGCTAGCGGTGGCCAAAATCAGGTGCCTGAGGAATATACTTTTACCATGTTGTATTTGGTGGTGCTTTCCAGTTTTTCTGTGGCCTCAGCACATTTGCAGCTCATGGATTTCCGAAGTTGGACATGGGTTACAGACATTTAATGAACCTCAGAACACTTAAAACAGGTTTTGGCCACGTGTTTCATGAGTTGGACACCTGATACAGTTCTGGTTCTGAACCTTGGATTCTTCCTCCTATTTCTTGTGTAGGAAACACCCAACTGCATTTTTTTTTCATTTTATCATGTGTGTTAGTGGTTCATTCACGTCAATGCGTAGCTCTGACACAGTGAGCAGCAGGACATGGCATGACTATTATCAACAGGAGTAACCTAATCTTAAAAGCTCATGGAAAATAGGGCAAAAGTGCATGCAGAATTGTGTAGGAGTACAGGTACATCGGATGAATCAGTGGTCATTCATATCTGTAGTCAGAGATACAGTAAATTGCTGGGAAAGTTCTTGGCCAAAGTGTACTCAGAGGTTGGGAGAACATTCTGGAAAATACCACATTTTTCCTGATTGTTTACATGCTTTGCAGACAAGTTTCTGGGCTAAATTAAAATATATCTGGCCTAGTTATGGCTACTCTTGTATTAAACACGAAGATAGTCTCTCCAGCGGTGTAACTTTTAACTGAGGGTAGAGTTGCACACCTGTTTATGGCTAGTACAGTCCATATAGGATTTTGTTTTTACTGTCCCACCTTTTTTTTCCTGGTTACATTTGGTCCACAGCAGTTCAGTCTCAAGTTGGGAGGGAATCAGTCACCACACACTGATCCTTCTGAGCAGTGAAGCTCAGCAGAAGTGTTTCTATTCATTAGGTAAAGCTTGGTCTAAAAAGCTTGGAAATGGGATGAAGTACCTCAGAATCACGGAACAAACTGAGTTAGAAGGGACCCATCAGGCTCAGGAGTCCAACTCCTGGCCCTGCACAGACACCCCAACAATCCCACCCTGTGCATCCCTGAGAGCGTTGTGCAAATGCTCCTGGAGCTCCAGGAGCCTTGGGGCCGTGACCACTCCCAGGGAGCCTGTTCAGTGCCCCACCACCCTCTGGGGGAAGAACCTTTTCCTGATATCCACCCTAACCCTGCCCTGGCACAGCTCCAGCCGTTCCCTCAGGCCCTTTCCCAGGTCACACCGAGCAGAGATCAGGGCCTGCCTCTCCTCTTCCCCTCACTGGGAAGTTGTGGACTGCGGTGACGTCTCCCCTCAGCCTCCTCCAGCTGAACAGACCCAAGCGCCCTCAGCCACTCCTCATTCTGCTCACGGCCCTTTACCCAATTTACACAAATATAAAACACTCCCACTCATTTCACTCAGTGAACTTTAAGTTTTCCTGAATATATTTATCATGATCTACCTTTGGATCAATTCCATTCTCTGAATGCTGCCTCTTAAGGGACCTGGAGCCACACTTGTCCCCGCCTGGAGTCTGAACAGATTTTATGGGCGGTAGTCGTGACAACTCGCAAACGGGCCCTGGTCCTGACTCACCACATCAGTATATCAACACTCTGAGCACTTTGTTCAAAGAAAGCACACCTTTGATTTATAATGGAAGTCACGGGGTTTCAGGGGGCTTTGGGATAAAGTTGCAGGCAGTGCAAGGCAATGTGGAGTACAAACTGGATCTGTGCCTTGCAGTGCCTCCGTACTGCTGCCCCTGCTGAGGAGTGAGGGGACTCGAGCCTGGGCTGCTCCAGCTGGGCCGTTGTCATTGCTGGCAGAGCTTGGATAGCACAGACACCCGTGGCCTGGCTCTATTTCATTCACCTGCTGATTAAGTCTTGCTGTACCTTTTTTTTTTTTTTTAATTGTAATCTAGGTAAATCCTTAATTCAGCCAGTAGGCAATGCTGTAAACTGATTCATTCCTCATCCCCCTGAAGCAGCTAGGGAACTACTGCACTTTGAGCAGCACAGTGTTTACCTCCCTGGCTGATGGGTAGGTTGAAGTAGTTTACCAAGCTTACCTTGAGGCACAAGGCAAGTCCTCATCCTGTCCCTTCACACACAGTTCCATGTTGTGAGTAGGATGTTGATATAAATGATCCTTTATGTGTGTGCATACAACGTGTGGTGTAAATGCTGTTTACAGCAGACTTAGTGCAGGTAAACTCGCTTGCAAACCTCATTGCCCCAAGGACCCTCAGGCTTTTTTTTTCATACTCAAAGGGCCAGTAAAAAAATAAGCCTCTAAGTAAAATGTTCAAGCACTTTTATTAGCTGATCTCTTGCCACTTATTAATAGTGGAAGAATGACACCTGAAAGGAGGGCAGCAGTGGCATTTTGGGGGAAGAGTGAGTGATTTTAATGTCAGAAGAGCAAAGTAACACATCAAATGGGTCATTTGCATAGAGCAGGGCATCGTCTCCTTCAGGTTGTGTTGAGTTGGTGAATGGCAAAGGACGGCACACAGGGTTTTCTCTCGCTCTCCTCAGCACCATAACTTCTGTGTTGTTTGTGCAGGTGCAAAATCAGTGGGTGTCGATGCCAAGTTGTACAAAGCAGGTATGAAATGAAAGGACTGCCTGGCAAGTGTGAAGTGTGTGGCTGGAGAGAGATCAGTGTTCATGAAACAAGGCTGTACCTCAGAAACAACACACTCAGAGGAGGAGCTTCCCTCACGCCCAGGAGTCAAAGCAGAGTCATGGTGCTTGTCAGCACAAGTTTCTTTCCAGTTAGCTTTTGTTATGATTGTTCTGCCTTGGAACTGTGTGGTTGGGTAGAACAGTCCCTGGGATGTGGACACATACACCTGATTCTTGGAAAATGTGTCTTATTGGGGCAGAGTAAATAAATAAGTGCTGTTTGGATTAAGCTGTCTCTGAGTTGTGGTTTGGTTCTATTGCACAAGGAGTGGGTTGTCAAAACACTGGTAACAGGCATTTTGCAGGAAGAAAATCAAATGGAAAATAAACACATTTCCAGTTGCCCAACATGTGGGGCTGAAATTTATTTGGATTTGTATCAGTTGCATTTAAAACACAAAGACTCTCTGATACCTAACCCAGAAATAAGTTACATAACAGAAGTACATACTGTTAAAAAAAAAAAAAAGAAAAAGAAAAGAAAAAGAAACATTTTTGTAAACAGACTTCCGATCTTCAAATGCGGCAGTTTTCAGCTTAATTATCAATAACAATGTCCAATAAGATAGGCACTTCCAAATCATGGTGTGTCACAGAAGGAGCAAGTCTGGGGTCATGTTTTTGGTCATTTTCCTATGATGTGTTTTTAGAGCTCTTATATACTCAGTTTCTTACAAGTCAAAAGAAAAAGATTCTCTTCATATTACCTTGGGTAAAATTCCTAATTCAGGTTTATGAAGTCTGTTTATATCCCCTTGGAGCAAAAAAAAAAAAGATGAAGTAGATTTGGTTGTCAGACAATGGGTGTGACACCCAACTCTGTGAAACCATGTACACCTGCCCTCTGAGAACTGACTTCAGCTCTGGCATTGTGTCAGAACTTCCGTGTTCTCAAAAACCCCACATTTACCATCCTTCCTATTGGAAGCATTATAAGCTGAATGGGAGCACCCATTCAGAACTTCCCACCAACTGGTCTGTGTATGTGTGTTGGTAACTGGATATTGTTCTTCACGTGGACTCAGACTTCATAGACGAAACTGTCTGCCCTCTTGCTGAGTTTCATTTTCTCATTGAACATCTCCTGAAACCTAATATTCTGCTTTGGAGTGAAGTAGTTCTTCCAATCACCAACAGCACCTAGGAAAGCAGGAACAGAAAGAACAGGGAAGTGAGCAGTATGTGGAGCAGAAAATGATTTAAAAACATCCCGGTTTTGTTAATGTCGCAGTTGGCACAGATATTAATATATTCTTAACCACAGTCACTGTGGTAGGTCAGGATTAGAATTGTTCTGGTGAGACTCTGGTGGAAGGAGCTGGATCATCATCCATAAAGGCTGATGGAGCCCCATTCTCACAGCAGATTAGTGCCAGCAACACAAGTGGTAGAGGAAGAAGAGCAGCTTTCCAAGGTGGAATTAGAGCAGCTTTCCAAGGTGGAATTAGAGCACCTGGTCATCTGGGCAGAGGGACATCTTGCTGTGCCTTAGTTGAATGTATTTAAAGGTCTCTGCCTGGGTTTTTTCACAGTCAGTAGAGGAAATTAAAGAATCACAGAACGGTTTGAGTTGGAAAGGACCTTAAAGATCATCCAGTTCCATCCCCCTGCCAGAGCAGGGACACCTTCCACTATCCCAGGTTGCTCAGAGCCCCATCCAGCCTGGCCTTGGACACTGCCAGGGGTCCAAGGGCAGCCACAGCTTCTCTGGGCAACCTGTGCCAGGGCCTCACCACCCTCACAGGGAGCAATTTCTTCCTCATATCCAATCTAAACCTGCTCTCTGTCAGTGTGAAGCCACTCCCCCTTGGCCTGTCACTGCAGGCCCTTGTCAAGAGCCTCTATACTACATGGTCTTGTAAATAGTCTAAAAAATCATAGATTCATAGAACAGTTTGGGTTGGAAGGGACCTTTACAGGTAATTGTAGTCACCATCTAAACTTATTAAATGAGTGGTAGCCCAAAAGCCACTGACAAAACAAGATTCCTAGAAAAGGAGCCCAGAAGGGCCTGACAAATGAATCCCACCCTCACACCTGCTCCTAATCTCTAGGAATTTATATGGATGAGATGTCCAGCTACTTAAGTGGGTAGTTAAATACTTCTGGGTGGCCATGGACCCTGGTGATCAGAAAAGTGTTTCAACTGTCACCCAGTTCAAGCAAAAAGGAAATTGATCTTTAAACGGATACATTTTTATGAGACAATGCTTACAGTTTCCCTCCATGTGCATGCTCTGAAGACCCTGCATCCCAAATTTGACTAAAATAGTCATCCCATTTTCTGACTGAAATAGCATTCAGCAAAGGACAGGAAAAGAGAGCTCGAAGCATAATATATACATATGACTCTCCTGTAAACTGGCTAAAACTAGCTAAACATCTGGGATTAGCATAGGAACTACTTGGAAGTGAAAATGTTGGGATTTTTAAAAATTTTCATCATATCTTTGTCAAAGTTCACTGACTTAGAAAAATGGATCTCATTTTTTTGTTTCTTTTTTGTTGATAGACTGTATGTTATAATTTGTTTCTGCTCACTGGTAAAACCATTGTGAATTAACAGAAGGTAAGATTTCTGTGTTTATTAATTGAAACAACTCTTAGTTTTAAACTGTCAATTGTTGTTCAAAAATTACTAAATCAAAATAATCAAAATCCATGTAAAAAGGATGGGTTTGATTTACTTGTTATCCAAACCTGTGGAAGCTTCTGAAATGCCAGGAGCAAGAAAACAGCTCCTGAGAGTAGTTTAAAATCACATCTGAGCTAAGCGCTGTGGAAGATTTTCCAAGGTCTGGAAATTACCTATGACCATTCTTTCATTGTTGTTGTTGTTGTTGTTGTCAGCATATTCCTTCCTCAGAAATATTTCAGTAAGATAAGGGGTGATAAGAGCAGTCTCATTCAGAAGGAATGTGTCTGGGTCTTTCTTATTCTAGCCAACTAAATGACCTTGGCAGGTGATATCAGAGAGACATGCTGTAAAACACTGAGGTGGTCAACTTTTAGATTTAAAAAAGGCAGATAAAGAGTAATGCTGGGTGAACCTTTCCTTTTGGCTCAACAGCTCTCACGGAGCAATATGAGTCAGGCTGTAGTTCAGACTTCTCTGTGCTTCTCTAGTACAAGTCTGAATTTGCAGCCAGAGAACTTAGGAAGTGATTTTTAAGAGGGCTTCAGATCAAAGAATCCTCTCATCACCTCCCAGGGCTGACCCAAAGCATCACCACACTCCAGGAAAGACCTGCACTGTGGCCTCTGTCTGGATTCCCACTCCTGCTGTGTTAGGCACACAGGAATTTACCTTTTCGGAAAATCAGCTTCCTGTTGGATGTCAGAGCACACACGGTGTGACTGGGATCGCTGTTCTCCTTTTCTGAGTCATTCTTCATCTCTGAGAACGAGGACTTCTTGCAGATGTCTTGGATTTCATTGTCACTGACATTTAAACTCAGGAATAAAGTAATTTCCTTCACAACCTTAGGGAGATCCTGAGGTATAAGAAAAATACAGCTTTTATATTTCTGGGCTGATTATCAGACTTTTAGCTGATTTGAAAAGGATCCCTTTTATTACATAACAAGTTTGTCACACATTTATTTGCTTTCAAGCAAAGCTAAATATGTAATTGGATTGTACAAATGACAGGTACAATAAACCTGATTCCCCTCTTAGCCATATTCACAGAAATGAATAAATACAGAGTATGTCATATCACATAGAGTCACATTGTCAATTTTACCTCCCAGTTCAGGTAGAATATTCTCCTGTCTCTCTGAAATTACTCCCCTGGAAATAGAGGAATACTCAAAACCCAGCTCCTGTAAGTAGCTTATTTCATTGGACGTCCTATATCTAGAGATCTCACAAGTGACTCAGCATCCAAAATGGTTTGTTTATATTCCTAGTAGTGGAATTTTTTGTCCCCAAAAAATGAACAAACCTATTTTCATGAAGACACTAGAAAGTGTTTTCTATTCACCTAAAAATTCATTCTCTGAAAGCTAAGGTATGTTGATATTTTACTTTATCTATTTTAAGAATAGCAAAGTGTCTGCATGATATTTTCCTTTCATCAAAATTTTTTCCCTACCCCTCCAGCCTCCAATTTTCTTTTTTATTGGGAACACAAGTCCCAAATGTGAGTAGTTCTGTTGTTTTACATCACTTTTTGATAATTACACCTGAAATGTCAGGCAATTAATGTGTGGCCCACAATAGATGTCCTTTGTTGGTCTTTCCATAGGACAAAAAAAGAGGAACTTAAAATTCTGCCTGAGCCTGAGGAAAATTGTGTAATATGAGTCCCATTCCTGCATCTAAGAAATGCAGCTCTCACAGGATTTGGTATTTATATAACTTGTGCGGTCAGAATTATTTCACTAATATAAAATTCCATACAAATGAAAACTATGCCCAAAGACATATATTCACATTTTCCTTCTTTCTCCTTTTTCATTATAGATTCCTCTTTGATGTTTTAATTATGCTAATTTACAAGTGATGCCTTCTGCACCAAGAGCAGAGAGCATATTTACCTTCTTCATGTCTTCATAGAACAAAAAGAGGATGTTTTTTTCATCTTCATGTTCTTCCCAGCTTAGGAAATGATCAAACCAGGATCCACAGACAACTGAAGAGAAAACCCATGTAAAAGAGATTCAGATAAACTTTATTCATAAATAACTGTGATGGTAGATCACACATTTAGGGGAATGATCCCTTCATAATATATGTCCCCTATTCCTCTAAAACAGAGGCAGTTCTTTGTGTCAAGTGACTCAAATTTACAAAAGTAACATCCAAAGATGTTTCCATTCTCGTTGGAACTTGTTTTCGTATCAGATACTATTCTGAGATATGATTCTGTAGTGGAACAGACTCCAGGTCTAAGGAAAGGCCAATGATGGAGGAAAAAGCACTGGCCTAACAAGATCTGAACGTCTCACAGATGACTCGTGTCTGTGGTCACAGAGATATGATCACCTCAGCAGGAGATTAAATGAGCAGTCTGGTAAATGGAGCACACTGTTGTTACCTCTCTTTCATCCCAGCAGAAGAGAATCTGTATAATTTTAAAATGCTGAAGAAGAATTACATAAAGAACTCATGCAAAAGCCTCATTCAGCCAGTGACACAGATTAAAGGGTTTATAGCCGACTTGTTTTGTCTGAATGCCCTATTTCCTGAACCATGGCAACACAGCTAAATTTCAGCTTTCTGTTAAAAACCAAAATTCTGACCTCTCCATTTCAAAGGCACAATGAAAACCTCTCACAGGGCAATGAGAAGAGGCCTGAACAGAGAAAGGTCAGCCAGCATTCTCCAGAACCGTGACTTTGCTTTATAACCACCACCACCAGAAAATTATAATCTTGTAATGGGCATCATTTTGGTCGCAAACCGTGAGCTATAATTAAGTATTAATTATGATTAATAGCTATAATTAAGCTGAATGCTCCAGTCTGTAGCCCTCTCCAGCACATAAAGCAGTTTCTAAGTGCAAGGCATGTGTGCTCCAGTGTGCAATTAAACCCTGCCCCCCTGGCCAGCTCCACTGGGGAGGTGGCCAGTGATAGCACAGTCCTGGTGGCTTCAGGAGAGCCTTGGAGACTCCAGGGAATTCATTACAGTTGTCCCTGTGTGTCCTAATCCTTGTTTTGAACTGATATTAACTCTGCAAGAGTACTGCAGGATTTGGATCAAGCAGCACAACCTCGAAATGTTTCTACTAGGAGCAAAAATTACCACCTTTCTCTCTATGTCACTTCTTACCTAAATTTCTGTTGTAACCAACATGGTTATCTATTTATGCCACCACACATAAGCACTCAGAAAACAGAAGGTGGTAATAAGTTAGGAGAAATAGGAGATGCTTTTAAAATTTAATCATTGAATCACAGAACGCTTCAGATTGGAAGGGACCTTAAAGATCATTTAGTTCCAACAGAGCCCCATCCAACCTGGCCTTGAATAGAATCCTCTTTCCTTTTTTTCACTGCTGTAGGTTCAGAGTTGATACTGAAGAAGCCAAGATCCTGCAAATCACTGGAGCATGTGCCTTAGGGCTGCTCTGAACTCGGAATACCAGACCTGAGCCAAAGCCCGGAGGAGGCAGTAAACAAATCGACTCCTGGAGCTCTGACGCGAGCCTGTGATGACTGCAGTGGCACTTTTCTTTTGGTGTTCTCAAGGCGATCAATCATCATTGCTGTTATCACTGTGGTGACACATGTCCTCAAAGGAGTAATAAAACACTAAAAATGGGAGTGGACAACGTGAACAAGGTCCTGTTGCCAGCTGCCATCCCACCACTCCTAAAAAAATCTCCCTCTAGTCCTTGCTCTTTGGACCCCATTTCTGAGACAACACATCAGGGAGAGTGTCTGCAGAAGGGCTTTAGGGACATGTCCAGGCTTCTTTTTTGGGCTGCCCAGGGCTGTCTCCCGGCCTGGAGAAGACACCAGACCTGCAGTCACAGCTGTCCCTGCAGCCTGGCGACAGTCCCACCATGTGTCCTGTCACCAACCACCGCCCTGCTCGCCCAGGGCAGCAGAAAGCAGCAAAAACCTGCAAAGAGCTGTGCTGGAATGATGCAGCTGCTTCTCAGAATGGCTCCTTGCGGGGCTGAAGAGAGCATCCTGTTGTTGGCTCTTGTTTAGCTTGGCATTAGAATTTATCCCCATCAGCCCCATATGAATAAGGAGTTCAATAAGAAGTTTTCACACAGTTCAAATTTCTTAACTCTTTCTGTGCATAATAAACTAACATGAACTGTAAAGAGAAAACATTTATCCTTACCATTGCCTTTTAAGAACAAGTCAAAGAAAGCAGTCCAGGTGTCTACAGTGGGAAGGTTTGGGTTATCTCTGTAGTAATGAAACATGGAAACTGCAGTGTCTTTTGGATTTCTGCTGATGTAGATCATCTATAAATGAAGATAATGTAGTTATTAATGATAATATCCTCCCTTTATTTTAGAGGAGCTCTGTGTGTACACGGAGCATTGTCATAGGCAGTTTGCAGTGTCAAAACTCTTTCCTTTAGGATTCCTCCTTTGGTGACCATGCCATTAAATTAGAAATGTATTTATCTCCTCTTAGTAAGGAGTCTATAGTGATTAGTAAACAACTCCATGTGGACAGAGGTGTGTTTGCCCCAGCTGGGTAATGTTTATGTTTTATGAAAGAGCCTGTGTTGACTTTAACCTTGAGTCAGTATATTATCTCATGTGTCTCACATATGAAATCATTTACTAATTAACATTCAAAGGACAGCTGCAAAACGTAAATTTTGGCCTTTCATTCAAATCAGCTTTGTCCCAAAAGTCTGGATCTGAGTGATCCTGAAATTTTTGACCTTAAATATAAAATCTGAGACCCAGAGCTTATATTTTCAAGATCTCCCACATGAGCGTGGGAGGAACTGGTCTAGCAGGTGTCCCTGCCCACAGCATGGGGGTTGGAACAAGATGATCTTTAAGGTCTATAAATCCAGGTGATTCTGTGAACTCAAAACACTGCTCTGAATCTGCCTACCACGTTTCATTTCTCCTCTGTTTGCCCAATACCTTTATGGGCTCTTCACAAACCTCCAGCAGGAAGGGCAGAGTACTTTTAATCCCACAACAGCCTGTAAGTATCCAAGATTTTCTAAGGCAGTAGGAAATGGGGTCATGAGAACACCCCCATTCCTAATGAGAGATTTCTGATTGAAAGATGTTGATGTTCTATTTTGTGTGGTGCCTGGTGTAGAAATCACCCATGGGAGCAGTGGGACAGGAGCAGAACCCAGTCCCTAGACCAAGCATCTGCTCATGCTGCCTTCGGCTGCTGGATAGCTGTGTCTCCAAAATTCACAGCAAAACACTTCTAAAAGCTGCAAATCATTCAAAAATTACTAAGGATCAACGGGACAAAATAGATTCCTAGTTGACTTTCTGCATATTTTACTGCTTTGGAACCATTTTTGCCTTACCTTGCATTTCTTATTCTTAAAATTTAGAGGCAACATGTTGTAGTCTAAGTGTGTTGGGATGATTCTCTTTGATGAGAGTTTATTCAGCTTCTCCAGTTGGGAAATGTCTCCAAATTCAATGGGAGATGTTATTGTAACTTGACTATTGTAAAGCTTTGCTATAACTCCTGCAAGCCAGTGGGTGCCTACAGAAGAGTAATTTTAAGAAAGCAAAACAAACAAAAAAGGATGAATATTTATTACTGTGAAACATGCATTTTTTTATATGCAAACTGCTTTCTAGTGAACAAGTTATATTTCTAATCCTCCAGATTCAAGAAATTTCACATGACTAAATAATCCCATTGGCTCCAAATATATAAACACTTAAAAAATTAGGGCTGTAGCTGAATTACAATGTAACTCTGAGAGAAGTGTTAATATTGGTACCAAAACCATCCCATTAGACAAACTGGTGTCAGCTGAGAGGTGGCTATATTGTTTTTATAATTTACTTTAGAATAACCTGTTTGTTTGGGGCTTTTTTCCTTACCATAACTTGAGCCTGCATATTTGGAAAGTACTGATTGAGCTCCCCCTTGATGTGTGCTCCTCTGTGCGAGAGAGGTGGGTGGAGAGAGGATAGGAAATTAATGAACCTACAGCCAAGAGCCACACAAATAACTTGATGCAATTCTTGACTTTCTCATAATTGAATGTAGAAAGTCCTCAAGAAAATCTTCCAAGTACAGATTTTGTTTACAGGTAAGGAATATTTATTTGCTTTCCAATATGAAAACACCTGAGCTGATTTTCAATTACAGAATCAAAATGTATGTAAATGATCCATATTTCTTGTAATCTGAACACTTAGTGACAAAATAATATATTCACATACTCAAACATCCTCTCCTGTTTCTTTTACACAGACATTTCCCAAGCAGTTTAAGCAGAGAACAGGAAACACAAAATTGAGACTTCTTGCAATTAACATTTAAAACTAGAACTTACCAGATTTGGGATAAGAAACCAAAAGGACATCATCTTCTCTAGCATCAAAAGTATCCAAGGATTTTAAAAGTTCTGGAGAAGACCTGGTAGTGAAGGGAATCCCCTTAAATGTGTGTAGCAGCTCTGACTCGCCCGAGTTGGACATGGTTGCTTAAGTCTTGGGCTCCTGCAAATCAGATAACAGGGATAGGAGGAGGATTTAAGAGTCACTTCTTAGTCAGATGGTTCGAAGTGACAAATTGAAACTGAGCAGCACAAACCTCATGTTTATATACTTTGCTACACACCACGATGCCCTAGCAGAAATTGATTTTTTTTTTCAGGTTGTTGATAAAGGCAACTGAAATATTAGAGCTAACTTAATAAATAACTGAAATGCTGAGTCATGAAAAATGCATTCCATTTGTCATTTATTGGCTCTCCAGATAAAGAAATGAAGTAATGGTCAAAATGTAATTGTGAAAAATAACGAGAATGAACATTACACGGTACCTTAAAATATGCTTAATATGATTATTCTGTAAGTTATACTTTGTTGGAAACAATTCTTACCTTCCAAGGAAAAAGCTGCATCCTAAAATAATTTTGATTATTACAAAACCAATGTCTTATTTTAGGTGAATTCATTTTTTTGTTTGTTTCATTTTAATCAAATATACAACAGCTTGACATTTCAAAAGTGCAAATTGATTCCAAGTGCTTGAACCTTGGGATGTTAAGGAACCAGTGTTTTGAAGATTTTCTGATTTCAGCCTGAGAATCTTGAAAACAGAGGCACTTAGAGGCAAAATCATTTTTAAGATGTTATATGTCTTTATAAGAAGAATATAAGCAACAAAAATCCCTAACTGAAAATAGATCTTTAAATAGATGTATTATATAGATATTTAACATTGCTTTTAATCCTGTGTGTTTTGTGACTAGAAGTGGTTGAAGATTTTTAAATCTTTTTCACAGAATATGCAGATTTATCAGTACAAAAGTCATTTTCAGGAAAGAGCCAGTTCTCCATTAATTACCTGTTTTCAAATGTTTTTGGTTTTGGTTTTTTTGGCTTTGGTTTTTTGTTTTTTAATTTCAATCTGTGGAAATTATCAATATTTTTCAAACAGAAGGCTCCACTTTTGTTTAATGTGACCTTAAGCAATGTGAATATATCACAGTAAAATAAATAGCTCAGTTATGAACTAAAACATTTTAGAATGTTTAGTATTTTCAGTTTTCCTTTCAATGGCCACAAATTAATTTACTCTTTTTTTACATTCTTTTCTTCAAAAATCCAGTGGCTTCACTATTCCTATTGAAAGACTCCTACAAAATATTCAGCCGAGGCCCTTCAATATCTTCAACTCAAAAACCTCCATGGAAATCTTGTTTTAAAATGAAGCAATGCTTCGGGAATTTTCCAGCTTTACCAATGTTTTTCTTTTTATCATGAACAACAACTTGGGTTTGGTCAGAGGAGCTGATTCCCAGATGTACTCCCATGAGCCCTGGTGAGAAGTTAATAAACAGACATACCCTTCCAAGAAACACCTGAGCAGCCAGGATTGCTCACAAGGAGTAAGGAAACTTACCAGCTTCTGTGCTTGCTTATTTCTGATCCAACCTCCAGAAAAGCCAGCAATGTAAAATTGATTTCCCCCCCCCCTTTCCTTTCTCAGCCTCAAAGAGAAGTGATCTTCTCACCTGTAAAGTTGCCCTTAAAGAGTTATCACCTGCAAAATGTGGCCTGTGCCATAAGCAAACTCTGAATTCCACTCATGCAGGGCCAGGTAGGGTTGAAAATCATGGAAAATATGCTCTGGAAGGATGTTCCCTATCGCTAAGGATGAGAGGTGATGTGGAATCTTTCCAGGGAGTCAGTGGGGGTACAGGAAACACTTGGATACTGGTGCTCAGGTAGGAATTAGGGAATCTCTCAGAAGAGCTCAATATTTTCCTCTTGCCCCCAGGCTGAACACCTAAGCCACTGCTTCATGCCTTAAGGTGTAAACACTCAAAAATCTATCCTCTGTCAGCAGATTTCACTTTGGTTACTTCAGGTACACAAAGTATGTCCGAAGGCATAAAAACCCCCTGTTCCTGTGTTATTCTGAATGTCTGTGTTAATCTGAATACAGAGATTTCCAAGGTTTATTTGGCAAGTCATCATTCCAGTTATAGGCATGTAGCACAAGCTAATAAAACTTTACTGCCTCGACCTGGCAGAAGTAATCTCGTTGCAAAATGTTTTGCATATTTACCATGCTTATTCTCTTTCATTTCCTCCTGCATTCCTGTTACTTTTTGAATCAGGGCATTTGCCTTATCTAATGACTTGAACCTGAATTAATAATTCACAGCAGAAATTGCTGAGGTGTAAAACAGAAGCAATACAGTAGCCAGAAAAATTCCAGTTCTTTTAGCTGATTTCAGTTGCTTTTTCTAGTAGCTTCTCTTTTAAGCGTGTGTAATGGCAATCCAGGGGAAATGAAACTTGAATTTGTCCTCTCCAGGTGCTGCCTATACATGGAAAATAAGGCCTGTCCCTGCAAGGGAACAGTATCCTGAATTGCAACAACTTAAGGAACAAGAGAATATCTGGCACCTTGCAGGAAAAAGCTATTATTAAAACCATGCTAACTACATTGCCATAAAAAAATGCATTATTATAGCTACATTATACAAAGAGAGCATGGGTTTTAAAGAAGGCTGAGCCAAACCCTCCATCCAAGTTTGATTTTCTTCTTTATCTGTATCTATATCTATCTATCTATCTATATGCAAACATGTATATATAGACACACCAGGACTGCAGTACCTATTGCCTGACCTCTGCACCAGGCTCTGAGGAGCTTTTCTCAGCATCAAGTTCTCCTTGTCCTGGTCTCTGCTATCCATACTGATGGAGTGCACATGTTACCAGCAGGTTTCACAGGTATTTGCTTGCCACGGAGCAGTGCCAAACTTGGATTCTGGGGCTTCTTCATGATTTGAGCCAAATGCAGTTGGGCAGTTGGACACTGCTTCAGTCCAGCTCCTCTTGTCTCCACGTCTGACTTGCCTTCTCCCATCTATATCCTTGTCAGGTGAAAATTTTCTTTCTTTTTTAATGACTTTAAAATTTCGGCTGTTCTGTTCCTGCCTCTGCCCTGCAAGCTCCAATTCAGACTCACTATCCTCTTCTCTGCTTGATAAAAGGCAGTACCATGTACATCTCCTTCAGCTGAAGATTTCTCAGCTGAGGCCAGTCTGTTCCTCTCCAAACCTCTCAGCAGCATGTACTAGAAAGATACTGTGATATTGTGGAAATATGCAGACAAAGCCATGTGTTGGTTGCACAAGTGAAAATTTGGGTGTACATCCACAGGGTTCTGAGTGGTTTTAGCTAGCACTCTCAAGCATCAGGTTCCTCATTTTTCTTGAAATGTCCTAAAACTGTGAAATATTTCAGTGTTATGGTAATGAATGGAGTGGTAAAACTGGCATGGTCAAGAACTGAAATGCTTCCAGTTCATCATTGTTCCAGGTCTGATGAACCCACATGTCCTTAAATTATAAAGGATTAACTTCACCTGATGCATCTGGGAGAAGAATTTCACTTGAAGGGCTTCAGTGAAATCCCTATTTATTTTGATGTTACAAATGAAGTGTCTTGTTTAAGTTTATGGCCAATGGCTATTTTATAGAGACAACCTGCAAAATGTTGGATGCAGCACGAGTGCTCAGAATGTTTGGGAAGTTAGGGCACCTCGGTGTCTGGATGTTGAGAATTTAGGAACCCCACCCTGGGCTTCTGTGTAGTTCCAAAGAATCTCAGCTGCAGGATGGGTGTAGGGCTGCCCACAACACATCAGGATTCCTCTAACTCTTCCTTAGTGTACTCTGAGATGGTCCCAGCTCTCAGGGAGTGGGACTTAGCCAAGGCTGCTTTACTGGAATGGGCTGTACTGGATTCCTGTACGCTTCCAACAGCAGCTATCTTCCTGGTAGGGCTTCCCTGCAGCATCTGAGTGCTTTCAGCGAAGCCTCCCTTCATTAACCTCTAGCTCAGAGGTTAATCAAGAGCTATGAGCTGACAACTCTGATTTCAGAAGTCTCTGACTCCAGCGGCGCTGCTATCTGAGGCAGCTGCGCCTGTGCTGAGGTGATGCTCTGAAAGAAGTCAGCCCTATGAGCAGAGTCATGCTGCGTTTATGGCATGGCAGATTATGAAGCTCCCTGACCTTCCTCCATCCCTCTTAGCACAAATCACCGCCTGAGGACGTCATACCACAACATCAGCTGATACAGCTAATCAGAGCTAATCAGAACAGTGCCACTGCTGCCAGCAGAGTGCTACCCTGGCACAGGTGGCAGGCCAGTGCCACCACTCAGGTCACTGCTATCTCTCCTGCTCTGCAGCTGCACATGACAACACCCCCAGGGCATGAACACACACGGAATGAAGACATGAAGGGGTGCCAGGGGGACAAGTGGGCAGAAAAGAAAATCAAACAAGGATTTTAACCTTCGCTGGTCTAAAAATGTGATGCTGTGTGCATGCAGGTGGGCTCAGCCAGGTAAGCCCTCTCCCTTGTCTGTCAGGGTGGGGTTGCCTAGGGGCATTTCTGGGAATCCAGGGAGAGAAGACAGGCCATGGAGGCCTGATTTATTTTCTGCTTACCTTTATTGGCTTATTGGCACAGGAATTAATTACAAAAACTAATGAGTCACCGTGTTATTGCTGGTGCACAAGCACTTCAAGTGGTGCTAGAGGCTTCACTGGTGGCTTGAAATGGTTTCAACTTGTTTTGTTTTGTCAGTGTAACTGGACAGAAATATTTTGAAGCACATATGCAATAATAGGCTAAAGTATTCTATGGGGAGCCAGAAAAAATCCAGAAAGAGAAGCCTTTTGATGTGTGTGTTTTTCAGAGATCTACAACACGTGGAGCATCGCTGCACACAGCGAAAAAGTCTGATAGCAAATGCTATCCTGTTTGTCCACACACTGCCTTTAAATCCAGCATCTAGCTGGACAGAGCTACACCTTAAGATTATCTCTGATTTCAAGATTCTTTAAGGTCTCTCAGTCCCAAGTCATCAGACATGAGCTGTAAAATGTTACAGGAAAAACAGGAGATGACAGAGAGGAGCTGGGAAGAACCGGGAAGAAAGTTGACTCCTTCCCAGCTAGCACCAGTACAGCTTGATCTTGCCCAAAACTGCTACTCACTCCTGAACAGACAAATTAATTCCAAAGTCCAAAGGGAAATATTTGGCTGGTATTTATAACAGCTTTCTGTGATTTGTGATGGGAATAGTGATCAAAACTCAGACCAGATCCAGACTGGATAAGGGAAACACAGGGTGGTGACGGAGAAGACACTCCACTCTGCATCAGTGAACTTTTGGGATTTGCTGGTATAGTCTGTAGAAAAAAAAGGAATTGCTAATGAAAACAAAAACTGACCTAGGTAGAACAGTGGTTGGATTTGGGGTGACTGTTCTCTTATTGCTTATCTAGGTGGAAATTTTGCATTTAACACCCACTCAGAAAGATCCTGCAGTGGCAGTTACCCCACCAATATTTTAACTCCATTTATTTTTCTGAAGTTGGCACCGATTTCTTCTCTCTGGGGACCAGGGACAGGACCTGAGGGAATGGCTGGAGCTGTGTCAGGGAGGTTTAGGCTGGATATTAGGAAAAGGTTCCTCCCCCAGAGGGTGGTGGGGCACTGAACAGGCTCCCCAGGGAATGGTCACAGCCCCAAGGCTGCCAGAGCTCCAGCCCTAAAAGCCTTGGGTAAGGCCTCCAACACCTTTGGAACTTTTAGAAAATAATGAAGGAATGATGTCTTCTTAAGCAACCACATCACAAAACTCAGGATGTAACTTAGCTGAAATAATGATCCTTGTTTTACATGACTGAGAAATCAGGATCCAATCCAGATTAACAAGGCTAAAAACCTTTAAAGACTGCTGGGCCACCAGCCACATCAATCTTTAAATTCATGGATCCACATTAAGACCTCCTAAATGTCATCCAGGTCCCCAGGATTAATATTTCACATTGGCTGTCTCTCTTTTTCCAGAGTTATCTTGCCATAACAAATTGTGTGATTAAGGTGTAATATGGGGTTTTCTGTGAGTTCTTTTTCTTTTTTATTATTCTACTTGTTGACTCACTGGCTTCCACACAGCCAGCCAGCCCCAGAAACTTCCATCCACAACAGAAACACCTCATTTACCTGCCTGTGTACATAATTTCTTCGGATGCACTTCAACCAGCAAACTTCTTCAAAATTCTCTCCTGCTGTCAGCCCAGTAACAACTTCATGAGTTATTTTATTTTTCTCTGAAGAAATGAAAATGCTTCTGAAGACAGACAGGTTAAATGCAAAATTGAGCAAATTAATGCCAGCATTACAGATCTGGAATTCCAGCTGCTTTTCATTAAATTGCCCTGAATTTTCTGCATTTTCAGATCCTTATTTCTTATACTTGTACCATTCTGTTATCGTTATTATATAAAGACAAGAACATGGAGCTGGCTGAGGGATAAAAAGAAAAGTTAATGGAAGAGAAAGGACATGCAGTTTATTTCTACATATTGGATTGCAGTCAAATTCCTAAAATTATCCTTAAAATAAAATAAATACGGGCAGCAAGTATAAATATCAAAATACAGCGTCCTATTTCTTCATGGTTTCATGTGCATCCAGTATTTTCCCTCAAATCTTTACGCCTAATTAAAAAAGATTTTTCTTCCTTATTTGCATGAATGTAACTCTAGGCTCAGCCCTAGTGTTTTGTCCTTAGAAAATAGGAAATAATATAGCTTTATTGGAAGCAGCATTGTTTATGCATGGATGGCAGGATTTTTCATTACTAGGTCTGACTGTTGGAAAAATAGGTGGGTTTTAGGATAGAAATAGAAATATTAAATGTTACCAGCTGCAGTAATGTCACTTTGCAACAATTGTTGAAGGCTGAATAAAAAACGAAATTATGTGCAAGACTTCTTTAAATGTGTATGCAGAAGTCACATACATATATGAAAGACATGACTTTAGAATGTGGAAATGAATATATGAATATATGAAATGAATATATGTAAATGTAATATGGATTTTCTTTTATTCCTAAAAACAGAGAGATGGCCAAATAAATATTTATGATTTGTGCAAACATCTTACAGAGTTATTAGGTCTATTTCTTTTATTTAAGCTTGTAAAGTGATTTATCCTGATGACAGTGAAAGACTTGGCAGCACAGGTCTGCCCTCATTATCTGGCAGAACAACAAGCAGAGGCTACATCACTCTCATCTGATGAAGATGAATTCAAATCTCCAAGCTATTTTTCAATTTCTTTGGTTGCTTTTTTGATGGAATGTGAAAGAGAAGTGCAGCAGAAAAATGGTGCAGCCAGCCAGTATCATGCACCTTAATGCAAAATTAATGCTTATTAATTTTTGAGACATAAATCTAGAGGTGTACCTTTTGTGCTGGGCATTTTGCCACCATTTGGCTTTAAGTGAGTAGATAACACTTTGATCGATTTGAATTAATTTCTAAATAGCCCCTAAGTTCTATTCATGGTATTTATTCGCTTACTGAACAGAGGCCAGTTCTATCATAAGGGCACATTTCTGCTGACCAGCAACAAATAGTATAATAGATATTCCTTCTTTAATAAATGTATGAAATAAGGTGTGGCAAACATTAGGGCTTGAATGCAGTTCCTAATCTCTCCATTTCAAGCTCTGGAATGCGATGATCCTGGTTTTAGATAACAACAGAAATACCAAATAATGTGAAGAAGAAAGTCAGGTTAAAATTCATAAACATGTGTTTGTCTTCTGAAGCTGAGGGAGTGAAGTTCTCCCTCTGACTGCCTCTTCTTGCTGCTGTAGAGGCAGATCAGAGCCAGAGGGCTGCTGGAGGATGTAAAATCAGGCACTTTATAGCTGCTACATCTCTCCTGGTGTCGGCCTTCACTCAGCTGCTCTGCAAGTCCTTGCATTCTTTCTCATGTGAGGCAGGGAATGAGAGGTGCAAGACCCAGAGTTGTACAAGACAATTACAACTTGTCTGGAGGTCTTGGAGAGGTGTTGATTCGCTCCAACGCTGAGCTAAAAGTCACCTCAGAGGCTGACTCAGTGAGGTGGGTATTTGCTTTATTCGGCACCAGGTATGTGGGGGATCGCTGCTCCTGACACGTACCCCCAGCACTTTGACACAGCACAATATATGGTTAAATTTCATGCATATTCATGACATGCCTTGGGATAGGAGCGGTTATACAAATTACTTCTCGTAAGTCATTAACATCATCAGCATAGGTGCCACGCATGCGCTGTGGATCCTGGTGGTCGCACTGAGGAAGGCTCCTCTTCTTCCTCGAGGGTCTTTCTGATGAAGATCAGTAGTCTTCATCACAATGCACTTTCCACCTTTCTTTCTGGAGTATGCGCAGTCCTTTGTGGAATGATCCAGCGGTTTCTGTGCTGGCTTCAAACAGATTCTTGTCCCCCTTCTCTTGACAAGATCAAGGTGCATCCTGCTTCTTAGGTTTTGTGATGAACACGTCCTGTGTTTACATGAGTTAACTACTGATCACCCCTTTCTCAGTGTCCGAGACCCCAAGGCCAAGTCTCTTTGTCTATTTATGCACAAGCAGGTCCAGGGTCGGTGAGATCTCCCTCGACATCCACAGCACACTCAGGCTGTGGGTTTCTCCAGACAGCAGCTCCTGTGCTGTGGGCAGTGAAGGTGGATCAGCCCATCCTCTTTTTAGCCAGGAGACCTCCAGATCTCTGATCAGCAGAGAAAGGGAGAAGGATGGTGCAGGATCTCCCTTTCAGATCCACCAGTAGCTTTCCCCTGTCACTCTCCTGTCCACACCAACCTCAGCCACACCTCTGCTCTTCTCCCTTCTCTTTCTGCTTAGCTGCAGTCCTCGTAATCCCCAGCTCTTCTCTTCCTGAACCCTTTGCCAATAAAAGTACACCGGTACCAATTTTATTATTTCAAAGGTACTTCAAGTTTTACATAATTGAAGGCATCTGGACCGGGCAGCATTTATGACCCTCTTAAACAATACTGACGGAAGCAGCCTGTGGCTTCCTATATTTGGTTTCTACCTATCTCTTCAGTGTTACCCAAGTGCAATTTAGATTTGATAACACAGCGTAGCCCTTTGGACTGTTCAAATCATATGAAAAACAGCCTTACTGAAACCACCTTAAAAAGTCTTCCTGCACATATTCAATGTGGGCATTTTGCACAGAATGTGTCCAGACAGCTTCAGTCTTTTTGGGTGCCACTGTGTTGCTACTGGCCTGAATGTGTAGGGTTAGCTGTGCAGCAAATGAGAAAATTGTGAATGTCTTATATTTGAGGGTCATTATTAAAACTCTAGAGAATGAGAAACATTGACAAATGCTTTGTTTCATTTTTTGACCCAGAAAAAAAACCTAATTTAAATGACACAATTTTTAGCTTTAGTCTACAAGGCATTAATATGCAAGCAAACTCCAAGAGAATGAAGGATTTAAAACACTTAGAATTGATAGTTAAATTGTCTTTTTGTCATACACTGATAATATTAATTATGGTGCCCTGTAACACAGGGTCATAGGTAGGATGAGTTTGTGCTTGAAAAGAACAAGATGCTTTTAGGACCTGTGTCTCATACAGAACCTAAGTCCTATATTATCTTCTGGAGGATGCTGCAGCTTCTAGCTAGACATGAATCACTTGACTTGAATTAGATTTGACAGCTATGAAGGCTTTTAGAAGCAGAGTCTGGTGGGCTTAGATTGGTATCCTTAAAAGTGAAACATCAGATATCAATGTAAGCTTAGGATAATTGCCTGAGTCGGAATTTACAGGGGACTAAGACAAAAATGTTTCATATTGGCTACATGGGTTTATTTGAAAAAGAAGAAAAAAAACCCAGTTAAATATTGAAAAGTAGAAATACCAATACCTGAGTTACTACTTCTTTCATATTAGAGCAAAAGGCACCACAGTGAGATCAAAATCAGCAATCCAGATTCATTGCTCTGGAGGGCTGTTTTGCTATTAATTTTTGTTTGTTTCCAGGGGGCTCCATCTGTTTTCTTGCTTTCTGAAATGCAATAAAACCTTTTTGAAAAGCTGACTGATGAACTGTAGTAGGCAGATTTCCAAAGCAGAGGCATCTTCCAAAGCCTATTGAAATGAAAAATAGGCCCTCACGTGTTCATTTGGTCCAATGGAAATATTGATCTGTCCCTCCTTTATTTGGAGACCATCCCCTATAATTCACTGGCTCAGGCTGACCAGTCCTTTGGGTGCTCAGTCCAAATGAGCTTAATTCTCTTCCCACATAATCTGAATAGTGGTCTCCCTTCATCCATCCAGGGCAGGCCTATGTCTCCCTCCAGAGAGAGGATAAATCTCCTTTTCATTGACATCAGTTCAGGCACCAAGAGATGACCAGCCAGGCACCAGAGTAACTGTCTGACATATTAGTGACATAACATATATTTTAGTCATCAATGATCTTGAATTATTTCTACCTGAACGTCTAATTTCCGCCCTGTCTTGTGCAAAGCTTCCTTCTGAACTAACCTGCATTTGGCTGACAGCATTGATTGATGCCATTGGCAAATGAGCCAAATGAGCACCAGGCCAGTTGAATTATTCAGTCTGGCATCCCAAGGCATAAACATGCATAAAACAGGCTGCTGACTGCCCAACACTCTGCATGGCACCATGGGTTCCCGAGGTACCTGTCTCTGAGAAGTGCTTCTCAGAAAGCAGGAGCTCAGCTGAGGGGATTAGGTGTGAATGACAATCAGTTTTCTCCCACTTGAGCCCATCGGGAGAAATCATGGAGGCTGGGCCTTTGCAAACACTTTGTTTGCCGTGGTTACTCCCTATTAAAGCTTATTGATGTTCTGAGATATCTGCTTTACCCCTTAGAAATATTCCCTGGCTGCCCACACAGCAGATTGTTTGGGCTTTGAGGCATCCAGCGAGTGTCAGAGAAGCTGAGGTAATTTCTATTTCCCATCTATGTGCATCCTGCAGAGACAAAGGTTTTAGCAGGAAAACCACTCAACATTTAAGGAATTAATTCAGATTCTCTCCTGTGTGAGCCCGAAGCATTTTGCAGGCTGTGGATTTTATACTGGACTCATGCTCAGGGCTCTCAGGTTCAGTCTTTGACTCAGCAGAAGCTGAGTCCTTGCCCCTGTTTGCACAGCAGAGGTGACACAGGGACGTCGGCACAGAACGACTCAGTCAGACCTAAAGTCAGAAGGATCAGGTGTTATTCACTTCAAAGCAGTGGTTCATGGCACCTTGTTATGGCTTTTCACAGACAAAGTTGAATTCGGGGAATTAATTTGGGAAGAGGATGTTTATTTCCATAACACCAAGGGGAGAGCTTTGCAGTCCTAGCTCTCTTCCCTTTTCCCTACTTTTAGAAGGCTGTTCGTATTTTAACTAGATGTAGTATTGATCTGGTAAGACACAGAATAAAACCCTAACAAAACAATCAAGTGGAGAGAAGAAAAAGGAAAAAAGAAGTGGCCTGATATAACTGCTTGTCATATTTCTAATGCTTTACAGAGATCAGCCTTCAGTAACCCAAAGGACAATTTTGTCCTTTGTTCTCTTGCACATTTTTTCAATGAGCAGGAAAAGATGCATGTATTCGGCATAAATCAGCTACCTAAACATCATTTTTAGCTAAAGCCTGGCCAAGGTGAGAAAAAGCCAAAGCATTTCTAAAAAGCAAACAAGGCAATTTGCAACCACTTCTGAAAACAGAGGAACGAACAGCCAGAAACACCGAGGTTCATCTTGCCCAACTTTAGTATCCACCAAGGGAACACTAAAGCTCCCTCTGTGATAACTGGGAGCAGCCTACAAGGTGTGTACAGAGAGAGATTCAGCGTGGTCACTCTCAGCTGACTTTGCCCAGGAAGGACAAAGGCATTTAAGGATGCAAATCATTTAATTAGAAATCAGCTATAGACTGAGATATATTGTGCCCTAGAAATGGTAATTTCTCTTTGCTGACCAGAACGGAAACTTGGGGAACAGTTCAGATAAGGACTAGGTTTACATTAGATACTGGGGAGAAATTACTCCATTTAAACAGTGGTGAGGCCCTGGCACAGGTTGCCCAGAGAAGCTGTGGCTGCCCCATCCCTGGAAGTGTTCAAGACCAGGCTGGATGGGGCTCTGAGCATTCCCCACTCCATCTGCTCCACGTGTTTAGTAAAACAGGGCATATCTCTCATCCAAAAGACGGGTGAGTCCTGTACTCCATAGTCTCTGATTCCCCATTTGGCAACATATTTGTACACACAGATTTTCGGGACATCAGACTTGTTGCACATCCTTGTTCCCAGAAGGAATGGGATTACCTGTGTGGCCTAGGAGATAGATTATTTTAATCTACAGGTGTAAATACAGAGGGAAGGTCTGCAGTTTGTGCTGCCCAAGGCTCTCAGCTACTATTTGCCCAAAAACTCCAAGCCCTCTCCCTGTGAGGTCACATAGGATGCCAGCTCTCTGCCTCCTGCTCTTCCCCTGCAGAGGTGGGAGGGGTAAATTCAAATCTGCATCCATATGAAAGCATGGGAAACTCTGGAGTCTGGTTTTAGATGTTATGAAAGTTCCAGACAGGGTAGTCACCTCTGATTAGAAAGTTGTTAATTTTCCTCTGTGCTTAGAAATCTTCGGGAGCAGTTTCCCTGAAGAAGCAAGGTCAGCTTCCTTCTATCAGCAGAGGGGACCTTGATCACTCTGCACGAAACAACCACATCACAACCCAGATAGGAAAGATAGCGCATTTTCAGTCAATTCCTTTCCTTCAGGAGGCCCTTTACTTTTCGTGTTGCACACCTGGTACAAACAGAATGAAGTAAAACCCTGTGTCCTAAATAGGGGTGGGCTGCAGAGGCATCAAGTTTACTGAGAGACAGAACAAGAGATCACCAATCAAGGGGGGTGGTGCTGACCTATGGGTGCTCTGTAGTTATGAAAGCATTGTCCTTGCATCACCAGAGAAATAAACTGTGCTTTTACCTGTTGCCATCTGACACATATAGATCAATCATAAATAATTAGCTGATGCACCCATTGAACTGCTAGTTTCAGGTCGGAGTTTCTTTCTGTGCTCCCAAGAAAAGCAACATCAGCATCATTTCCCACACTCATGGTAAGAGTTAATCGACTGTGTCCCGTAGTTGTTTCCCTGTATGTGTATTTCTTCATTTCACTTGGTGTGTGGCCCTCCTTCAAGTGTAAGTCAGTCTGAATTGCAATAGAAAGCACAGGAGTGACACCACTGAAGCGTGAGCCTGGATATGTACAGTATATTTTTCCCCTTGTGATGGCCTTCATGGATGAGCTAGCAGTGAATTTGCACAATCCTGCGCTCTGACTTTTCAGGATTCTTGGGCACTGGCATATGCAGTCATTTCAAATTGGCCAGTGGGCCCAAACCTCAGTTCATTAATAAAACTGCACTTGTTTTCAACATTTCGCACTGCTGTCTTTTTTGGGACTATGACAGGCAACTCTAGTTCTTGCTTTCCTTTGTGTTATGTGGCTGAATCAAGGGAATTAGCACAACATGTGGTATTGCTTCAGTATCAGTCACTGAAGGAAAAAGCTTGGTTTCTTCAACAGCCAGTGTTCTCTGCAGCTTTGAAAAGGAACAGTTAAAAACAGTGTTTGCCAAAGCCTTTCTGGTCTCATGCCACAGGATAATTTCATACACCACTTGTCTGCAAGGTTGGCTGGGGGGCAATGTTACTAAAAAGTTCAAGCTAAAGCAGTGGAGAAAGGGAAAGAAGGCAGAAAGCAAGGGCCTGCCGTTATACTGACACGTGGAAGAACCTAAAAATAATTTGGTGAAGTCAGAATGGAATGAACTGTCCAGGGAGGTGGTGGAGTCACTGTCCAAGGAGGTGTTTAAGGAAAGTCTGGACATGGCACTTCTTGCCATGGTCTGGGTGACAGGGTGGTGATCAGTCACAGGTTGGACTGGATGGTCTCAGAGGCCTTTTCCAACCCAAATAATCCTGTGATTCTGTGACTGCTAAACCAGGGCTGACCCAAACACCTGGAATTACACCAGGAACAATAATCAGGACTTAGGACCCTGACTGGAACGATATACAAGTGATATTAGATACATCACTTGGTTAGTACAGAAAAAACAACGGTGTTGACCGTGGGCAGAAAGCAGGTGGAGGGGGCACATGCTCATGGGGACTTAGAAGCAACTGTGGATCAAAATTTTCCTCGAACAGACTCAAGGTGGGGCCTTACTTTACCTGGGCTGGAGACCATTTAACAAGGTACCAGAGATGGGTATTATTTGGTGTAAAGCATGCTATACTGAAAGCCATATACTGGTCAAAACTGTACGAGGTAAAGCAGGACAGGACTGCGACTTTCATCAAATGATTGAAGGTGACTGCCAGAAAATACACTAATCTGGATCCTGACAATCTAGAGGAGGCTGCGCAGTTAGAAACTATCATTACAGGGCAGTCAGCCCCAGATATTAGAAGGAAACTCCAGAAAATGGAAGGACCAGAGTGGTGTGACTCAGGAAAGTTGTTAGATGAAGCTTGGAAAGCATATCACAACAGGGATAAGGAAAAAGAAATGTGACAGGCTGGAAGGGAAAACAACAGACACGAGAACCTACTTGGAGCTCTAGAGGGTGCTAAGGGACCGCCCAACAGAGCAGGAGAAAGAGGAGGCGAGGCGGAACAAGGGGAAGGGGAGGCGGGAGGCTCCCAGCGTTTCCCCGACAACGATTAGGGGAAGACCGGAGCGCACTTGGTAAGGAAAAGGGGCATTGGAAACGGGAATGCCCGCAGGCTGGGAAGCTGGACCCTGCCTTCCAGGCTGTTACGTCAGAAGATGAAGACTCAAGGGAAACAGGGGATTCTACCCCAGCTGAACCCCTGAGGCTGGGGAAAGAAGAAGTGGAATTTTTGGTAAGCACAGGGGCAACTGACTCTGTGTTGAATACAAGGAAAGCTTAGTAAGGATGTGGTAAACGTAAGTCGGTAGATTGTAAATTGTTAAATGTAAATTGGTACTTGTGGTAAATGTACACAATGTGGTAAATGTAACTGGTGCTACAGGGAAAAGTGAAACCCGGTCCTTTTTACAGCCCATGCAATTTAAATTAGGAAAGAACTGCAGTATTCATCAGTTTCTATATATGCCTGAATGCCCAATCCCCTTACTGGGGAGAGATTTATTGGGAAAATTGGATGCTCAGATAACCTGAGGGGACCCGGGGGTCCTGACACAGAAGTTGGGAACCTGGAGGAGACCTGTGGGCTATTTCTCCCAACAGCTGGACAATGTGAGCAGAGGATGGCCGGGATGCTTGCAAGCAATTGCTGCAGCTGTTCTACTGATCCAAGAGGCCAGGAAGCTCAGGACTGGACAGCACATCACTGGATTTGTCCCTCACATGGTGACACCCATATTAGAGCAAAAGGAGGGGCATTGGCTATCCCCCAGCAGGGTGCTCAAATACCAAGTTGTGCCCTTGGAACAGGATGATGTAGAATTAAAGACGACAGCAGCCATGAATCCAGCCATGTTCCTCAATCCAAAGGCAGTGGATGAGGGAGCCCTGACACAGGATTGTCTCCAAACCACAGAACAGGTATATTCCAGCAGAACTGATTTGCAGGATGAACCAATAGAGAATTCTGAGTTAGAATCATTTACATATGGCAGCAGTTTCATGAAAGATGGAAATAGATGGCAAGATACGCAGTGGTGGCTGCCACTGAGGTATTAGAAGCTCAGTCTTTACCAATTAACACATCAGCCTAAAAAGCAGAGATAGTAGCACTAAAAACAAGCAGTAAAATTGGCAGTGGGCAAAAGAGTGAATATTTGGACTGATCCTAGATATGCGTTTGGTGTGATTCATGCCCATGGAGCCATATGGAAGGAAAGAGGACTGCTGTCAGCTCAAGGATCAGCTATTAAACACAAAGAAGAAATTTTACAACTTTGGAAGAAGTTAAAAAGCCAAAGGACGTGGCAGTGATGCATTGCAAGGCACATCAGTCTGGACAAACTAGTGTTAGAGTGGGAAACTGACTGGCAGACAAAGCAGCTCGAAGAATAGCTGAAAAAGGCATCCCAGAGTTACTGCCACAAAAAAAAATTTAATATATCTGAATTCAAGGCTAATTCTGACAGTGAGGATCAATGTTTAGAAAATATATTAAAGGCCACTAAGAATCCAGAAGGATGATGGGTAACAAACAGCCAACAGGTTATAGTTCCACTTCCTGTAAGGAGGAAAGTAATGGGAAAAGAACACAACAAATACCACAGGGGAATTGAGTCCCTGACATCTAGTCTTGAAAACTCTCTACGTAGTGTGGGAATGACTGAAACAGAAAAATCAGTAACAGTGAAATATCCAATTTGTTTAAAAAAGAATCCCGTAAGCAGGAAAAGGCCACGTCCTGGAACAGTTAAAGACAAACCTCACAAGCCTTAAAGGGGAGAACATTGCCAGATGAAGAATTGTTTGCAGCTGGTGAGTTAATACAATGATCATTCTTGAAAAACCCCTGGCCTATGGAACTGCACAATGCTTATTCTGTAGGAAGAAGAACTGGAGAGCAACCAGCCCAGTTGTGCCGAATTTTATCAGTTCACCAGGCAGTCAGGTTTGACTTTGGGGTCACCAACCACCAAAGAGACCCCCAGGACAGAAAAACATATCTGCAGAGAGGAGGGAAAATACGTTAATGATTTTGGGGAAATGATCATCAAATGTATGTTTATTACAGGAAAATCAATGAACATGTGTGTAAAATAAAGCCTCTAAATAGGAGCTTTTTCTGTACTCAGCATGCACAATATTGCAGAGGATATCCCCTCATGCATCCAGCCACATAAAGAATGCCTGCTTCTTAATGCTACATTGGTGTTAAGGAGTTTCTATTTTTACCTATTTTTTGGTAAAACTGGAAGCACAGTGTTAATAGCAATGCCATAGAAATTGAAGAAGGGTAATCAATAAGTTTTAGTTGGAATTACTTATGGTATCCTTTTGGAGCGGTCACTGTTTCATGTCACACTGCTGCTTTTTCTTTAGGGAATTTTTTGTCACTTTATCTGCTATTTCTCCAGTTGGATCATTCCACAATTTGAGATTATCATATGACTGAATTTCAGCTAAAATCAAGTGATGAACTATTGAATTATCACACTGGTAATAAAAAGCCCTGAAAAACATTGGTAATTTGTACTTCTTTTCCACATTTAATCCCACCAGTTTCAAAAGCCATGCATACAAGAAAAGCTGTTTTACAGTTCTGCTGGGACTTTTCTTCTAAGGCTTCTATAATACACCAAAGAATTTAGGAGAAGGAGACAAAAAGAATATTGGTCACTTCCAATGTAAATACAATGTCAGTAGGTCATCTTTCTTTCTTTCTTTCTTCCTTCCTTCCTTCCTTCCTTCCTTCCTTATTTGTCCATCAGGACTCAGAAATCTCCTTCCAGCAGACATGGATGGATGGATGGATGGATGGATGGAGGGATGGAGGGATGGATGGGTGGATGGATAAACTACTGCTAAGGCATGTTTATACTGCACCACTACTTTTATAATTAGAGAATGGCAAATGGGTTTTGGCCTGCCTTGGGAGAATTCATTACGTTCATGAATCCATTGGTTCTGCTCTGCAACTCTAAAATGCAGCACCAGGGCTAATGATTCACCAGTTTAATGGGAAAGGGCTGTGATTGCAACAAGGGTTAACAAGTCTCCCTAGCTGCTCTCCTGCCTTTAACAAACATTTATGCACCAGTCCCAGGTGGTTCCCAAACACAAATAGTTACACATTACTGCAGAGCATTCTTTTCTGTCTCAGCTATTCAAAAGAGAAAGATTAGGAAAACACAATTACATGTCTGTAATAACACTCTGGATAGCCATGAGCACTAACAGAAATTTTAAGCAATTCTGCAAGACAGAGAAAATTAATGGGTTGTTGAACGGAACCTGTGAATATAACCAGCTGTACGACTAATAATACCCAGGACAGGAGAATCAACATGTAATCCCCCTGCTGCAAGGAATTTAGGGAGACTTGGCTGGCCGTGCAGAAGTTTGGAAGTGGGTCCTACGAGTGAACAGACTCCCAGCTGCAGGAGTGACATAGCAGGACACGACCAGGTAAGAGGGATGATGGCAGAGCCTCAAAATGGGAGGTACAAGAGTTGCTGCATGTGAGTGTATATATAGAGAGATATAGATATAGATATATATGTTGCATATATATACACATATATATCTACATAGACACATATACATATAACTGCATATATATATATATATATAATGCTGGATATAGTTATTATACGGCAAATTCTTTCACTTCCAAGTCAGTAGATTGGATCATCAGAGGTAGGACAATGTGAGTGCTGGGGCAGAAAAGGTACTGGAGGACGGAGAGGAATCTGAACTCCATTTAAACAGGTCAGTAACATGACCTTCAACCCACTCCCCTCAGGGCAGGGGCGGGGAGAGAAATAATTGGGAATGAACAAACTCAGAGACCCTTTCTGCTCATAGAAGGGAAGGGTCAGGCCTGCAGAGATCTCATGATGCCCTTCACTGAACCAGTTAAACATCTAAAGTAAGAACCTGTAGCCACTGCTCTTCTCCTGATCTGACTGGAAGGCTTTAGAAATCTCTTCAAAAGAGGAAGAGAACCAGGCCAATAGAATAACAAAAAGAGACAGGCAGAAACCATCAGGAATTGCCAGTGACAAAAAGGAAAAGAGGGAAAGCAAAAACCTGAAGAGCAGAAGGAGGTAGAGTAGGAGGAAGAGACTGGATTCAACACACAGCACAGAAGCTGCTCCTTCTCCTGGCCACTGGACTGGCGAAGATGAATTGCAAGTAGAAAGGACAAGAAGATTCTGAGCAGCTTGAGACACCAAGAGACCACAGATCCACCTTACGGGGATGCGTAACTCAGACATGATCTGCTTTGTTGTAGGGTGTTTCTTATGGGTAAGTCATCTTTGACATTCCTCTTTATGGGCTCTCTGCTGGGATATGGAGTTCCCTTGGAAAGATGGAGGGCCATTAGCAGTAATAATTTTCCCGATATTAGAAAGAACTGGACATTTAAAAGGCACGCACAGAGAAGATAATATTTGCTGCTATTCCAGGGATGGTAACTCAGACATCAGGGTACCCAAGGAAAAGGAATGAGAAGGGTAAGAATGCTGGAGGAACAGAGCAGTTTTCAAGCCAGAATAGGTATCATATGAAGCAGGGTATTTAAATGTTCTTAATATTTGAGCGTGGAGAAGGATCTAAATGGCTTGTGGTGGAGAAAGGGAAAGTTGTGGTGAGGATGAAGGCAAGAACAGTACTAAATAGGATTTTAGTGACTACAGAAAGTTAATATATGAAACAATGCAGTTCATATCAGCATAACTTCAAATCTACAGCAGAATATATGATGGAAACAATGGAAGATAGATAACAGTAAGTCTTTACCAGAGGAGATCCAGACTCATAATATAAAATGATATAAAAGATGCATATGACAAAGATTTAATTCACTCCAGCTATGTCTTTTCTGGTTTTCTCCTTCTAGTTCCCCCAAGTGAGAGGTGAGGAAGGTTGCCTCAACACAGAACTGTAAGCATTTGTCAATCTTGCTCTTCTTTCGAGAAAACAATGAACAACAAGGGCAATACTATACATGGGTGTTATGACCTGATGGCTGACATTTTCCAGAAGAGCTTATTTAATAGTATTAAAAATTAATGTAAAATCGCCATTACCTTGAATGTGAACTGTATCAATTACTATTTTTATTGATCAACATACTGATTGTGTGCTACTGCTCCTGCTGCCTATTTGCATTACTGCAATAATTAAGAGCTTTCTGGTGTAATTTCAATTGACCAGGATTATGAATTTAGAATCGAACTTTCCTTGAAAAAGTGGTTTGAAATATACTGCTTTGGTGAATATTACTATCAGTGATGGCATTTGTAAGAATAACCAAAATGATACATTGACAAAAAATTAAAAAACAAATGTGAATGCAGATCTCTAAGGCTTGCAAATGGAATTGGGCAAGGATAAATATCAGGAAAACAATTAAGAGATAAAGCCAACAGGAGGGGAATTCGCCTAACAGGGATATTGATAAGGTTGGACAACTGTGTCCTCCACAAAGCACGAGTTTTTCATCATTGTGCCATTTGGAATCTGGAAAGTAAGTGAGGAGTATGAGGGGAGATTGTGGAGGGTACCATAGGAATCTTCCCATTTATTTGGTATTGTGTGGATAACTATTTCTTGTACCCTCTTCTCTTCAGCTGTTCAGGTACAGAATGGGACCGTTTGTGGTATATCTGGTAAGATAACATGTTTACTCTAAATGTCTGTATCTCTAGACAATTCCAGTAGCAAAGGGTGGGATTAAATGTGACCTGCTCAAGAGTGATGCCACCCTCTCCTTTTTCTTGGGATTCTCTAACAGCAAGGCAACCCCTCAGATATCTCACTGTCTTTAACAAAAGTTGACCTAGCAGCCACCTTTTTTATTCCACATATTTAGTTATATGAACAATATTAATAAAGCATTCATGGCACAATATGCCTTTTAAAAGACTGATTTTTAAAGTAAGTTCTGTCTAATTTCTTAGTCGTTCTCACCAGGATGAGATTAAAAAGGATGGTAGTTGTTTAAGATCTAGAAGGCTGAATTAATACGGGTATAGCCAGAAGATTGCAAGATCCAATTTTTCCTGTCTGCTTGTCACCCGTGATGAGATGTTTGGAATAGCTAGTTTTGGTCCCCTAGTACAAAATAGATCTTGGCAAACTGAAGCCAGTCCCCTGGAGAGCCAATAAAAAGAACCAGGTTTTTTGAGCCTGGAGGAGGCTAAGGGGACAAAGCAAGTTTTCCACTACCTAAGGAGGATCTTGAGAGAAGATAAAGGCAGAGACTTCTCAGAGATGCTCAGTAGAAGCACAGAAGGTGGCTGACCAAGCTGCAGACAGGAAAATTCTGACTAGACAGGAGAAAAAATGTTTCCCCTGAGGATGATGCAGCACTTGAACAGGTGCCTGGAGGGGACAAGGGATCTGCATCCCTGGAGACTGTCCAAACTCAGCTGGACAAGGCTGCAGGTGACTTTGTTTAGCTTTGAGGTTAACCATGCTGTAAGCAGTCAGAGACACGACGAGGTGTCCTGCAAACAAAATCTTTCTGTCCTGATTCTGTGTCCCCTCCTTTTCCAGGCTGGTGCTTGTGATCGGGGGGCTTCTGCTCCTGTGTGGCCTGGTCTCTGTCTGCGTGAGATGCTGCTTCCACTGCCATCAGACAGGGGACGAGTCAGGCCCTCAGCCCTACGAGGTCACCGTCATTGCGTTTGACCACGACAGCACCCTCCAGAGCACCATCACTTGTGAGTTGGCCTTGCCAGATCCTGGGGACTTCAACACCCTGTGAACTGAGGAGGCTGCACGGTAAAGCCCAGCTGGTGACTCCCCGAGGCTGGCAGAGGGAGATTCATGGCAGGATGGAGGGAAAGCAACCTCTGTACGTGCTACAAACTAAGGCGCTCAGCTGTGAGACGTGTTTGGGTGGAATAAGGGCAGCTACAGGTTTCAGTGGCATTTCAGGAGACAGGAATTGTGGGATTTCACACACATTCCTTTTAGGGAAGACTGAAGGGGCAGGAAATCATCCTGGCTGTGGGGAGAAAAAACCCTGTGGATATCCTCTAATCACATGACGCTTTCAGGATGAGGCAAACAGCTTGGGTCTCCTCTCTTCCAGCTCTCCACTCGGTGTTTGGGCCTGCTGCCAGGAGGATATTAGCGGTGGCACGCTCCCACAACGCTGCCCAGGGAACACCTCCCCTCTCCGCACCAGACACCCCTCCAGTGTACGAAGAAGCTCTGCACATGAGCCGCTTCACAGTCGCCAAGGCGGGGCAGAAGGTGCCAGACCTGGATCCAGTGCCGGAGGAAAAACCGCAGGCGTCTGCCCAGGGCAAGCATGCCCAGCCAGCCCTCCCAGGACACTAACGTCTGGTTTTCCCTGATAGCAAATAATACAGGATAGTTACATGCAGAGACTAATTCAGCTGGGCAGGGTTTTAAGAATTTCAGCTTAACTTCCTTAGTCAAGTGAGAAAGGGGGGAAAAAGTAACTGAAATTCCAAATATTTTCAGATCTAGCATAGTCTAATGGCTCTTTCTGACACCTCCTTGAGATAATTTGCATTCTCCAAGCCCATTCATTACACACACACAACACTAGAATCACACTTTGCACAAATAAGCAGGCAGCAGGATCAAGGTGCTGAGCCATTTTGTAGTCTAGTGATCTGCAGGGTGGCTGCAGACGCGGTCTCATTCCTCTTGCCTTTAGCCTAAGTTTCCTCAGGATGGCAGAGAGGTCTTCAAAACAGGAAAAAAAAAAAAGACATTTGCAAAGGTCTATTATGACCCAATATTAACGCCAAACTTCTGGCAAGTGCCAACCATTTACAGTAAATTAAAAATGAAATAAAAGGAAACAATCTGCATGTAAATGAAAGACAGCATACATACGGACCGTATGTAGACGTATTTAGTATGCCCTAAATGCCCTGCAGATATATTGAATGAAAAGAGTCTGGTTCTGAATGGGATTATATAGCAATTCTGAAATAGTAGTCACAAGCTCTTATATTTGAATTAAAAAATATTATATATGTACCAACAGATCAAACGAGGGGAAGAGCAAGAACACTACCTCTGGAATAAAGCTCGATCATATTTTCAATGCATTTGTATAGTATCATTTATTAATTCCTAATGTTGCTGTCAAAACCAGATCAGTTGAAGTAAGACCATTTAAAACATGCAAGCCATTTCTCAGATAGAATAATTTGCGAGTCTCTCCTGGTCAATACAAATATGTTGAACCATCCAGAAATATTAATGAAACTGGATGAACATGGGTATGGCCCATCTTTAAAACCTTGGACTAGGCAGTCAGGAGAAGGTGAGTGTTGAACTACATCAGTGTTGTCTCTACCCCAGATTCAGCACCTGAAAACATTAAAGCAAAACAACATTAAATACCACATGATGATTCATTCAGCCATGAATAAATTGCATGTGTATGTCCATGTTGATGTGAATGCACAGGTCACATCTTTTTGAAATGCCTGCATGGCCCTTCTTGCTGGAGTACCCAAATTCCCACTTTACTTAATACGCTGGTCTTCCATCCTGTGAAATACAGAAAATACGGTTATTCTGTAGATAAGAAGAACAAGGACAATGCTGGACAAGGTCCAACATGGACTAGGTCCCAAACATGTTTAGGACCCTAACTGCTGTTGACATTACAACCACAGAAAATTTTAGAGAAGGTTGATAAGATAGCTTCAGGGATAGAATAAAGCTGAATTGAACAACCAAAACATCTTTGATGGTGCCCCAGGCCTTGCCCAGTCACAGGAATTTTGTACCTAAAGCAATTTATTGAGGGTCTTGATTTTGAGGCCACAAACTTCTTCCTAAATTGTCTAGTCATTATTAACTGTATCATTAGCGAGTGATAAACTGGAATGCAATAAGTAAAGAATTGACATACAAGTTTATGTCCCTTCCACTATACAGCATTCTTCAGTCTTAGAATCATAGAATGGTTTGGGTGGAGGAGACCTTAAAGATCACTGAGTTCAAACCCCTCTGCCATGGGTGGGGACACCTTCTACTAGAGCAGGTTGCTCAGAGCCCCATCCAACCTGGCCTTGAAATAATAATAATTATAACTGTTTGTGGAACACCTGCTAGAGTGACCTATTTTAGCAGCTGCTCTCTGAAGTGCTGTTCAGGCCTGACTTCACCAAGCTGCAGAACATTTCCTGGAAGGCTCTTGTTTACTCCACAGTAAAAGCCTGAAGCCAGCAGAGACATTTGAGTCTGCTGAACATGTGTCAAGTACTGTCAGGCCCCAAATTTCCCTGGAAGTCTTCACAGTGGTTTCCAGGGGGAACATCTCGCTTCTCCTGCCTGCAAACCCTGAGCTGTGCTGGCATTTAACAAGTGATGGCCACTCTGCTCCACAGGGCAGCAATCCTGCCTAGAAAGCCCAGCAGTCCTAGTGCAGGAGCAGTCACTACAGCATCTTCCAACTCCTGAAAGCCTTTCCTGCAGTCAGGCTCAGCTGTCTCTTAGAAAGGAGCTCAGGATTGGACAGACAGTATCTTTTCCCTCCTGGCCCAAACTCCTTTGTCTTTGTGAAACAGTAAATATCCTAAAGCACAAGTCCATTTCTAAGGTAAAGCCTTTCCACGTGACATTCCCCGAGCAGCCCCAGTGCTGAGCTGCACCAGTACCTCAGCTGCAGGACAAACTTGCCCAGCTCATTGTGCCACACAAGCCTGCAGCCACACACTTGGCTCTGGGGATTCAGCCTGGACTGCAGCCAGAGCAGCACCTTTTGAGTGGTTTCTCATCCCTTCTCTTCTAATGATAACACCATCAGATCTCTAGGCACATGCATACATTCCTTCCTCTAATCAGGATTATTCCACAAATCAAAAAAATAAATCAGCATACTGTGGGTGATCCATTCTATTTCTTCTACAAAACATCATTGATTGCAAAATTATATTGTAATTTGCAGTCCCATTAACAGGTCACTTTTCACAACCATTAAGTTTATGTATCAGCCATCAATTATTACAATCCAGTGTGCACTGGAGTGCTGATGATTCCTCTGGTCCACTGAGTTGCCACCTCTTTGTCCCACCTGGGGTACCAAAATAAACTGGGAAATAAACTCTTTAACCAGTTTGTTAGGGTAGAAAGTCAACATTACTTTATTCAGTGTTGGGGTACATGGGGATAGCTCCACAGAACATGTATACCAGTTATCAAAACCTTTAACTATTTATACTTTTGAGCAAACAATGGAATTAATGTTCATTGGCTTACACGTTACATGATTCTCTTCATTAATTAGTATTCTATTATCTATTGTTATTTATTGCTTCTAATGCTAATTAGTCAACATTTTTAGTCTTTTTGTTATCTTCTTCCCAGATAGAGAGAATCTCAGTAATTGTCTTTGTTAGTTTCTCCTACATCTCCGGTTTCTGTCAGTGCCTTCGTGGTTTATAAATTCTGCATTCTTTGTGTCCAGGTCTCAACAATAAATTTCTCTCTCAGGTCTAAGAGCACTGGAGCATATCAGTCCCTAAATTTGTAATTTGTTTTTCTAACACATGGGCATCACCCAGAGCTGGCCTGTCATCCGTTATCCATTTCATGGATTAAATCTCCTTAAAGCAATTTCCCTCCCCACACCGCTGCACAGGCTCCTTTTAAAAGAAATATTAACTTGTTTGGTAACAGTGCCACCCTTAGGTTCCCCTAAAACACGGACTACTTGAGAAAAACCGGTTTTCAGAAACATCTCACTGGCCCCACTGTTGTTGCTGCTCCTTTGTTTTTACAGGAACAGTGATGCCCCTCCCCACTCCCAATCACTGGCTGGAACAAAGGGATCTCAAACTCAGCTTTTCACGTCTGGGGTTTTGTCCTTTACTGCTGCTTTTGATCACGCAGCAATTGTGATTGTGTTCCTTAATCTCCCCATGACATCATTTGTATGCATTTAAGCAACTTGAGCTGAAGCTGGGCCACATAAGAAGTATGGGCAGAAAGAGCAGCTTTTTTGGAAAAAAATTAAGAAACTGTGGAAAATAGAGCAGCGAGACAGCAGTCCAGCACGGACAATAGAGTCTTTTCCTAGAGGAAAGGAAAACATTTACACAATTGGACATTGTTTACTGGGAGTGACTAACCCTGTGCCCTCATCCAAGACCAATGTGCCCATACTGGCTCTGGAGGCACTACAGATCCAGTGCCAAGAGAAACTGGTGACCAGTCACGAGGGATATAGCAGAGACACCAGGCAAGGACTGTGCCATGGGTGGCAGCAAGCAGATCAGAATCACAAGTGCCTTCAGGTATGCCATCTCTGGTTTAATCACCATTCAGACCACAAAGCACATATTTTCTCACAAAAGAGACTTTGATATGCAGAGTCTACACTGAAGAGTAAAAAAATAAAAAAATTAAAAAAAAAATTTAAAAATTTAAAAATTAAAAAATAAAAAAATAAAAAAATAAAAAAATAAAGTCAGTCTGTAGAGGCATAAATTACCCAAGGGGAGGTAATAATGAAAGAAATACCCAAGAGAGTCTAGAGTTATAAGTAGAAGGACTGTATAGTACAGCACAAGCTGCAAACCCTGCCCGCAGATTCTGTGCAAATATTTTTGTCTCCTGCTCCTATGGCTGCAGCATTGGCAGCGCTTGGGAAATCCCTTTTAGAATGTACCCACATGACCTGCAGACACAGCAGTACAGTACGTGCTCAGAGCTGTTCTGACACTCTAGGTTAAGAAAAAATATATTGTTTTGACAGTCTGTGAAGGGCCACTTTGTGCTGGCAGGCCAGGGTAGGAAAATTAGCCAACACCATTTCCAGTTCCTCCCTCTAGCAAACGAATCCAGAACGTGGGGTTTGTCACATGCCCATGGGCTGACATTTTAACAACCCTAAGTCAGATGTTTAGGTGTTTGTCACTGCTTGTGCATGTATCATCTTCCTGCCTGTTTTGCCAGTGACGTTATTGTTATTATTGAAGCTGAAGGAGAGAGCTGGGAATTCAGCGCCTGATGAAGAAAGGGAAGCAGGAGGAGCGAGTCTTGGGGCTGTACATCCAGGGCTGCACCATCGGGGCAGGGAGAGAGCTCAGTCAGGGGATTTGTTGAGAAGTCACCTCGCAATCCTCTCACAGGGCCATGTCTTTGCATCGGAACAGGAAAAAACCCTGGCTCTTCTCCCTGATTTGTCATGAGAAATTCAAACCGGGTGTTACCTTAGCTGCTTTGGGAGCAGGTCTGGGGATGAATATAGCAATTCACAGGACAAAAGGCATTTGCGATCAGTCAGTTTAAATTGCCAGAATATGTTGGTGGCTTGGGTGAAACAGGCTAGAAAACTTCCTCTCTTTTGTCCTTGAGGAAGAGGCACCCTCATCACTGAGACCTTAAGTGCACCTCAGCAACTGCTACACTGCAGGCAGTTAGGAAGAAAGGATGCCAAACACAGGCTTTATTAAAAAGGTTTAATGCCACAAAACCAGAATTTTCCTTGGGTCTAAACCCTGGGGTTCCTTCAATCCAAGCTATTTGCTATGGGACTGCAAAACATAATGCCTTCCTTGTGACTCACCCCTCTGAGCAACTCTGACACTGCCTGGCAACTATGGGAGAATGTTTACATGTCCTGGGACAGACAGAAACATGTTGATGGTGCTTCCTGTACAAACCTCATGCACACAAACTAGTGAAGGCTGGGACACACTGGCTGGTGACATTCCCAAGTATTTAGTATAAAAAAAGTACTAGTTATAAAAGCTTAGAAAGTGAAGGCCCTGCCAGAGTTTTTGCAGACACACTTCGGCCATCCAAAAGTAGATGTCCTGATTCAGGTGAAAAAAATCACACCCCAACACACCTTTTCCTACCCTTGCTCATCCTCAGTCAAGACACAGGGTTGAATTAGGAAATCTGAGTCTTCTCACCTCTGCCTTTGGTGTGGCCATGGAGAATCACCTTATGCATCTGGCTGTTCCACTCATACTCTACTACAACTAAAACACCTGCACAAGTAAAAGATCAGCCTTGGCAAAATTCTGCTTCCTCTGGGTAAGGTATGCAAAGAAAAAATAATTTAACACAATCCAATTCATTGTCCCTAGGGCAGCAGCAACTGATTTTTGTGCTGATTTGAGCGTGCTTAGCCGTTTATTAATGCCTGCTCTTCTGCTGATCAGTGAATAATTGTGAGTGGATCTACTCCTAAGAGGAAGGAACCCCAGATATTGTGTGTGTCAGTTGAGTGACTGGGCCAAAATTGGCTCACTGTTTCAGCTCGTTTGCAGACAGCTACCTTTAGCTGTCTGCTGTTTGCGACGTGCATCTGGTGTGACACATCGCACGGCACGCTTTCTGCCACCGAGACGCTACAAACAAGACAACAATCCGGATCCAACAGCTCAGCCCAACGGGGACGGCCCGAGAACAATTATTTCTGTTTTGTGTTACATCTCGCAGCCACTGAGAGCACCGGTCACATCCATGAACCCCCATTTGGGCAAGCGGGGGCACTCAGGCCTCATCCCGGGAACCCCGAGCCGTGTCCCCACAGGGTGCTGGGCACGGGGGGCGCAGCAGCGCGGGTGGATGGGGCGCCTCAACACGGCTCGGGCCGTGTTTATAACCCCTGAGTCGCGCTGCGGAGGGCGGGAGCGCGCCGGTTTGCTGCCTTTAAACTAAAAAAAAAAAAAAAATTTTAAAAAAAAATTAAATATTTGTTTGTTTACGTACAGCCGGGCAATAAATCAATGCGCGAACAGAACGCGCCGAGCTGGGAAGTGACGCGCCCCTCCTCGTCCCCCCGTCCCCGGCAGCGCGGCGCCTCGCCGTGACGTCACTGCTCNGGGCGGAGCTCCTTGCGCAGCGCCGCCGGGGCGGGGGCGGAGGCGGAGACAGCCGCAGCAGCAACAGCAACAGCAGCAGCCGCGAGCGGAGGGACAGCCCGGCGCCATGAAGTTCCAGTACAAGGAGGACCACCCGTTCGAGTACCGGAAAAAAGAAGGAGAGAAGATCCGGAAGAAATACCCCGACAGAGTCCCCGTGAGTGCGCGCTGCCGGGGCGGCCACGGCTGCGGGGCCGTGCGCGGCCGCCTTTGTTTCCCGTGCCGGCCGTCGGCTGCTGCTCGCCTTACTTTGAAGGCGAAAGAAATGAGTTTAGTACAGATGATCGTGGTCTCGCCGATCTGATTCACATCCCCGGCTGCTTTTCTCCTTCGTGCAAAGCTGGGGCTATTTGTGATGCGGGAAGGGCTGCAGTGTGGGTTGGTGGGTGGGTGCCGGGTGGAATACACCTTTTTCCCTGGGATCCGCAGTAACTCCACAGTGGGAACACTGCTGATCTTTTCCTGGCATGCGTGGGAGTGGGTGGGGAAGGAGCTCCCCCTTGTTTCTGTGAAGATGGAGATAAGTGAGTGGGTTAACCGGGTACTCTTCGTAGAAAAACATGGTCTGCATCCGGGTCATCTCGTACGTCCCCTCTATTTTTATTTTACTTAAGCTTAGCTTGTTTTTACGATATAGCCTTGCTCTTTTCCTTTGCATGGGCGAAAAAGGATACTTCTCAGTCCTTTTTGCCCTCTTGTTTAATCATCCTGTGGAGAAAATGTCACTTGGAATGCAAGGTCATCTAGCTAAATTTTGCTTCCTCATTCTTAGGCCCCTTTGGAGTGCCTGTGGGAAACTTCTGGCCTCATAATTCCGAATAATTATTGGGCCAAAAACAAAGAAATGACAAATCTAATTAAGTGCGGAGTGTTTTTTCCTTTTTAATAAACATTTTGCAAGTATTCTTTTTTCCATCCCCACTGGAGAGGTCTGCCCTAGACGTACTGCACAAGGGTACTGCATTCAGAAAAAACTTGGACCCCCCTGTAAAACTAATGACAGAGGGGGAACAGTTACACCTCATGTTTTCCCTGCAGGTTAACAGCATTTTTTATCTTGGGAGTGACCCTCAAATGACTTGAAAAAGTTTTTGGAAGTCAGTGTTTGGGTGCCTTTGTTCTCTCCGTTTTTGGGAGGCCTGGCATAGTGTAGGTAGAGCATGCAGCAGGTCAGCTTGAAGTGTGTGAGGTTGGGTATTTATTGTAGGGCTCTGTAGGTCTGGAGTGAGACAAGGTGTAAATTGAGGATTAACGTGGCAGATTGCACAGCAGGCCATGACAAACGTGTCAGGAAGAGCCGTGTGGGGAGCCCAGGACGAGGCCCATTCTGGCAGGAGGTAAAGGAGGTCAAGATGGTGGGGCATCAGCGGAACTTTGTAAAGAAAACCAGGACTAAAATAACACGGTGTGCTGAAGTGAAGGATAATTGGAAATGATGCACTGCAAGGCCCAGATGTGAGTTATAAGAGATAGCCTCTTGTCAGAGCTGCGTACAAAGAAATGAATGCAGCACTCTGTTCTTCACATCACTTCTGTGTCTGCCCTTCCTGACAGCAGGATCCTTGAAGATGTCATCCTTTTGGCTGCCTACGCTGCAGTGCCCTGATACATCTCAGCATTTTGATGAGATTTTACTGCCCTGCACTATCACGGTTACCACTCAACAGCAACGCAAATGTAGATAGTCTGTATCTACCCTTAGGATTTTCCTTGTAGGTTTTTTTATGTATGTGAAGGGTTTAGTGCCTCAGAAGAGATAACCTGCATTATCCAGCAAACTGACTACAGTTGCCAGTCAGATTAGCAGAGCACCTCCATTCCTTCCCTGCATCTTTGCAGGAGGGACATCTCTCTTAAGATCTCTTAAATCGGTGATGATCTGATTTAAATCTTTCCTTAAGGGGCTTAGAAGCCCCAGCACTCACCTCATTCTCATAGGCATGACTTTTTCCTTCATTATCTAATGACCAATCTACAAGCCCCCCGCCCCCCCAGTCGGGGTAGTCACAGCAAGCAGTTTGGCTTGTCAGTAGTTTTTTTAACTGGATGCAAGAGCTAAAGGTTTCTCCTCACTGCAGTTTATTGTGTCGGATACTGCGCTGTCGGATGTGCCGGTAAAAAATGTGAAAAATGCTGTTGCTGTTCAGACTGCACCTGTTCAGTGAGATTGTGGTGCTGTCCTTCCCTCGCAGCATTTACCAGCTGCACCTTGTACAGAAATGCACGTCCTACCACAAACTGCCTGAAAGAGCTTGAGTGCCTTGTACTAACTTAGGTCCTTGAATCTCTCTAAGCAGCTGAGGCAACCATGTTTCTATTTTAAAATCAAACTTGGAAATTTCAGGGGGTTTGGCTGTGTTGGCCACCTTCGAATGGAGCACAGGGAAATGTCCTAGTTGGTACCTCTCTGGTGTGAGATATTTTGCAGACACTCACTTGGCTCTAGAAGGATTTAGGTTAGCCTGGCACCGTGTCCAGGCTACATACACCCTGCTCATGATAACATTTTGTTCTGGCATGGTGTCTCACTGATGGGGCAACATTCTTTTGCTTCCAAAGAAGGCTTAGTCCACAGCAGTTCAACCTTTTCTCTTACACAACAGCTGTATTTGCTGGTTTGGGTTGCTAAAGAGCAGTGGGAGCATGGAACCCTTAGAAATTAGTCCCACAGTGTCTCAGGTGGAGTATTTACAATTAGGGAGTCTAATGAAATTAAAAAGTTGAGGAAGTTCAGAAAATCCAGCTTTAGATTTAGTTTAGATGGTCAAAATGGCTTCTGCAGAACAGCAAGCCACAGAGATTGAAACATGATGTATCTTTTTTTACCGGTTCAAAAATACATATCACAAAAAAAAGCCTGCAGTTTTTTTTCTGCACAAACATAGTAGTTCCAAAGGTTCCAATGGGAAAGGAAATCAGGTCACTTTGGAATACTTCTGCTTCTGAGGTAAACATTTTGCCTAGCTCTGCTAACAAAAGTTATCCTTTAGCCGAAGATCTCTTGATCTGTTTGACCTTAAGGCTGCTGAGCTTCATATTTTTCTATGTTAGAATATAAGGAAATCAGTATTTTGTGTCAGAGGTCTCTGTGGGTCCAGTTACCCAGATGGTAGGCTGGTTTTAATTATTGTGTATTTATATGATTAAGGAAATGTCCATAGCTATATGAAGTATGAATAATAAACCTAAAGGATGTGAATTTCAGAGTAGAAGATAACTACTGAAGAACTGGAGATTTAAAAAATAATCCCCAGTGAGCTGTAGTTTCTCTTTAATTCTTTGCTTCATTCTAGAGCACGTGGTATTGGTGAAAGTAGAAATTAGAATGTGGGACTACTGGGACTAGGGCTGATTTTGTGCAGTTTGGAACTGTAACCTGGAAACAGTTAAACTTACTTGTGTTCATGTATTAGCCTCCTGGCAGCTTCTTCACACAAAATTAACCTGAATTGGGAACATCAAGGTGTCCTAATTTTTTTTTTTTTCCTCAGCCATTATGGTTTATTTTTATGTCTGTTCTGGACTCTTTTTTTCACTCACCATGCTTACTGCTGCAGCTCTGGGCTCCCAGCACAGCTATTGGGAGTGATTTTAAGTTGTCTTCTTCTTTAAGTACTCTCACCTGTGTGTTCTTTAATGTTGTGTGTTTGTTACAGGTTAAATACTTAAAGGCCTAGTAGCACCATCAAAGGGTAATATCCACTGATGCTTTTTGGACCATTTTGGTTTATGATACTCATGATTCGTTTCTTGCTTTCTCTCTCTCTCTCTTTCCAGGTAATTGTGGAAAAAGCACCCAAAGCCAGAGTACCTGACTTAGACAAAAGAAAGTATCTCGTGCCTTCCGACCTCACAGGTAACAATGTTTCTCCTTTCTTCCTCCCTTTCAGTGGGAAGGTCTCAGAAGTGCTTTTTACTCTGTGATCAACACAAAGGAAATATCCAGACAGGCTCAACATCTCATTTATCTGCTGTCCTTTTATATTTATACCTTATAGCCTGGATTACAACATGCAGAATTCTCTGAGATCTTTTGAGGTATCTCACTGGCTTGGCTAGCATGTCACAGCTGAGTTCTAACCATGATGACAGTGACTAAATTGTGTATCATGGGCAGTGTCATCATCACCAGTCAATGATGACCTAGCTGCAGAGTTGCCAGAGGCTGTGCCCTTGTTGCAGGGAGAGACAAGTTCTTGCAATAGTCCCTCCTCTGTGGCTGGAGTGATAGCTACAAAGTTCTTTTTCTTAATGGTCATGGTGATGTTTTTATTTAAGAACATGAATGATTTAAAGGAACGGCATTTCTTTTTCTTGCAGTATTTAATGGACCGTGAAATACTTTCTTGTGCAACGTAGTTCAAGTAAACAATAAGGATTTTTTTTCAGGAATGATATAACCATTTACGCCAAGGCTGAATTCTCTAAGGTGTCTTTGATTTATAGGATTTAAAGGTTAAGCTGGTTAAAGGTCTTCCCACCAATCCAAATGAAACTCAGTAGAGCGTTTCATACCATAGTAGGTGGAGTGTGGATTTAGGGGGAACATGGCATGAAGTCTGTACCTGAGAAACTGCCAGCTCTGAGTGGATTGGCTGCTCATGTGGTTACAGTCATGAAGTTACTGCTTTCTTTGATTGCTTTTTTTCCCTGCATTGTTTATTTTTCCGTACTTTTTATATACAGCATGTGACTTCTACCACCAAAAGAAAACAGCCATGGTTAGGGTTAAAATACAAAAATAAACAGCAACAACAACAAAAAAACTCTCCAACATTCCTTCTGCGTCTAAGGCATTCTCTGTTCCTCTTCAGTTGGTCAATTCTACTTCTTAATCCGAAAGCGGATCCACCTGAGGCCGGAAGATGCCCTGTTCTTCTTTGTCAATAACACCATCCCTCCCACCAGTGCTACCATGGGCCAGCTGTATGAGGTAAGCCTGGCCCTTTTCTCTTGCCTTTTGTTGGCAAGAACAATGTCCAGAAGTGGCTGTGGTTTCAACTTGGTCACAGATGCCTGAGCACAGGGCCCCTCTTGCCCTGAGCTGTATCCCATCACCTGGTATGGGGAATTCCATCCCATAGTTAGGAGCCTGAGGAGCTCTATCAATCCAACTAATTGTTCACTAGTTAAAAGGGTTGTGGCAAATAGTTGCCCCAGCAGTGATATGTTGGTCCTACTACTTTAACAAAGTATTGAAATAAACTACTTTATATTTCAGAGGAAGGATTGGGGCTGGGGAGGGTGGAGAACATAGGTTTTGCTGTGCATACAAAAGAGATTTCCTTTTAGCCATTAAAAGTAAGTAAAAAGCCAATAAAAGGGCCAGTATCACTGGGCATCCATCTGTCTGTGAACACTTTCTTGGGGAACACTTATTCTTTGTTTAGAATTACTTTTCGATCGCTTGGACTGGGGAAGTTAGGATTATGTAGGATGCTGTGAACATTGCTGCCCACTATTTCTACTCAGCAGTGTTATTTGATCAACCTTAAAGGCATATTGGATGCCCATATTTCTCAGTTCTGTAGCCATTATATCATCGGTGGTTTGCAGCCTGGATTGATTTCTCCTTGATTTCTCCTTCTGCTGGATGTTTTAATAAAAGAGCTCTGGTGTGGTGCTGTGAGCCTTGTTTGGCCTGTCACTTTTTGACCACTTCATCAGTCTGTGTACTGATGAAGATAATAAAAGCTAACACAGACAGGGTGCTTTCCAAATCTGAACACGTCAAAGGAAAGTGGCTGTCCAGAGCTGAGGTCAGATCTCTGTTGCTGGCACTCTGCAGAATTTTAGTGTCAGTGTAATCACTTAACACCTCAGCTCTACTGCCCTTTTGTAAAACAGGACTTAGAAATACAGCCACTTGTCAAAGTGTTCTGAAAAATTAAAAATATTATCTTGAGGTGGTTTTTGACTTGTTAGAGCCTTCCAAGTCTCTCCTCTCGATCTTAAGACCATACCACTGCTGAGATACTGGTGAACAGTCAGAGCTGTTTCTGTTGCATGCTTGCAACACAGCCTGGCTGTGGCTCTTCAAGTAAATTCCGTGTGTACAGAAATGTGTCCTGCCTGTACGTAGAAGCAGAGCTGTGGCCAGAGTTCTCTTTGCTCTTGGGAAGCGAAGCCTTCAATGTAAACGGAGAGGATTAGTGAAAGAGAAGTTATTTGCTCGTGTTACAATGATCTCCGGGTTGGGCTCTCTCGCAGTGAGTTTCCAGCTTTGGCTCCTCACTTTGTCCCTTTGTCCCCTGGCAGGATAACCACGAGGAGGACTATTTTCTCTATGTGGCCTACAGCGATGAGAGCGTCTATGGCAAGTGAGCAGCAGCCCCCCAGGCATGCAGGCTGGATGGACTGATGGAATGGATTGGCGGGGAGGGGGTTGCTGGAGAGGCAGGAGGAGGATGCATGAGAAGAGAAAAAGAGAACTGGAAGTGAACCACATGCACAATGTCATCAGCTTCCACGCATTAATTATAACCATTATTTTTTAAATTGAGGGGAGTGAGGGTAGGGGGACAGGGTGAACTGAAGGACTAACGAGAGGTTCCACACTGGGGGATGGGGAAACTCCACCGTTCACAATTCTTCTCTTGCTGCTGCCAGAAGTAGCTAGTGCTGGAGGCTGCTAGACAAGCCAGTGTAGTGAAGCTCCAGGAGAGAGGATGGCCATTTTCATGTCACCCTTTCATTGGATGAAGAAGGCATGCCATATATTGTACACTGACCTTGTCCTGTCTTGTCCATGGCTCCCATTCAGTGAGCTGTGAAACGCTTCGCTCTGCCCACACAAGGCTGCCCTGTGCTGACAGTCCTCAGCCCAGCTGCTACCTGTGAATTGTTCCAAGGGTATTGTGTTTCCCATCATTTCCATCAGTATTAGAAGGGCTGGTAGCTCTGTCCATCAGTATTAGAAGGGTTTACTCTGAGGGCTGGGAACTCCTCAGCTGTGAGACATGAAGGTTGGGGAAAGGAAGGCAAGATTCTGCAATTTTTTTTTCCTTTGTTGCTTTAATTGCAACTGCTGGACAGAAAAATCAGAGATGACCCTTTTGTTCTTTTCAGTTAAGTCAACTGGCAAACTCCTAAGCACAGGTCTAGAAAAGACCTCAGGAGCCCACACCAGCTCTGAGACAGGACTGAGTATCCCAAACATGTCCACCATGGCTGCTCATCAAACTTTTTCTTACTGGACTTCACTGAGGAAGATCCTGGAGGCTGCTGAGATTGTCTGTTCAGTTCCTAGCTAGCCTACAAGTGAGATTGCTTTTCCTGATACCTAACTTTAGTCACCCTTGCTGTGCATTAAGGCAACTAACTACTAGTAGTCTTGTTTTTGGTGAACACAGAAAATTATCTATCAGTGTTGTCCTTGTACCAGTCTTCTGCAGATTTGAAGATGGCAGAACTCCTGTGGGTTTAGCCTTCCCCTTCCATGTCTCATCCCTGTACAGCGCTTGCACCACGTGCACAAGCGTAGGAAATCAGTCACTGCCACATGTGTGTTGCTGGCTTTTTGTGATTGGGTAAGAGTGCCTCTCTGTGCCACAAGAGAGGTTCTTTTAGACTTAAAGGGAAAAGGGACTCGATTATCTGTAGATTTTTTTCTTAAATGACTTTATTTTAAGCCAGTGTTGTTCTTAGAAGGGTGTCAGATGGGTGCTGTCCTGTGCAAGCCTTATGCTGTCATGCCAAAGCAGTTTCTTCCCAGTGGCACGAACAGCAGATTTTCCCATTACTGCCATAACTATGATGAAGGAATGGGTCTTGGAGAGTGAGCTGACTTTCAGGAAAATTCTGAGGTCTTATCTAAAAATCAGAGAACTAGGCCTGAATTACTGTAAACATTCCTACATTTGAGAGAGGGACCAAGAGGGAGGAAAAGAGAATAAGGATGGAGAACATAGGTGAATTCCAAATTAAGTTGAAGGTGTTTGCTCAATTTACTAATCTGTAAAGTTATATCACCGTTCCTTGTGTTCCTCAGGAATGAGAAATCAAGACGAGTGCTCCTCTGAGTGTGGGGAACAGGAAATCAGGTTTCAGCCTTCTCTGACTGTTGTTACGTTGAGGTACATGAGGCAGGAGAGCTCATGGGAGTGTCAAGTAGGAGTCACTGGCAAAACTGTGTGAAGGTCAGGGAAGGCAGTGTGGTGGGGCAGGAGGGTTACTGCCTGTGTGGGGTGGGAAGTACCAGAAGAATGGGAGAGAAGGGAGGAACCATGAAGGATGCAGACAGAGTAGTCAGAACGGGCAGACAGAAAATGAGGGACGAAGGATGAAGTGGGTGGTGTTATTTCCCCAGTATTACATCCTGAACTTCAGGTTTGCTGTTCATCCTGTGTTTATCTGGAATAAATGTGTTCGGATGAGTTGTACCTACTGCCAATTTAGATAACTTCAGTTCTGCCTGCACTGCTCAGTCCTCTCTTTTAGACTCAATCTCCTTCAACTACCAGGCTCTCTTCACATCCTTTGGGTGCAAATCTGCATCAATCTCTTGTTTTAGGAAGCTCTGAATGTTCTGAAGCAGAGAACAGACCCGGGAGGCTTTCTAGGATAGAAGAGAAGGCACAGGCAGATGGTGTGCATCTCTCTGCTGCTGTCCCACTTGTTCATGCCAAGCACGTGGTTAAGCACACTCAGGGGAGAAGGAGTTGGCATCTGGGGTGCTTGGTTTTGTGTTCAGTCCTCCCCTCCCGCTGCTGGGTTTATAAATGACACGTGGGACTATCACAACTGTTTGTTACGTGTAGAGTTTACGGTTTAATTTAGTTCTTTTACAGTTCTTTCAACTGAATTGTGGCATTTCTGTTTTTGTGCTAGTATCGTACAAGGTAATGATGGTAATTTTTTTGTGTTGGTTAGCTGCAGGTTCTTGTAAAATAAAGTTCAGACTAGAGCTTAATCAACTTATCAATAAAGATGCATTTGAAAATCACAGATTGATCCAAAATGGGTGACTAGCATTTCTTCCCAATATGGGCTTGTAAATAAAGGGACAGCTTTGCTAGAACTTTTGCTGTTACTTTTTCCCACAAACCCAGCTTTCCTCTGTCCTGTCTACCAGGACAAGTCCCTTCTCTCCTATTTTTGGTGATACTGTCACATCCGCACCTAGCTGTGTCTTGCCATGCCACCAATGGGAACTTTAATTAGACCGGGACGATGTGAGGAAGTCTTAAGATGCGTAATGAATACACTGACGCATTTTCTGCCACTTTAAGGCCCTGAACGGTGATGGGGCCTCGGGGGTATCGCCAGCCCTGCCTGTCTCTGCCAGGTCCCCGGGGCCACCTGTCCCAGTGCCTGTGGCCCAGGACTGTTTGCACCTGTGCTGGCACTGTCCCGTCAGCCCCTCAGGAGTGCTCGCACCTGTGCTGGCGCTGTCCCTGTCAGCCCGTCAAGGCTGTGGGCACCTGTGCTGGTACAGTCCCTGTCAATCCCTCAGGACTGTTCGCACCTGTGCTGGCGCTGTCCCTGTCCGCCCCTCAGGGCTGTGGGCACCTGTGCTGGCATTGCTGCAGCAGGGCTGGCCTGCAGCTGCCCTCAGCCCTGCGCGGCCATGAGCCCGCCGAGGCCTTGCCCTCAGCCCTGCGCGGCCATGAGCCCGCCGAGGCCTTGCCCTCAGCCCTGCGCGGCCATGAGCCCGCCAAGGCCCTCCCCCTGGCCTGCCAGAGGGATTCCTGCCTCGTCACCTACGGACAGGGCTTGTCACCACCTCTGGCTGTGCCCCACTGCCTCTGGCGGGTGCAGTAGGATGGGTACGATGTGCTGTGCCAGCCACGTCCCTCATGGAGCCACTCGTCCTTCCTGTGTCGCCGCAGCCCAGGCTGAGGTGGGAGACTCCTCGTGGGAAGCAGTGGGAGAGGCCCAGGAGGTTCGCCATGCCACAAGGCGCTCTAAAGGTAGGAAGAGCAAAGATAAGGAAATCTGGGATTCCTTGGAAAGTAAGCCTGCAGTAGTGACAATTCGGGCTGCTTTTCCTTGTGGATATTTGTGCGCTGAGGGGGAAGGAGTCCTGCTGGGAGCTGGCAAAACCAGCGGGTGCCATTTGTTCAGCACGGTGACTCCAAGCCAGGCTCTGGCAGTGTGTGGAGAGGAAAGGGATGCATGCTGTCATCTGGAGAAGCAGTGACAGACGGGCCACTTCCTGCCCCTCTCTCCCTCCTTCCATGTCCCCTGTGGTTTGTGCGGGTCCCTCTGGCTCAGGGGGGCAGGAATGGGCCATGGCAATGCTGCAGAGGGACCATTGGCTCCAGCCCTGAGCACTGAGCAAGAGAATTGCTTGGAGTGATAAAGTGGAGAATTATGACACTGAAATTCACAGGAATAAAACTTGCTATGCTTATTAGGACCTTCTCTTCCTGCTACATACACTGTGAGAGCTTCTGTTGCTGCTACTGAGGGAGAGGCAGTAATTAATCCTGCACTAGAGCCTGCCCATAGCAGCAATTTCTGTGCTCATATCCACCACTGTGACTGAAACAAGCTGCACCTGTATGGCAGGAGGGTGCTGTGACTACAGCCAGATGGGTATAGATGCAGCTAAAAGCATACACTACTAGCTGAAATAACTTGAATTTCAGTTTCAAATACAGTGAAGATTTTTCTGTGTGGGTTGTGGTATTCTCTGCTGGCTCAAGTAGAAAAGCAATATGAAGTGTATCTAAGCAGTCATCTCCCACTCCCCATCTCACCCCTTTCTTAGGAAAATGGTGCCACAGGGATGTTTGTACCTGTATGCTGCTTTGCATGTTTGTGCAAGTGCCATTGCTGAGAGGCACTAACACAAAATGTGCAGGCCAGTACATTGCTGAATGTAATTTGCCTGGCCCAAATGTGAAATATTAGCTTGTGCTCCAAGGCTGTTTTATTTATAACCTATGATGTTCTGTGGGTTATAGAAATGGTATTAAAGCAAGGCCTGGGGGAAATGGTGAGCTCAGCTGGTTTAGAGAGGTTAAGTAATTAATACTCTGCCTTGGTCACTATCACTGCACCTGGGATCCTTTCTCCAGTCATCCTGATGTTTTCCTTTGAAGAAAATATTCTCCTGGAGCAGAGATCTCTTAACTGCCCAAGTTAAGAGATCGCTCGAGGCATTAGGGCCTGACAACATCACTGTGAAGAACACATATGAACTAATATAAAAAGTCCCAAATTATGCTAAATACTGATGTTTTCACTTCCATAGAGCAGTCATGTCCGAGATGAAAGAAACACTGATTAAAACAGAAATAAGACTTAAAGAGGGAGTCTTATCAATATTCAAAGTCCAGCTCTTTGTTGTCACCCAGTCTCAGATAAATGCTTCTCCAGGGTGAGGTACAAAGAGTGACTGGAGAGCTCATTGCTGGCATGGCACTTGCAGGACTGACCCAAGCAGAGCACAGCTGACCATGAACAACAGCTGCCTCAGCTTGTATTAGGAGGTCTTTGTGTTCCCGAAAGCTTGCAGTTATCCCAAAGCACAGCTCAGGCCTGGATATAGCTGTGTTACAGGAATTAGTTAACACTCTACTGAAAAAGCTGGGTCTTGCAGCACCTTTCTATAAAGGAAGGGTCTGATTCTCTCTGATTTTGCACTCTGGCCAATGTCATCTGCTTGTTGCATTGTTCTTTGGGAATTAAAAGATTGTTAATAAATGCTAAAAATAGTGATACATGGAAGCAGGGGGAGAACATAAAGGTCCTAACTTTCAAGTGAGGATTGCTAGAACTGCGTTAAGGTTGAATGTACTGAATTATTAGCTGAAGGCAAAACTGGTCTGATTAATTTCCTGTCCACTCTTTATTCACCCCATATCCGGGAGGAGTCTTTGTCAGAGCTCAGGACCCTGCTTTGGCTTTTTGTCACAATCCTCTCTTATCACTTGAGCTGCCTCCTGCAGTGGCCACACCATTCAGAAACCTAGAGAGTTTTCAGGAAGTAGCAGTGCTTGTGCCTTACCATCCTTGAGCCAACGGATAAAACCTTTCCAGGATGATAAAATTTTGGGTTTGCTAGCTTGCTACTTGACCCCTTTATAGTTTTCCATGTAGCAGCAGGCCTTTAGGTCAGTGAATGTAAATCCCTACATTAATAAATCCCTACATTAATAAATCCCTACCATTTGCAGAGGATATAACTCTCTGCTGTTTACTGGGGCAAAAGCATTCCCATTCAGTGTTCCCAGCACATGTGGCAAGTGTCACAGCTGCCACCAAATCTGCAGACCGTTTCCTTGCTGTTGAAAATGTGGCTTTGCTCTCCCAGATACGATCCCTTCTGCTAGTGCTCAGCATTATGGATGCTGTTCCCAAGGGATTGATGGAGCACAGGGGGTGACAAGAGGGTGGCAACTGCCTGCAGAACTTGAGAGGAACTTGAGAGTGTTTCCTAACGTGTCAGGGAGATCAGGAGTTCATGGTGTATTTTCCTGTACAAACAAGAGTTCTCTTCCTGGGAGTAAACCCTTTACCTTTTCTTTGCCTCTTGTGTCCTGCAGTATTCTACTGTTCCTCCAGCAGCACCTGCCCTTTTTCCAGCAAGATTAGCAGGAACATAAAGCTTTCCTTACCCTTTGATGTCCAGCCACCTTCTCTCTCAGATATGACAGAAGGCTGAGTTGTTTTCTCATGTAGCAGCCATCCCCTATCTCCATGACCCGGGGTTCAAAGACATTTTGCAACCAGTGAGCAGGGCTGAAAATGCCTCACATCCCACATCATTCCCACAGTGAATACACACCCGTGAACACACCACCTTGCCCACACACCCAGAAGTGTGGCTACTTCCTGCACTTTATTTCCTGTACACCACACCATGCTCATCCCAAACACACCTGTAACACAAACACGTGCACCTTTTCTGCCACGCCTCCCACCACAGAGTGGAAATCAAGAGTGAAACACAGGGTGGAAAAAATGCATGAAGTAATACACAGTCATGGGCTTCAGGTGATTACAGAAAAACTTGCAAGTGTAAAAGGAGGGAAAAAAGAACCTGTAGCCCTCAGAAAAGTTTACAGCCACTCAATTGCCTCTCATCTATGGAGTGCAAAGGATACCAAGAAAGCATTGTGTCACAGGAAACCTTGAAAGGAGGGAGCGCACTACACACAGCCATATTTCAGATGTGAAGAACCTTGAAATCCCCCTCTTTCTCCACACTTTGCAACTGAAGGTGAAAATTAGAGTCTGAAAGAGCAGGACCCTTCCGACTAGGACTGGGTTGTGTTGGGATGAGAAAAGGGAGGCAAAGCTGGTGTATTTTCAGTTTGTGGAGTGCAGACGGACGTAGTAGCGTGGTGGAACAGGGTGTGGGAGGGCAGTAAGGACAGACGAGTGAGGAGACGGCAAGATATAGATGAACCTGGCAGAATTGCGTGGGGGGCCCAGCACTGAAGTAACACATTGGTTTCCAAGGCAGGAGTGAAAAGGACTTAAACTAATGCCAAAGGTATTGCAGAAAAGGCTCCTCCAGATTAGGTGGGTGGTTGCTCCAACAGGCATTCAGGCTGCAGGTACAGGACATCCTAAATGCTTTTGCCTGGTGTCACATAGAAAATTCATGGCAGGGCAAGGGAGGAAACAATTCACACAGGGATGATCCTTCTTTTTCTTTAGAGATATTCTGAGCCCAAGAGAAAAATGAGCATATAATCAAAGGAGTGGTATCACTATGCAGATATGCTGGCTATCAAATAAAGTACTTAGGAAAGAAAAAGCAGAAAACAATGGGCAAAACAAGCCTTTTAGAATGAGAGCCAAGGAAAGGCAGGAGTGAATCTGCAATGCACTATGTAAAAATGTATATAAAAATGATGGAGAAGGTGGTAATACGAATTAGAATCTGAAATAAGTATTGTTCCAGTTTCCAGTGGTTGTTCAAATGTAACATTGGAATATTTCCGATCTCACTCACTCTGTGAATTTTTTCCAAGGCACACAAAGCAGAAAATGAGCAGTGACAGGTCTGATCATATTTCATTAGTTTGCGTGTTATTACTTCACACTTATATGCCAGTCTCAGTTCTTGCAGAAATGATCTATTCAGACTCCCAGTGGCCCCGTGGGGTAGCTCTTATTGTCTCCAGCCTGCTGCTGGGGAAATGAAGGTGCAGACATGTGGACTGGCTTGCATCAAGGCCATACAATGAAACAGAGTCAGAAAAAAAAAGCCTTGTCTCCCTGATCTCTAGAACTTCTAATAACAAGCTTCTGCTCTTTACCCAGCACAATTTGAAATGTGGATTCTGTACATTCATGTATCTTTTATTAATGAAAGAACCCACTCATTGGCTCTAGGAACACAGCGTTGTTACATTTTGATGTTCTGCCATTTGTGGACTGGAAAAGCTCTGATTTCTTTGCCAGAACCAGCAACAATAAGGTAGTTCCTCCTCTTGACATACTGCCAAGGAAACACTGCTGAATTGTCTTTGAGCAACAGCTCTCTTCAAAGCTCATTGATACATTTATCTGTGCCTTCTTTCTCTGGAACAAAATAGAAATCACAGTGCAGGCCTGGAAAAAAAAAAAGTGCATTTTCTTCTTGTCATTTGCATTTTGTTGGATTTTTGGCAACTTAAAAGTATTTAGTATCTGGTCTCCTATTTTGCTATTAACATGTTTCGTAAAATTTGCAAATTTCGTCTGTTCCAGAAGGCAGAATGAAGTGGGTATTTGGGCCAGTTTCTGAGCTCTTGAAAAATCACAAAGCTGCTAAGGCAGGTTCATATTTCAGCATCTTCTTTTATTGTAATATTCTCATATTTTTCCAGAAAGCAGAACACACACACAAGCAGGACATCCCATGTAGAATGAGTTGTAGTTTGATGTGGTGTGCTCACACTTCTCTTGACTCAGGTGTTGTAGGCCAGTTGCTCCCAAAGCTTGGACATTTTCTCTGCTTTGTGCAGTTGGCGTCGGGTTGTCCAAACTACAAAATTACAGAAATCTCCTCTGCAAAGAATTCTTGGTCAGACCCTGCTTCCCAGGGGGGATCTGAACATGCCACCTGATCTAGCAGCATATTCTTGAACAAGATAATAAAGAAGCAATTCTAAAAGGAAAGTAAGTTGTGCTGGGCAATTCGGAGTGAGATAGCAACAAGAAAAGAACACCACTCAGTGGCTTAAAATCTCAGCTTTGCTTGCTAAGGGAGATGGTATTAGTGGGTGGCTGGCAATTTCTAGCTGTGAAACACAAACACACACACACAAATAATCCACCTGCAAACTCCATTTGTGTCTGTAAGTGGTACCAGGGGCAACAAGAAGCCCTGGCAGGGTTTCTGTAGCAAGGCTGCAAGGCTGCCATGCGCAGGAGCAGCCAGGGAGCTGCCTCACGGCTACTTCCAGCTAGCTTTGGTATGGATGTGAAGAGCCCAGGATGCCTCAGAAACCCCAGCCTGACAAAGCCAGTCAGAAGATCCACGACAGAGAACGTGATACCCCTGCTCAAACAGATTTAAGAAAGGGCAGCACCTACAAAACAGAGGAGATACATGAGGAAACACATGGAAAAAATCATTGCTTGGGGACATGGTTGGAGATGCACCTTTGGAAGGAGAAGCTGCATGCCAGAGCAGGGACACACCTGAGGGACTGTGGCTTGGGGAAAACCCGTATCAGAGCAGAGGAAAATGAGCCAAATTCATGGATTGGCAGAGAGAAACCACTGCATCCCAACCTCAGCCTCCTGCACTGCCAATCACATCCTTGAAGGAACTGGGAGAGACTGAGTGTAATGCATGGCAAAACCAAGGTAATTTGGGATCCAGAAGGGTGGGAGTGATGTTGGACTGAAATTGAGTTGGGAGGAAGAGGAAAAAAACCATGTTTACCTAAAGATTTGTTTAGTTGTTTAGTTTTTCTTTTTTTTTTCTCGGTGGCTGAGTCAGTAATCAAAAATTTGCTCTAGTTCAGTTGGTGATAAATAAAATTCCCAAAGTCAAGACTGCTTTGCCCATGACAAGTGCCCATAATCCACCTGGTAAAAGTGTCCAAGAGCAACCTGGTGGCACAGCTTGTACATGTACCACTTCCAACTCAAGTTCAGCCTTTTGTGTGATGGGGTTCCTGCCCTCAGCAACAGTTGTTTTCATGACTTATTACTGCCTAATAGAGATGGCCAGAAAGACACCAATTTCTTCATTTTCAGGTCAGGCAAGGCTGCTTTAGCTTTCTCCACATGTTAATTAATGGTCATTTCTGGTGTCACTAATAGGTTACAAAGATGTAAGGCTGTTATGAGTTCCTCTGTGTTTCTTTCTGATCCATACCTGAATTATTTGGAGCAGCAAGGATGTAGTTCAGAGCCTTGGCTGAGCTTTCCCCCAACAGCTGTTTGTGCTTTCCATGTTTTCCCTAGGACTTATCAGATTCAGGTCTCATTTTGTCTGAGTGATAGGTCTGGGCAAGTTGCATCACATGACAATCCTAACTTCCATTTCCAAAGGATCTCAAAGCAGTCTACAGAGACTGGTACTGAAATGATCATCCTGCTTATAGAAAGGCAGCTGTTCTTTGAGCTGCAGGAAACAATCCCAGATCAGCTACCTACAGGGTAGAAAAATCATTAAAACATCAGGGCTCTGAAGCAGGAGAGGAGGGATACTGTCTGCTGGAACTGGATCAATACTTGCAGAAATACTGAAAATAATTCACTCATAAGCGTAGTTTGAAAATTATATTCTGTTTCCAAATGGCATGGTTTTGATTGGAAAAATGAAAGATGTAAGCCACGCTTAATGTGGGAGTTTTGAAAGCAATAAAAATGAAAGACTAGCTTACATAAGGAAAGAGCAGAGAAAAATAATATAGGGTGGCTACAATTTGGGGATAGCGTGTTTTCTGTGGAGTTTTGTACTGCCTATTAAAAAGTAAAGAAGAGATGGGTTGAACTAGTCTAACCTAGTGTGAGACAGAAAACTCCCAGTTATTCTGGTTTTCCACTTTCAACAACTATCCTAAGCATTTTCTATTAAAAACTCATGTCCTAGTCAAAGGACTCAGATAACCACTGCTTACGTAAGATATTTATTTGTCTGCCTGATGCACTGTAGGAGCTGTGAATCTCCAAAGTGTGGAACGGAGATTATAAAGCCATCAGGTGGGACATATTCAATAATGTTAGTGCAGGACCCAAGACCACAACACTAAGTAGGATTCACTGCTATGAAATTTAGACCAAAAACTTGTCAATGCTGTCAATACTGTGAAAGTATTTGCAGAGTAAAGGAGAATAACCATATCCTTCCAGCTGGATAACAAGGGCAAAGTAACTCATACACTTCTCTGGAGCAAAAAATACCAAGGAGTCTTTAAAGGTTTGGAAAGAGCATCAAAGGAGCCTTAAGAATTTACAGTAGAAGGAAATTATTAGAAATTGTTTCCGCTTTCACCGGCACTACAGAAAAGCTTCAGTTTGATTTTTATCAGAGCATACTCTGCATCTAAAATCTGAGACAAGATTCTGCTCTAGGCTACATTCTTGGTACTGAGATTGGTAGATTTGCACAGTAACATCTTGCCTTGTCTGCAAGCACCAGCTTAAAATCTCTCTCCTTCTCTGGCACCAAAACAAGCAATCTGATAAAATCAGGTTTCCTTTAAGCAATTTTTTCCCCCCTGGAGAATGTAACACTAATCAAATGCATTTCATCAAAATACTTGGGAATTTGAAAGAAAAAAACAAACAACAAACAGAAGAAAAATAATTAATTAGCAGGTCTGACTCACCAACATGCTTTATTTGATGTCAACTGACAAGACTCTGGTCAAGAAGTAAGGAAAGAAAAATTAAAAAGGAATTTAAATTAATTGAAAATATCAAAATGCACGTCTGCAGGAATATTACGTTTAATTGGAAGTTTATTTCAAACATATTACTTGCTGCTAGCTAATTACTGTTGCAAAGCATATTTTAAAGGTTCAAAGTGCTAAGAACTGCCAGATCTGGCAGCATCTGCTCCTGTAGGAAGTTGATAAGCCAGGTTTTTTTTACACACATGATATTTTCTTCTGCTTTCCAAACTAGCTGCATAAAATAACACCTATTCTCAGAAGTCCTCAGCTGAAAATCAGCTGAAAATTCCACTCCAAACCAGAATAGCTGAATTAATGGATATTTCACCTTTCTAATACCCAAAATGCTGGCAATACAAAAGAAGTCAGATCACAGTGAAAAATTTCCTTCTTCCTCTGTGATTAATATTACTGAACAAAATAGACTAGAGATACAAATTCTTTTAAAAGTGCTGATTATCTAAACTTGTTTTTTCCCCATTTTTTTTTCCTGACACTGCAGAACTGCTTTCAAATTGTATAAAATACCATAAGAAAACGTTTAGTCATTTAACACCCTGAAGGCAGCATAGAACAGAAAGCTAACAGGGTTTTCACCAAGACAAAAAGCAAGGCAGATATATTTAATATTCTCCCTCTGTTTTTCTGATGAGCAACTCAGCAATGTACAGTGAAAGCTGTGCTATAATATTCGGTTTTTTCTTAAAATGTGTACACACTGGTTTCACTCCATAGCCCAAATAATTTCCCCCAACTCCAGTGTCGTCGGTATAGTTTATAAATCTAATAGTTGATTATGGAAAAGACACAAACTTGCAGAAGTAACACAATCCTATTTCTTTCATGCCTCAGACTGTATAGGGAAAACAGGACAAAAAGTTCATGTGCAGAGAAAAGACTTGTATATTCATGAGGAGCATGAATACATATTAAACAGGAGAGTGCTCCTCAGAGGCTGAAACAACACCCCAGGTGAGAGGAATTTAAAAGAAGAAATACAGAAAACAACAGAATTTATTGAAGTATTTGGAGCACGTCTTCTGTTTTTCTCACATGCGGTGTTGGTTTTTGTAATTCAAAGTGAATAGCTCTTAAAGAAAACTGATGAACACAAATAACTTTGCAAAGTGTTAATTAATTGCTTCTGAATGGATTACAATTTTATAATAAACTAATATATGATGAGAATTAAACATTCTTTGAGATACCTATGAAGAACACAGGAAAATAATAATCTACTACTCTTGCATAATTTTAATTAACTTTACATTTTTTTTGAATACTAAAGGGGTGCTGAAGATGAGATTTTCAGAAATATTCTTTAGGCAACACCTGTTTTGTCATCTCAAACCTCCTGGGTGTAACAACTGCATCTCAATTTTACTGGTAAAAACCAGCTTTATTACTGTAACAAACATACTTCTCCCAGCTAATTCTAATAACTTATTTTGTGACTGCTTAGCGCAATGAACCTCACAAAATAATCATTGGTATTTTAAGAAACACTATCATGAAATGCCACCAGATCGTCCCTAAAAAGTCATCACAGTCATCCTGTCATGTAGTCAAGGTGTTGTTGCACAGCACAGGGCTCTGTGTGACTGTGGCCTACTTGTCACAAAACTTGGAACTATATTTATCTGTCTGCTGAATCCCATGGGAAGAAGTGCTGGATGAGAGGTCTGGCAGGACTTCTTTAGGGAGAGAGCTGTCCTGCAGGAAACTCTGAGCAGGGGGCAAACAGACCACTCAGGGGTGGTGCAGGGCACTAGAACCATGGCCAAGGTGGGCCTTAGGACAAAGGGACTGGAAGATGAAGGGCTGCACCCATTTGGCTACAGATAAAAGTGAATTTGTCAGTCCTGAATCCCTTGGGCAGAGCTGGGGTGGGAAACTGTTCAGTGGCTGTACCTGTACTTCTGCTGCTGCAGTGTTACTGCAAAGTTATTTCACCCCCTCCTCTCCTGACTCTGTTCCTGCCACCAGCTTCCTTTTGCCCTTTTATAAATCAACCAATGCATTAAGCAATAATACTGGGGAGGAAAACAGAAAAAGTGACTACTGAAGAAATTGTTAGAAGCAATTCATGTTTATTTTCAGCTCAGCAGGGTAGCAGGTTCACTCCTTCACAGCTATTTACACAGCAATGTAACACTGGAAGCCATGCTCCAGTTTTCTCCAGATACAAACGTAAACCACAGAAGAATTTAGGTTGGAAAGGTCCTGTGGGTATCATCTGATCACTTGCAAAAACAGGCCAACTTCAAACTTCAGGCTAGCTTTCAGCTTTGGTGCATGTCACCAGGGTTCACGAGAGAGGGAAATGAACTCAGAGCTTGTGTGAGTTCACAGATTACAAGCTCACCTCTCCCTAGGATTTCAAAACAGTAGTGACAGTGCTCAAGTACCTCTGAAAATGACTGAGAGACTCAGAGAAATCTCTCCTCCCCCTTCTCTACCACTTTGAAGACTGCCTGTCACCAGGGGAGGGCTATGAATGTGAACATCACCACAGTGATCCTGAACGGAGCCAAGAGCAGAACTCAGACCTCCTGTGGCAGCTGCATTCACTCTTCAAACCGTGGCAGGTGGCACAGGAGCAAGGAGCACAGCTCCCCTCAGAGACATTTCACAGGAATCAGGCCTTAGCACAGCTCTCCAAAGCATACTTCCTAAGACAAGGTCCACAGGGGTCACTGAACAGATTTCTCACAGATCCATGGGGCAGGGACTTCACAGCTGGAAGCACGGATGGCACCATTCAGCAGAACAGTGCAGTTCTGTGCAGGGCTGTTGAACTCGACCCTGTGGGAGACAGAGCACAAAAGCAGGGTGATGTTAGAGAGGGATCTCCACTTCGGCAGGGTGAAGAACATCTCACAGCTTTGGTGGGAAGAGACCTGCTGCAGTTAGACTTCGTGAGCTGATGTCAGGGGGGATCCTTCCTGGGACACAGGAGGTCGGCCGTGGGACTTGTGATGCCTGGAGCTCAATGTGAGACTTGCAGTTTGCCAGTCTCATACTGGGCTCTCCATTTCCCACCAGTAAAGAGCAAAATGTTCTGTTCCACAAGGGATTTTTTGCTGTTCTACTAAAGGCATTTGGGACAGAAAGTATAAGGTATCCCAGATAAAGTATACAGTTAAAATCATCTGTATGCATATGTGAAAGGTGGAAGCCTCTGCTTCATTAAGGTTATCCAATCAAAGACTCCTTCAAAGACCACAATAAGGACGAAGTGATGAATGAGAAATCCACAGACACAAACATTCAAGAAATAACTGACAAAACTGCAAAGACCAAAAGTCTTCAGCTACTAATTGATGGGCCATCAAAAACCTCCAGGCACGGCTTTGGACAGGGGCACCCTGGGCTTTGTAACTGATAAGAAAGGTGGGGTGAAAGCAGAGCAGGAGGATTTGAGTACATTCAAGGGGAGCCTGTGTGCCTGTGTGCCTGTGCAAAACTTGTTGAGGAACTTTTAGGGGACGAGGAGGAAAGAGAGGAGATGAGGTAAAGCAAGGGATGGGTCTGAGCCTCTGGGAGCAGCTGATGACTGCAGACAGCTGTGTCACAGTCCTTTGCTTGCATGTGTGCCTGTATCTCTGTTTGTGTCCCTGGCACACAAAACTGGAGGGACCCACAGACAGGAATGTAGCAGCTGGGAACATTAGCCTGGGATAGAAACCTCCGGGTCTAGGTGCACCCAGCTGGGCTCTGGCAGCTGGGCAGGAAGAAGCCCTTAGCTGTTAGAGCCTTTGGCCACTCTGGACATCCCTTAGCAGCTGTATTCATTGCTGGTTGCCTTCTGTCGAATACCATGAGACTTTTCATGTCGGGGTGGGGGGGGAGAGGAAGGATCTCAAGCCTTTTATCTAAAAGTACAAAGGAAACACCATACTCACTTTTTGTCACTCAGTTTTGAGCTGTCTTCCCAGGCCCAGTCACCATGAGTGTCCCTCTGCAAACCAATCCAGTGGGATGTGGTGTGTCGTAGCTGGAAGAAGTCCTAGGAGGGATGGAAAGGCAGAGAGATCAGTAGACTCAGAGAAACCTGGTCAAGTGCTGGGTTTTGAAGGGTAAAGAAAGGAGCACTGTGAGAGAGGAAATTTTGGGGCCATTTCTCAATGTGAACACCTATTTCCTTCCTTCCTACAGGGACCTGCTTTGTGACACCCAGCACTTCGGAGTGCCAGGCAGCTTCCCCAGCTGTGGGTTCTGAGGGCTGAACTCCTGACAAACAAAACTCAGCTAAGGCAGGCAGAAAGAAGCAAGTCTCTCTTGCAAAGTGTCTAAGGGAAAGCCTTGTCTTTGCCAATGCAGGGAGGTGGTGGGTGGGTCCCAGGAGCCTTTTATGCTCTCCCTTCCTCCAAGAGGGGAGGAACTGCCTTAACAGTGCCTGAGACTTGCTCCCACTTCATCTTGCCCTTGCCCCTGCAAAGGTACCCACCATTTCACTGGTATTGCTGATCACCAGGAGGTGAGCTCCCAGTGCCCGGCAGGATTCCTGACTGGAATTACAGTCTTTCTTCTCCTTGGAGAAGGAGTAACACCTGCCTCTGTAGGTCACCCACTGCTCAGGGCAGCATGGACATGGGCAGCCTGAAAAAGAATCATACATGTCTCTTCCTATTCATAGTCACGCCTCGTTCCTTACAAACACATTTCACAAATGCGTTCTTTCAGAAAATGACTCTCCCCAGCTACAGTAATGCCATCCCTGGAGCTCTTCTGAGACTGGCAAAGAATCAGAGTCTCTGAAGGAATCTGTTAAGAGCATCCATTTTCCAGATGGAAATAGGTGAGAGAGCGAGTCTGTTTTTAAAGAGAAGAGGTCCACGTTCTTCTTGGACCAATGAGCAGATTTCAAGAGCTCTGCTGTGCTCCCTGACAAAGTTCTAAATTCAAATGAAGTATTTTCAGTGAAGGAGATTTATTTACCCTTGGTAAGAAAACCCACTGCTGTTCCCAGCAATGCCAAGGAGAGGATCCCTAGAATCATTGCAATAATCCAGAAGGTAGTAGATGAAACAGGAGAACCTAACAAGAAGAAAAAGAATATAAATGTGGAAAGGTGAGGGTTTTTTCAATGGGATCAGCTCTAAAAATACAACTCATGTCAAACTGCAGTGTCAGTTTACCTGAGCCTGCACTCATGTCAGAGTCCAACAATGTCTGACAGAGTTCTTTTTGATATTCCACACATTGATAATTTAACACTTAATAACAAATTTGCTTATTTGAAGACGTGTGATGTTTCATGAGATTCTGATTTAGCAGAATCAACCACAGCTATGTGCTGGAAGCACAACACAAGTGCAAATTAGCAGAATGTAGCAACTTCAATACAGACATGAATCACAATACAAATGCGAGTCTCACTGGCAGAATTTATAATATGCTCACCATTGCAACGCTGGCTGGCATTAGGAAGAAATATGTACCAGGCTGAGCAATATGACCATGCTGGTCTGGTTAACTTAGAAAGACATTCACACTCTTTTGATTAACTCATGGACAAAAATTTACACAGCCAGCTGATATAATCAGCTGATCCACCCAACTGATACAAAGATTACTCAAAAAAATTCAGTCACTGCATACTTCATTAGTACATTGCACTTTCCTTTGAGACTCCCTCCCTTGAGACTTACCCTGTTATAGGGACTTACTGATCAGCCACAACTCAGGTTTACATCTGAAGGGAAGCCCAAATAGAATGAGTGTTTTGATACAGCATCAATAGAAGCTCTTAGATCACTCTGTTGGAGCTCCAAGTCTCCAACTTTAATCTACCTTGAACTGCCCATCCTTCCCAATCTCAAACAGCGGGACAAAAAGGAAAAATTTTTAGCATACAAATGCAAATCTCTAATTCAGACATAAAATCTGCTAGACTGTTTATTTACTAATGCATGTATCTTTTACATTATTAACAGACTTTACCTTTGTTCTCGGGGTCCTGTTCTCCTCTGTTCTTTATCTTCTCTGTTTCTTGGCAGTTCCGTGTTTCGCATTCAGAAGGATGTGCTCCTTTTTATCCCTGTCACGTGCTTTTACATGTTGCTTTTGTTTACTTTGCTTTACTTGGAATTTAGAAGTCTCATCGCCAAAAAGCCTGGACCTGGACCTGGATTTCCCTGAGGGTCAGTCGAGCTTTCCTCACAGCTCTTTGGAATCATTTCTAATGACAGAGCACATTATTAGCAGAAAAGTAATATACATAAGGAATGATGTCATACATCAGCTTTTTGGAATACAAAAGGGTTTAAGCAATGACGACAGCTCACAAAGAGGTCGGTCTTTCATGATTAAACTGCTGCTCTGATGGATGTTCCATAAATCATTGTCAGACAGGGAAACTTGCTTTGACAAGGGAGTGAAGTCATCTAGCATTCTTCACGTCATATAAACAAGCAATTTAGGCTTGACCAAGATGAAAAAGGTGAGGAATTAAATTTCCTCACTTAGTAAACAGGTAATTCTAGTGGGATAATTTACAGATTTCATTTCTCTCTTTCACTGCAAGCACCGTCAATGAAAGCAATGCAGGCGCATTTGATCCGTATCAACATCCTTAATTATACCAATTTATTTGTATCAACAACACAGCAAAACACAAGAGTTTGAGAATTGGGACAAGAAAATTGAGGGGGCTTACCTTAACTCCACAGGAGGAAGCTGAAATGTAACAGTAGAACAGGTGGTGCCTCTGTCCTATTCTCCATATGTGACTCTGCAGGATGACAAAGCAACCATTACCATCTGACTGAAACAGGGCAACTGCGAGATGAGAAATAAGTACTGCAGTGACCCACACAGGAAACTTGAATTCTTCCACTCCAGAACAAAGCTCTACCATTTCAGACCTGTAGTGACAACCATGGCAACCTGTTCCTGCCATAGTTGCACCAAACTCTGTTTGAGCTCTTTTTAATGTCATGTTCATGGAGCAAGAGAATACATTGAAAAGGTTCAATCTGTAGAATCCATTACTAAAATCATATGCTTGTAGTGCCAGTCCTTTTCCACAACAATTTCTCTGACCTGTCCAACAGTATCAGCCTTTCCACGCAACTCTTTGATTTGTGCAGAAAAAAGTTGCTCACGTTTGCTTAAGCATAGGTTGGGACTTCGCTTCAGACAGAAAAAAGAAATTGGCCGGTTGGTTTCCAAGGATTAGCTCCTCTGAACTCAACCATGGCCCATCCCAAAAAGCAGGATCAAGGTGGCAGTGGGCCTGCATGGATGAGCAAGGGGCTCCTGACTAAACTCAAACATGAAAAACAAGTGTACAAGGTGTCGGCAAACCCAGAGGATTTCTGTAACTTGCATAATTGAGGTTAGGAAAGCCAAAGACCACCTGGATCTGAATCTGGGGGGAATGTGAAGGGCGACAAGAAATGTTTCTACAGGTACATCAGTAAGACAAAAACTGGGGACAAAATGTGGGCCTGCTGCTCAATTTGCAATGGTCACAATGACACAGAAGGGGTTGAAAGGGTGATACACTCTTGACTCAGTGCCTTCTTCATCTCAGGTACATGAAAACTCTAAGAAAGTCAAGAGCAAGGTAGATTATCCTTAGTGGAGAAGCATTTAAGTGAAATGTACCTATACAAGTCCATGGGCCACCAGTTCCCACAGCCCATGAGTGGAGCTGATGTCATTGCAAGGGCTGTCTCAATGGCCTTTGAAAGGTGATTGGGAGAGGTCCCTGAAGACTGGAAGACAGCAAATGTCTTCAAGAAGACAGGGAACTACAGGATAGTCAGCCTGACATCAGGAACCAATATTTTTAAATAAATCTTTACAGTGAACCTTTGGCTCCTGAAAGGGACTCCTTGGGCTTGGACAGGTTGCTCTGTCTTGTGCTGTGTGGCCTAATAAGGTGTAAAGGAGCACAGCCTCCACATCCAAAGATCTCCTCCTCCTCCCTCACTCCACTTTGTGTGGTGTGTGGTTCAAGGGGCTGGCAGGTCCATGCCAACTTCAGGTACAGTCCTGTAGGAGTGAGCTGCAGGATGCTGTTGACCCGTTTCATAGAATAATTCTGTGACTTTTGATATTTCAAATTCATCCAGACAGGGTAGTGATTCAGGGGGCAAAACAAGCTAGTACAGTTCCTCCTAGAATCAATTGTGCAGAAATCACACAAAGGATGAACACTGACTGAAAAAAGAACTTCAGCCCTGTTTTACAAGTTTGTGGCTCCTTGTGGGCAGATTTTTGACATAAATATCAGACTTCTCCCACTTGCCAGCAAGCTGGATCTAAATTCTGCCCTATATCCCTGATTTCTTCACTGTGCTGCTGCACCTGACTATACAATCAACAATTCAGTATAAGAGATTAAGTGATTACACTTATTAAAACCTAACTCACCAAACTAAATGCTCTTCTCCAGCTTGGAGCTGGAGTACATTCGTTCCAAAAATACACATAAAAAAACTTTGATCACAGGCAATTCAACTTGTATCTAGCTCCTCTTTTTTTTCTCACAAACGGTAAACCACAGTAAATCTACACTTTGAAAAGATAACGCCAGCTCACAAGAAATGCTTTTCTGAAGGTGTTAATTTAAACCAGGCAGGAAACATCAGCTTGTCTTGAAGACAGGCTGAGGTCAAGAGTTGAGAGCTGCAGCTCAGCTGTGGACGTGCTATTGGTACAGTGAAGAAAGTAACAACTGACCAGACTTAGGCATAAATATTTAATTGCTCTCATTATTGTTGTAATGATTCAGGTGAAAAGTAAAGAAAGATTTCTCCAGTGGCAACAGCTCTGCTGTAGCCTTTCTACATCAAAATATTCTCTTCTTACCCACCCAAGCCTCATCCTTCACCTCCACGTACTGAATTTTGAAGTACTAATCATAGGAAGCTGATCAAATAAAAAATAAAATACTTCTGTAATGCCATATGCGAGATGAGCACACCCACTTCATTACAGTCACCCAATCAAGGTCCATTTAAATGCATAATAAGCCATAGAGACACAAACCTGGTGCACATAAAATAACACAGAGAGCGTTTTCCACATCATATCAGAGGATGGATGTGAAATTCTGTGTTGCTTTATTTCTGAAGCTGTTGTACACAAAAAGGTGAGCAAAATGAAATGAAAAATCAAGACAGGAAATTTGTCTTTCACCCCTTCATTATTTATCTTTGGTTTAACATCAGCATGAAGAACAATTCCACTTGGTGATCCTTGTGGATCCCTTCCAACTCAGGGCATTTTATGACTCTGTGATTCTATGAAGTGAAATACCTCTTGCAGAAGTGCTACAGTGTTTAAAAGCAAGGCAAGAGAAAAACCCCAGGTCACCTCCTCCTTTTATCATAGACAGAAAGATCTGTTAAACCATCCAAAAATATAAGAGTAACAGGAAACTAATGTGAAAAAAATTAGCCTTTTTATGTGTCTTGGAGAGCTGGGGGGGGGTGTTTGTGAATTATTGCTATTTCTTGATGGTGCAGCACCTGCTATAAATAAAGCCATAAGCTGTAGGAGGTAGCACATAAACTAATGCACTCTCACACTCTCATGACCAAACTACAGCCCTCACCAAAAAGCAATTCTGTGAATGCAGAAAAGCAAGAGTACTGCAGTTCTTCTCTTCTGTGTGGCTGAATGGGAATCCTGTGCAACATGCCCACTGTAGCACTAATAAGATTTTGGAGCTCAAAGACTCTTAAAAAGCTCATATTGCTCACTTGTGGTTTCAGAAAATTCCAAGCATGGTGAAGCCAAATCACACCATGAATATTTAGTATCTGTGCCTCCTGTCTGTTGTCACTTTTTGGAACACTTTTTTCATACTCTGCCTGCTCTGGACAGGATTTCTTCATCTTAGGAGATCTGTTGGATCTAATTCAGTCTCTCCCTGAAAAGACAATCAGATGGCTGGAGAGGTAGCAGAGATAAATAACCCTTTATGTTCAATGAAAGACATGCTACATTTGAGAAGAACAGAGAAACAATCCACCAGAAACTAACTAAATTATGCAGATGGCCCTGTCATCTTTGAGAAAATTAAATATAATAATTAAAAGTCAACATTTTTCATGGGAACAAAATATTCCAATTAAACAACTAAAACAAAGTCTATCACTGAAAACTGAAAAGCCATGATCCTCCACAAAACAACTGTGAAAAATTTCCACCAAGCACTCAGTGGGTTCACTTAGGAGAAATTCATGCATGAGTCTACACTGATCCTAAAACAGAAACTGCTATGTGGAAAAGATTTCTGTATAGACTACTTAAAAAAGCAGGAAGAGTAGTTAAACTAGGGTAACTCCACATGTACAATTACATTTATGCCACTATAAAACTTACTCTAATTTAGATTCAGTCACTTCCAAACCAACATAAGTTAACCTGGGGAAGACAGAGTAAGAATGCTTACATTCTTAGAATGAATAAGGCCACTTTATTGAAGGGAAATGAAATTACATCTTATTACACAGCAGGAAAACGCCTTTCTGTGGGCAAATTCATAAGCAGTCTTGGCACAGATTTGCTTCCAGGGGAAACCAAGTAGATCTTTTGTTAGAGGCTGTGAGGTTCTCAACATCCTGAATTCCCATGGATTTCCTTGATCAGAGCTTTTTTTTTTATTTCAGGGAAATAAAATTTGAGCATTTGTGTAAAGCAGAGCATTGCTTTCTGTGCTCCGAGAACAGTGCTACATTTGTTACCTTTAGCTCTCTGTTTAACAAGGCTCCCTGTGCATTATTTGTCATGTCTGCAGCAGCACCGGGGATGCTTTCAAAGCTCTGGGATTGTATTACCTGCCTGAAACACACCCACCTTTCACAGGCAAGACCTTTCTGAATATCTCATTCTTGAGTGGGACGTTTGAACCGATCAAATGCTTTTTTAAATGAATAGTTTATTCACCAAAGACAACTGTGAGTTTGACCTAATTAACCAGATAGCTTTGAACCTGTTTTCAAGTGAGGGAGAGAGAAGAGGATGTTATTATTTTACCATTTGGAAAAGAAAGTATCTTGATTCTCCAGGTCAGATTTACACCAACTGGTTTATGAAGACCCAAGGGGCAATTAGCCAACACCATAGGAAAATTCAGAAAGCTGACTGCTCCCTCTTGAATGAACTTTGCAATGTCCCAGTGTATAGTGGTGACACACGTGCTCTGTGAACTCACATGACATTTATTTATTGAAGGAGACATCATCTCCTACAAAGCCTAAGTGACATAGAAAAAACAACTATTTCATTCATGTCATTTTGCATTAAAAATAGAAAACTTCTTACCATTGTCTTTGGAAGAAGACCAACAAGTTTTGATGGCAACCAGAATGGAAAGAACCATGCCAAGTGGGGGGATGCTGAGTGAACACTGAATCCACTCTTCACACAGAATGGTAAAACTACTCCTTTAACGTGCATTTAGTCTTCTTTCACAAGGACCTTTAATGCTCAAAGTGCCAAAATAATAAGAGAAAAAAAACCTTAAGGCACTGTGAAAATTGGTTTCACAGACTGATTCTACTTCTTTTTAAATGAAGGCAAAATAGCCACAACTTCCAGTGCCTCTAATCTTTTACAAAGTCTGCATGTCCATTAAAATCAATGATCACATAATTTCAAATAAGCTTTGGAGTACTCACCTGACCTGCACAGAAAGCACACTCTCCATGAAGATGTCTGACATTTGTGTAACAGCTTGTGCATCCACAGACATGAAGGGTTTTTCTTGGTTTCGTTGTTGTTGTTGGGTGAGGAAGTGTGGGAGTTGTTTGTGGGTTTGTGTGTTTCAATACAGTGCCCATGCTCCCATGGGAAGCTAGAGTACAAAGCACTGGAGAAATCCCAGACATTTATTGCACACCACCCAAGCATATTCCCCAGGACATCTCCTCTTTCAAATACCTAACTGATGCATTTTCCTGGGACAGAAAGGATGGGGAAAGATTTCCAGAAACCTCATGGAGGGTTGACTCTGGCTGAATGGCAGGTGCCTATCCAGCCACTCTGTAATTTCCTCTTCTTAACTGGTCAAGGGAGAAAAAAAATAACAAAAGGCCCACAGGTCAAGATAAGGACAGTGAGAGATCGTTCACCAATCACCGTTATGGGCAAAACAGACTCGACTTGGGGAAAATTCATTTATTGCTAACCAAATTAGGAAGTATAATGAGAAATAAAACCAAATCTTGAAACACCTTCTTCCACTCCTCCCTTCTTCCCAGGCTCAGCTTCACTCCCAATTTCTCTACCTCTTTTCATCCAGCAGGGAGAATGGGGGTTGTGGTCAGTTCATCTCACATTGTCTCTGCCGCTCCTTCCTCCTCAGGGGAGGACTCCTCACACTCTTCCTCTGCTCCAGTGGGGGTTCCCTCCACAGGAGAGAGACTAGGTCCTTCAGGAATTTCTCCAACATGAGTTCTTCCCAAGGGTTGTTTATCATGAAATGCTCCAGCATGAGTCCCTTTCCGTGGAGGGCGGTCCTTCTCCATTGAGGGCTCCTCTCTCCACAGATTCTGCCAGGACGCTGCTCCAAGCACAGGCTTCCCTCAGAGTCACAGTCTCCTTCAGGCATCCCCCTCTTCTGGTCTGGGCTCCTGCAGGGGCTGCAGGTGGATCTCTGCACCCCCGTGCCCTCCAGGGGCTGCAAGGACACAACTGCATCACCATGGGCTGCACCATGGAATCTCGGGGAAATCTCAGCTCCGGAGCCTGGAGCAGCTCTTGCCTCTCCTTCTGCCCTGCCCTGGGTGTCTGCAGAGCTGTTCCTCTCATTCACACTCCTCTCTTCCACCTACAGTTGCGCAGTATCTTTTACACTTTCTTAAATAGGTAATCACAGAGGTGCTACGCTGAAGGGCTCAGCCTTGGCCAGCAGCAGGTCCATCGTGGAGCTGGGGGAAGCTTCTGACATCTTCTCACAGAAGTCACTCCTGCAGTCCACCCCATCACCAAAACCTTGCCACACAAACCTAACACTCCTTTAACCTGAGTTTCTCATTACATTTTCTACAGCTTCCTAAACACACTTTACTCCCAAATGACCACTGGCAGAATGATACCAACAGGTTGATTTAACAATAATGATAACAGTTTCTTGTGTCTGGCATGGAGGAGAGATTTTATAGATATTTGAAGAACAAAGGGATCCCTTCCAACATGCACACCTCGTTCTGAGCTTGCAAAATATTTAGAAACTGAACATTCTGAGACTTCTTTCTCCTTTACCAAAACATGAAAAGGCCCTTCAGAAGATCGTGTATTCCTTCACCAGGCTGTGCAGATCAACACCAGCAACATCAGCATAGAGTTCAGGCAGCACTGGCTCTGGCACCTGCAGCACTGTGTGCCCATTGCTGGTCTTCATAGCCGTTTTCAGGGAGCACAAGAGGTGTGCTGGAGAAGGCCGGTGAGCTGCACTCCACTGCCAGCAGGACTTCATGATGCAGTACCTGTAAGGTGGAGGAGAATGAGAAGCACCAACACAAAGTTTTGCTACAGTCAAATCATCTAATATTTAAAATGTCTGGAGAAATCCTCTTTTTCTCCTTCATGTGAAGTTCTTTCAATGACCCCTTGAAATTTGCAGCCACATAATGGTGTATGGGCATGCAGCTGTTTGCCAGGATGTCAGCTGTGAGTATGGGAAATCCATTTTTGAAACAGCAGTATGGAAGGAAAAAAATTCTGAGCATTAAAAGAAATTATGTCTTCATGCAAAGAAATGTACCTTAGATCTTCCCTGTGGATGCTTTGTTCATTTTAGAAAATATCCTACAACTTAGAGGAGAAAAATCATTCCACAGCAGTGCTGCACCTTGCAAGGAAGCAGTGCAGCAGCAAAATGCAAGGGCACTTAAGGAAACAGAAACAAGTGTCATTTTCAAAAGAAAGACAGAAACGTTTTGGCCACAGACGTTTTATGAGCAGAACTCAGTAATGAGATGTGGCAGACACAAGTTTCCTCAGCTAACAGGTTACTATTAGTACAGTCTGGACTTTTAGAAATCTTGTGTAAGATCTCGTTTTCTGTGTCCCACTTCCATTTAGCTCTGCCAACCTCATGTTCAATTGTCCATAAAGCTAGTGGCTTACATGGCTTGCTGGCAGCTCGAGGGCTGCTTCATAATGTTCTGTTTCTGCAGGTATGATAAGATGTCAGAAGGTGGCACCTCAGGATACGGTGGAGCACCTGGAAGGGCAAAAGGAGCAATGGTAGAAAACACTATGGCGATGGTTGCAGATAGCAGCTTCTGTGCAAGATTGCCTGCCTTCCCTACCAAAATCTGGTTTTTCCTACCACAATTCACAATAACAGAAAGTCTAAAAGGAATTGACAAGACTTTGCAAGCTGGAATAAAACAAAGTGCTTGTTTAAATGGCCCAACTTTACATTCTAAAATTCGAGATTTTGGGTCTTGGTAATTTGCTGCTTCCTTACATATTTTTTTCTTTTATTAGCATTAAATCTTCTTACCTAATGTAACCATTTCATACAGTAGAATTCCAAAAGACCATCTGCAAGAAAAGAAAACAAAGCAATGTTGTTTGCTGGCTTAAATAGACAAAAACAACTAGGCATGGCCTGCAGACAGGAAAAAGTATGAGCTGTAAAACTGGAGCATTATGCTGAAACTAGATCTGCCTTCCTGTGAACTTCAGGACATGAAATGATATGTAAAGGAGTGAAAGAGACAGGTCTGACAGATAGGTAAACTTCTAGTCCCAAACTGAAGAAGCCATACATGTCTGCCTTGATGGTAGGAGGTTTGCTCAGGAGCCTCTCTGGTGCCTGCCACTTGACTGGCACTTTCCGTGTGACTGAGCTGGCACCACGTGTGTGACTTTCGTAGGCCAGGCCCAAACCACAGAGCTTAGCAGTGAAGTTGTGATGAAGAAGGACATTCCTGGCAGCAATGTCACCATGGAACAAGTTCTTTTCTTCAAGATAAGCCTGGGAAATTGGAAAAGAAAGAAAGAAAACAGGATGATTTTAAAAGGAAATTTAGTTGATAAAAATTTTCACTGAGTTTATGCTTGTCTTCCACACTGTGGAGTAGAGGCATGTGACCTCTAACACCAACATAATGGAAGCATATTTAAACAAAGCCTTTATTCTCAGTGCTTAGGCCAAGAAGACTTAAGCCACCATGCAAACCTGGGTTGCAATCAAGCAAGAAGGAAAATAGGCAGCCAGTGTGAGCAGACTTACCAGAGCTGCTGCAACCTGCTGTCCAACCTCATATACCTGCCTCTCAGTGAGGTCATAGGGGACACCATCCATTGCCATTACATCCTGGAGACAAAATAAGAGACCTTGGTTCAAACAAATGCCACAGCAGTAGGATAGTGGGGAATGCTTCCTTCTAATCTATCTTATCTTATGCTCCTCCTTCTCACAATTGGTCATAAATTGACTGAAATGTAAGAGGACATGGATGGGTGATGTTGATGGTGTGTTGAGTAAGACAAGTACACTAGAGACAGCTGGTGGGTAAATTGAAAGGTGGGGGAAAAATTAATAGGTTAGACAGAAATTGTCAGAATGACAGTGAAGAATGACAACCCACACAGGTGAATGAAAGATTCATTAAAAATTAGAATGCTGACTAGAAAAGTACATTTCTAACATATGAATGGCTACCTGGTATGACACTAACAGTCCATCTCTCCTACCACCCTGCCTGTAACAGTAAGGGAGAGAGAACAAGGTAAGCACACAATATTCTTCCTGTGCCATTTTACAGCCCACAGATACATTCGATTTAAAAACTTCCTGAGATGGTTATGGTTTCAACATGTTCAGCAACCTTTGAAAGGTTACCTTCCATGATTGACCTCATATGAAGTTTCAGTATCCACAGCAGTCAGTGGCAAGGAATTCCATTAGTCAACTCCCCACTTCATGAAGAACCAGCTCCCTTTGTTTTGAACATGACACGTACTAGCTTTATTTGCTACCACCTGGACCTTCTGCTGAACAGGACAGGAAGCAATCCTTCTGTATTTGGAGTTTCAGATGTAGGAGAGTGATGGATTTAACACAGTAGCACGGCAGGGTTTTGTTTCCACGCCTGTTGTAACAATGAGTCATAGAATCACAGAATATGCTGAGTTGGAAGGGACCCACAAGGACCATTGAGGGCAACTCCTGGCCCTGCACAGGACACTTCAAAAATCCCACCCTGTCCCTAACAGCATTGTCCAAACACTCCTGGAGCTCAGACAGCCTTGGAGCTGTGACCATTCCCTGAGGAGCCTGTTCAGTGCCTGACCACCCTCTGGGGGAAAAATATCTTCCTGCTATCCAATCTAAATCTCCCCTGATATTTGGGGTCTTTTTTTCCTTGAGTTAACACTTTCGGTGGACTGCGTATTTTCATACTATCAGACCTCATCACATCAGATTTTACCCCTCACCAGCAATGGGCAGACATGAAGCCATCATTCTACGTGAAACTTCTTCCTGTGCATTATTTCATTTTTAACTATGCTGAATTTCATCTGTTCTTTTTATTGGCAAGTCTTTCAATCTTGGAAGATCCTTCTGCAATTCCTTTGGGTCAGCCCTTGCTGGCTGGAATCATCAGCAAATATCATCACGTCACTGTCATCCCATTTTTAGGTTATTAATACATACAGTGAACAGCACCACGTCCTAGATAGCTGACCTCCCTCCAGTGCAAGTACCAACCTTTCATTCTTATATTGTATTTCCTGTCTTTTACCAATTAGTTATCATCCCATGACCTCCCCCCTGTGTTGTAACTGCTCTGCTTCCTTAAAAGCATTTGGATTGAAACATGATCTAAAACTTTAGAAATTCAGGCAGCTGTATGAATTCACTCTTATTCCAGTGCCTGCTATGCCCTTCAATGGTCTGCAAAGCAGGACCTGTGTAGAACTTCTTTGGGGTATGGAAATAGTTTTGACTGATATAGAGAGATAAATGGAGAGATGAAAAGAATAATTTATGACTTATGGATAGATATGTACCTAAGGAATTTAAGAAGCTATTCTGCCATCACTTCTTTTGACTCACCTTCCGACACTTCCACAGAAATGTCAGCAGGTCACCAAGAGACACATCTTCCATGATCATGTAAAGTGGGAGCTGGTCTACACAACATCCAACCAATTCAACCAGGTTCTCATGAGGGGTAAGATTTCGATGGAATTCAATTCTTCCCAAGAAATCCTTTACTTTCTGGGGACTAGCTGGGTCTGAAAGAACAAACGAAAACAGATTAAAAACTAAACAACAAATGGAAGCAGCAAAGAACAGGCTGACAGCTAAAATCAACATGGTCAGCAATCTTTAATCCTACCAAGACATTCCTACAAGAACAACTCGGACTTACTATACTGATCATAGCTTGTTCTTGCCCAGTACTGATGGCAAAGCTCTGCTCAGCATCACTTCTGGGATCCAGAGAACTGCACCGAAGTGGATCCTGACCACGGGCCTTACCTTGCAAGGCTTTCAATACCACAGACTTAGTCTTCCCAGAGCTCCCAGTTTCCAGCTGTGCTCTACAGATGCTCCCATAGGCACCATGTTTTATCAGCTGCAAGGTGCCTAGTAAGAGTTTTTCTCGTGGTATCTCTATTTCTTTCAGAGTCAAGGATGCAGAATTTAGCAGGCTCTCCACAGATCTCTCACTCAGCTGGACGTAGCTGTCCTCTGTTGAGCAGGGATCCTGCTGATTCTCTTTCTTCACTGACAAAAGCAAATACATATGATGCATAAAACCAGACAGATGAGCTCTTGTAATAGGTGGCAATGCTCATCCTTCTATCCTCTTTAGTTTTTGCTCCATGATGTTTCAGAAATCAGGGCAAAGTAAGGAACTGTTATTGTATCTTACTCACCCTGGCCCTCGAAGAGGAAAAAGAATTTATCTCCCACTCTATTTGATGAAAAGACAGAACCAGTCTAGAAATTTCTCCCGTATTTAACTACATAACCCTTAGAGATAAGACACATTTGGATTTCATTCCTATGTGCTTAAGCAATGAACATTTTCTTTTATTACCAGTTCTCAATTATTTCTCTTAATATAGGCTCAAGAGGCTTTTTCCCTCTACATACCCAAAATTAATTCAGAACTGTATTTTTACTTCCACACAGCCACGCATGTACCAACAAACCTTTCCCTACCTCCTCACCCGTCCCTGTTCTACTTTGTGTTGTCTCCATAGCAAGAGGGAGACAGCAGCTTGACATTAAATTTCTTAAATGGCAGTATAGAAAATGGATTAACGAGGTGTGATCTACATCAAAATTACTACCATTCATAACTACCCCAGGAAAACTCCTTGCAGCAGCCTCCAGGAGGCTGTTAGATAAATACACTTTGCAGCTCTTGTGATGTTACCACAGCATGTTAAACAGCCTACATGGCATGCTGCTTTAGATTTCTCAGATCCATCTACACTACAGCTTCCACTACTGCTGCTGCAAAATGGAGTAAATCAGGGTTCCCAATTTTTCTAATGTTTACTGCTGCATACCACTCAGGATCCTCATAAATGGTTTTGCCTAACAGCTCAAGCGATGAGGAAACGGAATTGGTTTCTGGCCACTGAAACCAATACTCTTTCCCCTGGCTGACAGTCATTTTTTTTACCTTGGGTTCCAGCTGGTGCTGATTGTTCCTGCTTTGCTCGCAGGCCACGGCAGTGGAGCCAAAGGATCACAGTGAGCACAATGACAAAAAGTCCCACCAGGAGAACTGGGACAACGATCACTTCCGTTTGATATTCACGCACAACTGGCAGCAGAGAAGGAAAATTGAAAACCAAGGAATAAGCAGCACATTGTTTCTGTATAACCATGTAGCAACAATCTATTTCAGTAACTTTCAACCCCAAAAGTGTGTGTTCTATCCTCTGGAATAGGTGAACACTCTTAGTGCTGCCACCCTATTTTTTAAAGGTGCTGGCACCTAAACTGCATGAAATCACTGACTCCCACACCTAAGGTCACATATTTAGATGCCTTAATATGGAGGCTATTTGAAGTACCATCCACCCGTGAAACAGAAATGGCACTGGCAGCAGGACAGCAGGGAGATGGGAAGGGCTGGATATTGATATGTCATCACAAATACATGTGCAATTACAGCTCCAGCTCCTTCCAGTAAGATATACACAGCATTTTAAAGGAAACAGGGTGTGGTAACCTTTGGAATATGACTGGAAGACATTACAATTAGCAAGACTTGTGAAGGTAACTATCTTTCTCATGTCCCCAGATTTGGAGGTGGCCAAGACCATTTTTTCAGTTCCCAAAGATGACAGAAAGTCATGAAATCAAAATCTCACAAAAATTGTCCTTTGGGAAGCTGCAGGGAATCTTTAATGACTGCTGTATTCCTCATTTGAAGCAGAAATTCTCTTAAATAGCTGAAATTATGTGAGATTAATCCTGACACAGAGGCTGCATCCCCAGAAACATTTCTCCTCTGAAACACAATGCAGGGAAATCGCCATCAAATCTTTCTGTGTGGGCTGGGATGCAGGTGGAGGAGGAGAAAGGGCTTGGTACACTTTTTAGTGAAGCTGGCCTTCCTGCCCAGCATGTGAAAGCTTATTAAAGGAATGTGTGAATCTTACCACATAGCCTGTCATTGCTATTGCACTCCAGCAGCATCCGTGAGAATCTTTTCACATCACCTGCCATGTTCAGTTACAAGCAAGCAGGTCTCCAACCCCCACTTCCTGCACAGACATAAAGAATAATAACAAAATTTATTAGGAAAAAGGATGATGATGAAGCAACATGGAGCTTCCTACCCCTTACAATCAGTGACTGCATGAAGCAGCACTGGGATTTGGAGGCTTAGAGAATGACACAGGACATCCACTACATGACCAGACAGAATTCAGGGTTAAGCTTGTTCTGCAGTGCTTCACAAGCAAATGAGGACCCCTAGGCCTAAAGGCTGGCATATGTACAAAATTCCATAGTTATGAACTTAGTTATATCTAAAGAACAGCTAATACACTCCTAACTAACACATTTTTTAGATGCCAGAACAGCTCAGCATTTTATCTTCTAGTCCATTACAAGTGAACAGAGCAGCAGCATGCACAGAAAATGTCATTCTTGACTACAGTCCTTGCCACAATTCCTACTGTTGCTGCACAAAGACGAGGAGAAAATGAGGAGAAAAAAGAGTGGTCATTAGGGCTCTCTGGTACCAACTCCTGAGCACTGCCAAGTCTGTAGGTGTTCTGAAGCACAACAGCTGCAACTCTTTTGAATTTGTAGCTGAAAATCCAGAGCCTGTACAAGCATGCACCTTGTTTAGTCACTGCTTCTTATAAACATTGCTAAAATTTAAGACTTAACAGCTTCGCAAACAGTATCATCTAGAACATTTTATAGGAATTGTGACTTTTATCCTGTAAGCACCTACTTTGTTTTCAGCTATGAGTTTTAGGCAATTAACCTCAATGGCAAATTGATTTTATGGAATTTGGTGATGAAACATTTAACAGTTTGTTCTCATGCTTAAAATTAATGAGTGGAATTATTCTTTACCAGTTGCACAACAGAGGCAGTAGAGAGAGGAAAATTGAATATATCTGTGCTTTAAGGTATCACAAAAGCTCTGTTTCCTTTTTTAATTTAATTTCATTCTTAATATGCTAGCAAATTTACCTGGTTCTAAGGTGTAGCCACACCATGAATCCAGTCTAAGGAGTAATAAAATAGCAATAATACCAAGCTTTTCAGATACAATCTGAAAGCAAGCACACTAAAACAACCCACCTCAGCTCTAACACACAAATACACAAGAACAGTCCTGGCTTTTTTCATTCTCAGGTACACACAGACTTCAGGACCATTAGCCAGCAATCATATTTTATAATCTAAGTCATGAACAGTCCAAACTCCATCTTAAAACTTGCAACTGGCTTTGTACAGGTGCTTACTAGAAATGCACACTGGCATTTAAACACCCTGCATGCACAGGCACACAAAAGCACACACACCCCAGTTTGTGCTTACAGAGAGAGCAGCAAAGATCCATGGGAAAAGTTCTGACACAGCAGCCATGTCCACACTGGTCCCTGTCTGTAAAAAGGATTCCTTCCGACTCCTTTATGCACCTCCCGGCAGTGATGCCAGTGGGTGATACCCATGTTTTCCAACCCCACTCAGGTCAGAACCATGGGATCCAGGACTGAAAACACTGGCAGCCACCGGCACTTTTTTTGCCCTGGCACTGCCATGTGCTGCTGTTGTTTATGGAAGTGTTATCACTGGAAAAGCTCAGTTAGAGAAGTCCATTTTCACTCTATGTGTCTAGCCTCTTGCAAAACTCAGGAAACAGAGAAAGAAGTTGTACTCAGTAAGATAATTCTGAAGTGCCTTTCAGAGCTACTTTTCAGGCCAGGACCAAACAAATTCCCATCCTAGGCTGTTTCTGCAACTTAGTTTTTTAACAGTAACATTATTGCAGTTCTTACATTCCTATCCTCACAACGAGAATGCTAACTCAGAAATCCACAGAACTCATGTTATACATTTAATATTTTTTGCAGTGGGTGACACATGGAAGTTATGTGGAACTAACATGTTCATGTGCATACTCAACACAGAGAAGGACTACTGACAGTGCTCAACAACTTATTTTATTAGATGAAGACAGTTTTCCAGTACCAAGCAAGGATCACAGGGACAAAAATACCTTAAAAGGTTCAAAACCTGTACCTCACTGGCATTCTGATTTTCCTTGCCTGTGTGTTAACACTGTACCCAGATCAGTGCTGTGTGGACCATGTGCACACATACACTGTGTTACTTCAATTTAGCATTTGCATTAGAGAATTTGTGCAATTTCATCTAAATGTCAGCTTATTTATTCCACTGGGTTTTTAAATATTCTTTTACATAGATTGAATTCCACTCACTGAATTCACAGAATTGTAGAATCATTAAGGTTGGAAAAGACCCTTAAAATCATCAAGCCCAACAGTCAGCCCAGCACCTCCACCATGTTCACCACTAAACCATGTTCTCATGTGCCACATCCACAGGTTTTTGTACATTTCCAGGGATGGTGACTCCACCAACTTCACTGGGCAGCCTATCCCAATGCTTAAGGACTCTCAGTAAAGAAATTTTCCCTAAGCTAATATAAACATCCCCTGACACAACTTGAGGCTGTTTCCTCTTGTCCTGTCTCTTGTTCTCTGGGAGCAGACCCCGACCCCCCCCTCCTGTCACGGAGTTGTGCAGAGCCAGAAGGTCCTCCCTGAGCCTCCTCTTCTCCAGGCTGAGCCCCCCCAGCTCCCACAGCTGCCCCTGATGCTCCAGCCCCTTCCCCAGCTCCATCCCCTTCTCTGGACACGCTCCAGCCCCTCAGTGGCCATCTTGTCCTGAGGTTCCCAGAACTGCTCCAGGATCTGAGGTGTGGCCCCAGCAGTGCCCAGCACAGGGGACAGTCACTGCCCTGGCCCTGCTGCCACACCACGGCTGCCACTGGCCTCTTGCCCCCCTGGGCACATGTCCAACCGCTGTCTCCAGCACCCCCAGGGCCTTTCCCAGCTTTCCAGCCCCTCTGCCCCAACCTGGAAATGCAGGGGCTTGGCATGACCCAGGACCTAGCCTTGTTGAACCCCACACAATTGGCCTAAGNCCAGGGATGGTGACTCCACCAACTTCACTGGGCAGCCTATCCCAATGCTTAAGGACTCTCAGTAAAGAAATTTTCCCTAAGCTAATATAAACATCCCCTGACACAACTTGAGGCTGTTTCCTCTTGTCCTGTCTCTTGTTCTCTGGGAGCAGACCCCGACCCCCCCCTCCTGTCACGGAGTTGTGCAGAGCCAGAAGGTCCTCCCTGAGCCTCCTCTTCTCCAGGCTGAGCCCCCCCAGCTCCCACAGCTGCCCCTGATGCTCCAGCCCCTTCCCCAGCTCCATCCCCTTCTCTGGACACGCTCCAGCCCCTCAGTGGCCATCTTGTCCTGAGGTTCCCAGAACTGCTCCAGGATCTGAGGTGTGGCCCCAGCAGTGCCCAGCACAGGGGACAGTCACTGCCCTGGCCCTGCTGCCACACCACGGCTGCCACTGGCCTCTTGCCCCCCTGGGCACATGTCCAACCGCTGTCTCCAGCACCCCCAGGGCCTTTCCCAGCTTTCCAGCCCCTCTGCCCCAACCTGGAAATGCAGGGGCTTGGCATGACCCAGGACCTAGCCTTGTTGAACCCCACACAATTGGCCTAAGCCCATGGAGCCAGCCTGTCCAGACCCCTCTGCAGAGCCTTCTGACCCTCAACCTGAACCCAAAGCCTGATGTCAAAGCTAAATATACAATAAAGACCATGGTGCCTAAAATTAGCAGAAGCAGCTGCTCTTAAACAATGGGAAATACAAGGCAAGACCTTAGCAGGAGTTAAACTACAGTCATGAGCACCTGCAAACTGCTCCTAGCAGACTGCTTGGTGCACTGCACATGGCACAGCAGCTCCACAGCAGTGACAGGTTAATTAGCCCCCATCCCTGCCCTACACCGACACTGCTCCTCTATGCACATTTGCCAACAGGACGAACACTTGGGAAAAGGTGGCATTTTTTTTTCCAGCTGTGTTTGCTTACCAAGCTGTTTTGCTGCCCTGGCAATTTAAACAAAGCACAGAGGGCAACACAGGGACAGGAATAAGCAGCTAGAAGATGGCAGCTGTGAGGGCTGCTTAAACCAGTTCAGGAAGCCCAAATACTGAATGTGAATGCAGCTGAGCTGAATTAAGTGCTCACCAACGCAAAAAGAATATCTCTTCTCTCTGCTTTCTTCTCATTGCTTGTTTGGCTCTCAGTTGTGCAAGTGATCACATGGTAAACTGATTCAAACCACTAACCTAGCAGGAAAAATCCACTGCTCTTTTGCCACGGTGATTTCCTGCCATTTCAGTGGTCAGTATTAGTCAGGGGTGAATGGCTTATTCATCTAAAGCTGCATTGTGAAACCACTCCCTGTGTCAGCACAGATCCACAGGCACTGTGTGCCAGCAGATGCCTTACTGTGATTTTTCCAGTCCCCTGTCATTCATTCTCACATGGATACTGTCCCCTTAGCAACAGCAAAATCATTCACATGTCAGTGTGATAAACTGAACCAGGAAGGTGATCTGCCCTGAAATTATCAATCCTCTCTCACATTTTATGGCCTTAAAGTTCTCATCTGGTTCAAATTATGCTATTTAAAGTGCCAGGACTAAGATTTAAGAAGCCTGAGTGACAAACATCGTGGTGAAGACTGAAAAGAAAGAGAAATATCAAGACTTACATGCCCATGAAATATATGGGAACAGACAGCTTGAATACTGCCCACACAGAAGCTGCCTGCTGCTTGCTCCTGCCATGTTCAGGAGAGTAAGTTGTCCATATTCACAGCAACTATTCAGTTTTGCCACTGAGTATGTCTGACTTGTGAGCTACCAGCAGTTCCCATCATCAGTGCAAACGCGTAAATCCTTGTGTAATGATTAGCTAAAGGTCTAAAGAAACAGCTGGTTAATTAAATATGACAAAAATAAAGGCTAAGATTCATTTGGATCTTCATTAGGCCCTTTAAAATGTGCTATGTGTTGATATGGACTTAATGCAGTTATTTCTCCAGACATCCTGTCCCACATTAACTGCACACCACTTTATAATAAAAATATTCTTACACTTGTTTTTCATGCACTAATTGTGAGGACCAGCTGTAATATGACTACAGGCACATAAAGAACAGCTGAGTAATTCAGTAACTTCAGTCCAGCACACTGCCTGACAGATAAAAGACAAAATAAATCCTTAAACATGATGTCTTCTACCTAATTGCTTGCAGTGGCAGAACCTTGCTCTCCAGCTTTTTCAGTCACCATTTGGCTGCTGCATTTATTGTTTCCCTCTTCTTTTATCTGACCTTTGAGCATGGTCAACAGTCAAGGCTTTGGCAACTGCCCTGCACAAGCGCACTGTGCTGGCTGTGCAGCAGGAAGGGAGAGGAGCTACCAGGGAATTGCAGGAACCAAAACGGTAGGAAAGCACCAGGTGTGGGCAGCTGTGGACATTGAATGTGAGAGAAGAGGGAGAAATAAAGCACCATTGTAAAGCAAACAGTGAAACAGAGATTTTTGTTCCCCTGCCATGTCCACCGTTTACTAAAAGCAGCATCCAAAACAAATAGAAAATGAGCCTGACAGGTTTCAGCCATGTATTTGTTAGACTACATATTCTGTCTCTTCCGCCTGCAGAAGACCTTAGTGACTATTTCCAACAGCCTGGCAGACCATCACATCTTTGCAAGGTTTCCCTGGCTCGTGGAGTCCTCTCATCTCTCACTGCAAGGCACCTGTGGGTTACCAAGCAGCATCTTCAACTGTGCAGAATGGGAAATTCTGACCAGCCACACCAGAGTCACTTCTGTCCTTGTGAACAAGCATAACAAATAATATCCTGTGGCTTGCTGTAACCCTGTCTCAGCTATAAAGATTTAGTATTATAACTCACTTTTGAAACAGCTGGTAGCTGTAAGAAAACAACGTGTTTCAAAAATCACATACAGACACACAAGATTTTCTCTTGGTCCAAAATTAGAAGCAATACTTGAATATCAAACCTAGGCTAGCTGCTACAGAAGCATGTTAAGGGAGTGGAAGAAAATTAGGCTGACCACTTCTGAAGAGCTAGACCATAGAGAAAACAGCAAATAATGAGGCCCATGTTGCTATTTGAGCAGGTGGTTACTTAGGGCAAACTTGGCTCCTTTTCAATATAGCAGAAAAAACAAGCAAAGTTAACAGTCACTACTGCACTGAGAAATGAGTCAGGAGGACTCAGTGGTGCTGTGTTTTCATGCTAAAAATGTTAGTCCTAACTGGCACTGTTTCAGTGGCTATATGCAAGTTCTTACAGTGCTAGGTTTTGCTTAAACTCAGATCATCTACAAAAATTAATTTATTTGTGCTGCATAAGAAAATCTAAATACAGGAGTGTGAAATGGTACAGAACCTGAATGACAAAAATATTTTTTCTAATGAAGACATGGCCTACTATAGTTTCTGGAAAGTTAACATATATCTTGAACATTCCCGCTGAATTAAGGCCACCAAAAGTAATTCCTCACACATAATCTGAAGAATAGGTTAAAATTATAAAAAAACCCCAAGGAATACATTAAGCTGAAGCCCTTAATGAGCAGGCTATTAAAAGTCTAGAGGCCAAACTTTCAACAGCACACTCTCACCTATGGCTTCCTTTTAAGAAGTCAAAATCATATCATACTTTTGAAAATGTCTCCCTGCTGACTGAGCTCTGATTTTGCTGATAGCTGCCTGTACTAAGCCTGTATCAAACTCCAGCACAAATACAGAAATTCTGAAAAACTGTGACAGCAAAAGCTGTCACAGAACATGAGAAGAATGATTTTTTTTTTCAAAGAACCAGCTTACGTATAGGTCTTGTTGCGAAAAACCTACTGTGTGATAAAAATATTGCATGACATCACATTGCTGCTTAATGGCTTAAGAAATCCAACATAAATCTGCTTTCATAAATTCACAGCCACCTGAAGCTGTGTAGACAACTTTAGTTTCAGTTTCCCAAATTCTGGATGTTTCTTGGTGGATGTTACACAGATTTTGTTTATAATTTAATCAGTAACTCATGCACACACAGGTAAACACAGGAAAATCTAGATATCTGCACTACTTTGGGTTAGAGTTCACTGCCTTACAGTCAAGCAACGGTGATGGGAGTAAAATGGTAATTAGTTCTGAATTCCGCCCTAGGCATGTATTACTTAACTAAAGACTGGACATATTTATACATACATGCATAGCAGCATCCTGTTTCAGTGAACTGAGACTAATTTTATACAAAACTTAATTACTTTGTTAATTTCTTCCTCTTTAAAAAATGCCTGTGAGCTATTTCATTCAAATCAGCCAGCGTGCAGAGGACATCCCTCTTTTATTTTTTTTCTCAAACCCCAATACCATTATGATCACAGAAATTACTCCAAGTAGCTTCACTACAAGCAGTAAGCACATGCACATATGTACATGCACACATACCCAGACGTATAGACTTTACAGTACAGCTACCTTCTAATTCAGGGCACATTTATGTTAACAAAAGTCTTTTAAAAAATAAATATTCATAGGCTGATCTTCCACAAGTGCTTTCTCTCACTCACCTGAATGACACCACTTCCCTTGCCCTGTGGTTGTCTTTTCCTGAAGCTCTCCTGCTGCCGGTTCCCAGTTTGTGAGGCCACTCCCAGTAACACTGATGATTACCTTGGTACGGTTGTAACTCTTATGACTAAGTTCCTCCTCACTAATTTTTCTACTCCAGTCCCACCCAGCTTCAGTTCTTTGCTCCTCTAGGTCTTCTCAGCTGTGTCCCCAGGGATGTCCAACACACAGCTGACAGGAAGGGACATACTTGCAGAACAGGTCTGCCTGGCTTCCACACACCAGCTGCTCATGTGCTGACTACAGACAGGCACAGCAAAGAGCCCTCGGGCAGGCACCTGCAGTGGCATTTGAAAGGCAGACCAATACAGATCAAGAGGGATAGGTTGTGTAATAAACAGAATTCATACACTTCTGGTTACAGGTTCACATTTAGAAAGAATGGGCTCTTGGAACAGAAAATCTGTACAAAACCCCCAGGACTCCAGAGGGTGAAAAAGTGTTCCACCGGGAACACAGTCTGCAAATGAAGAAAGAGATAAAAGATTAATAATATCAAAACATGCTACAGCAGACAGCAGGAACGCAGGGTTTTTTCACATTCTGCCTTGCCCCTTGGTGTCCCTTCTGCTCAGGCTGTCCATGCATTCTGCCAGCATTTTGGAAAATTTGGCTTTCCCCTGCCCTTTCCTCACTCCATCCTGCTCCCCAACCACACCAGACAATATTCCTGAACTTCCCTGCCATGATGCCCTTGGGGTCTCCATTGTGCTCTGCTGGTGTCCTCAGCAGCCACGGGGTGTAATCTTCATTGCACCTCAGCATTTTAGTTCTGGGGGCTTTCTTCCCAGCCAACCCATGTATGCAAGCCCCAGCTGTTGGCCTGCCCTCGCCTATCACTGATAAATCTTGTGTCAAGAGTTTCAGATTCCTGAGTCCTGGTTATATGAGTCTACACAAGATTATTTGCTTACCTACTTCCTAGGAGTGAGAGGTAGTTGCATTTCAAGAGTAAACAACATGAGACCTGCTTCTTGTTGAGAGACAAACATTACTTCACAGTCAGCAACTCGATGCAGGTGGCATGGGGAAGATGCAGCAGATGATGCGATCTCTGCCAACTGTTTTAGCCAAACTCACCTACTTCAGTTAACATTTTGGTGCTGCATATTAATTATGTTGTTGTGGGAAAAATTTTAGTTGTGGCACAATCAATAGCTTTAGGTATCAAAAGACAATTACTTTAAGAGAGACTTCTCCTTAGCATTATTCTTTCAGCTGGCATTTACCCATGTGTGCAAAATGGTGAAAACCAGGAGTGATTTCTTCATTGCTTGATCTCTCTACAGAGACTCGCAGGAGTGGGCAAAATAGTATCAGTGAAATAGTCCTGTGATGTGGACTTTCAACCCCTGACAAACCAGCAGAGACATCTTCTAGACTGAAAGTTTTCTTCAATTAGAAAGATCACTACAGCTGCAGAGTGTAGGCTTGGACTCTGGTTTCAGCATTCCTCTCATTCTGGTACTAACTTGCATTGACTCTCTGCAGTATTTTCTCCATGAAGGAGCAGGGGATCTGTCTTATACTTCATTCTCCATTAAATAGTAGGTAAAATGCAAATAACAGTTCCTCATTTAAATGAGTTCCTTACTGAAATGAGTTACATTCCACAGGCACCTTCCTCAAGGGCACCTGGGAAAACCTATTCAGATTCCTGTTTAAAAATCTGACAATTGAAAATCTTTCTCCTTCTACAGTTCCTACACCTCGCTACTGTGGAAGAGAGTGTGAAAGGCAAAGGGCTAAATCTTCAGGGTAAGCATATGCAAAAGCAGCAATGGCCGCTGCTTTTAATTTCCCCCACCAGTCTCTCTGTTGTGCTCCCAGTCTGACTGGTTGGATAAGATATTTTAATGGTTCAAAGTTCAGGCTTCAGCCAATATAATCCTCCTCATTCATCAACAAGCCTTTCCTCCTGTTTAGTGAAGTGACTCAAGTCATTTATTGTCCTGTGAAAAACAGACTTTTCCTGCTATGTCTTGTATTGTATGTGCATCCAGAAAGAAAACATTGCCCGTTTAACATCCTCTATCCTTCTCTGCTTTTTCCTAATGATTATGCACACTGAAAGGCAGCAGACTGGCAGTTTTATTAACATAACCATCCTCTTTATCTCCAGGACAGCTGTATCACACCTAGAAACCATCCTAACCACACATAGCTGCTGCACCATACCCTCAAGATGGGGTTCCGGGACTAAGCTTTAAAGTGCGTGACTTATTTTCACATTCTAATATAAGACTTAAAACTGTGGCTTATAGTTGATAGACTGTGAGTGATCTTTTGATTAACTTAAGCCCACAGAGGTGTAGAAACCCAGAAGATGGGGTTAATGTGTAAGTCTCAAACAGCAACAGCCGGATGACTGCTGAGCCAACCAAGGATTGTTGGTAATAACACACTGTGAGAAAGAACAAGATGTGGCTGGGGAAGGGGCCATGCAGAGGAAGGGCAGCACTTTTCTGGGACAAACACCCCTGAGGTAGTTTCTGCAGATAAGCACAACATGGCACAGCACAGGAATGATCTAAAAGTGAAAAAAACCTCCCATCATTATCCCAAGTCTCTGTTCTGCCTCATAAGCTTTGCCTCTCAAGCTAGTAGGTTTTCTTAATCAAGAAAAATTACAAGCTTTTTTTTTTTTAATGGCAATTCTGTTGTGATTTTCAGTTCAGCCCTGCAGTATTTGTTATTTAAAATTTCCAAAGGTAGCACTATATGAAAAGAAATAAATAGAAAAGTGAAATGACTGAATGATTAGGCATCAATCTTCATCAGCCAGCTGCAGGTCCAGTAATTTGCTAGCACTTCCTCTATGCAGGGATTTTACTCAGTTGCTTTTGAACCCCTGCAAAACATTAGCAACACAATGTTCTGTGATAAAGTTGCATTCATGCAACTTGGGTGAATAAATCCCTCATTTTGTTTATTTTGAACACGGGGTCTCATCTTCAAACCAGCTACTCAGTTGGCAGTGAAATGAGTGGTGATTGCAAGGGATGAGCAAGTTTCCTGCATAATGAGAATACTAATACGCCAAATAATTTAAAAACAGGCCTAAGTTTGTGTTTGAGTGGATGAAAAAGGAGAACAAGAGACAGCCCAAACCATTCAAGGTTTGGATATTGATCTGGAATGGGACATGATTTGGAGCACGGACAATTCAGAAATGGGACTTGATTCTCACTCTGCTATAAACTAGATAATTCCTATCTACTAACTCTTAGCAAACTTTGAGTCTTGTTGCTCTTTCTCCAGAAAATTTCTAACCTGATCTTGCCTAGTCCTGAAAACACCTTCTCCGGTATTTTTTTTTTTTTTAAATGATGCAAAGATCATGGATTCACACAACAGTTTGCGAACGGACCTTCAAAGACCATGCAGTTCCAACCACCCTGCAGTGGGCAGAAACACTTCCCACTAGTCCGTACAGCCTGACCCTGAACACTTCCAGGGATGGGCATCCACAACTTTCTCAAGGCAACCTGTTACAATATCTCACCACCCACACTGGCAGGTATTTTTTCCTTATACCCAATATAAACCTACTCTCTTCAGCTGTGAACTTGCTGCTCGTTGTGCTATCATTGCCGGCCCTGGTCTGACGTCTGCCTCCATCCTGCCGCCAGGGAGAGACGCCCTGAGAAAAGCAGCAGAAGCACCACCAGCTCTCAGACTTAGGGATTAAGATGTACCTTCTGCGTTATTTCCAGGAAAGCTCCTGACACAACCACGGCCCACCTGGCGCGCCCGCTCTCGCCACGACTGCAGTTCCTGCGGCTCGCCGTGCCCGGGACCGGAGCAGGGCAGGGCTGGCGGGGCCGGAGCAGGTGCGGGGCCGGGCGGGGCCGGGCGGTCCGTGCGGCAGGTGGGGCCGTGGGCAGGGACGTGTCACCTGCTCTGGTCCGGCCCCCGGGCACGGGCAGCTCGCCGGGCAGGGGGCGAAGGGGCGCGGCGCCGGGACACGGAGCTGGGACCCGGTGCTAGGACACAGGCACAGCTCCGACCGCGCCGCTCCTCGGGCCGCCGAACTCTGCCGAGCGCTCGTATTCGTGAAACACAGAATCAACCGAGCTCGCGAGCTCGGGAACGGGCGGGCGCGAGGCACGGGCACGGCCGCCGGGCGGGGTTTGGTGTCCCGTTACCGCCCGCTCTGGCCGTGAGGGCGGCGGCGGCGGCGGCGGCGCGGCCCCGACGCCCCGGGGAACGCGGCCCTGGGGGCGGCCGGAGGGTACCCGGGGTGTGGGACAGCGCCGGCGCTTGGGCTGTCCGAGGGCTCCGGGCAACGGGGCTGCCCGGTTATCCTCAGTTTTACCTCGCTGTATGAAGCGACACTTGGAACACCCAGCGTCTGAGGTTTGGCACCGGTTTAAAATGCGGTACAGTCACTACTAACCACCCGTGGCGTTCCTTCCGCACATACCGGCAATAAAACCCGGAAAACAGATACTCACTGCGTGGGAGAAATCACAGGATAAAAACTATGCAGTGTATGTATAAAGTCCCTACACTGAAGCTCCTCCGTCTCTTTCTTCTCAGTTCCGTCCCATCCATTGGTGGTTTTCAGAAAAGGAAATTCAAGGCAATGCTTTGTGTCACATTTTCAGTGAACACTGAGGTTCTGAAACTCTGCTTTTGCCCCAAGCATTTTTCCATCCTAGAATTTCACTCCCTACAACTAAGCAGAGGTTAGGGAATCGTAATCGCTTATCGGCCTCTATGGTGACAGAGCTTAGTGTTTGTGCTTAACCTGGCTGGAGCCTGCAATTGTGAAAAAAATACGGGCTACAAATGAGGATTTTACAGCTAACTTTGAAAATTAGGAGTTGCCCTGGGTCAGAGTATTTGGGAGACAAGCTGGAAGACAACTGTAACAGGGTAATGAAGTTTGCTAATGAAGGGTTTGACATAATGATCTGTTATTACTGATACCACAAATCTTTATTTGGCACAACCACAGCATATTTGAGATAATTCTTTCTACTTAAATTATTTCAAAATGGATTGCAAATAATATGCAACATACAGGTGATGACCAGTAACCTTAAGGTCAGATTCTTCCTGAATTCACATGTAAATCTAAAATGTATATCCTTATTTTTATTTTATTTTTATTGCAATGTTACTTCATCTCATCTGTGAAAATCAACTCACTTTAGAGTAAAATAAAGTAGGAAATTCCTGGTTTCCTTATAGATGGCTGAATCAGAATTTCACGAAGGAAACTATGATAACAGAGGAAAGACGGTGGACAACTCAAAAACAGACATGGAGGAAGTTCTGGAGAAAATGGAAAAACTAACAGGTACAGGTCGTTATTAAGAATGATACAGATTTTTGTACTAAAGACACCAAAGATTTATTTTTTATATTTATTCTGTAAACTTCTCTGTAATAAAAATGTAAATTAAAACAATCACCTCATCAACTAATCATCAATCACCCCGTCAACTAATGCCCTCATTCTTAATTGTGAAAAAGCATGCAAATAATTTAGATGGTTCAGATGGCTCAGAATTAAAAATCAGTAGGTGATGGATGCTTATTTCAGAGTGTTAGTTAAAGACAGAAATGCTACTAAGGTGTTTAATGTACAAGTATTAAAATATAGTATATAAAATTAGACAGTTCTGAAAAATGGATATATACCACCTCTTAGGTCACTGCACTACAGTGAATTCTTGGTAAAATAAAAGGGAAAGTGTGACGTACGTGCTAAAACTATTTGCTCAGCTTTATCGGATACTCGTTATTTCAATATCAATCTCATTATTTAAGTTATTCATTATTTCAAGATCAATTTCATTACTTGAGTTGTCCTTAAAATATTTCATCTCTTTGTTGCAGTCTCCTTGATCTCACTCTTTCTCACCTAACACAAGCTGTAACTGGTCTGGAGGGAGGATTCCTTATATGATGTTCATATATTTTAAAACAGTCTCCTGATCCTTTCTTCTTGATTACCTGTTCTGTTGTCATTTTTAGGTGAAGTGTCAATCCCCCTTTCATAATTTACATCAGTGTAGTTCCATTATGAAGTATTTTGAGACACTTACAAAGAAGTAATACTGAACAGTCTATTTAATTTTGAGTATTACTGTAGGCAATTTCCATTTTATTTTCCAGCCTTCTCTGAGATCTGAACTGAGAATAATTCCCTTTATTCACTGAATTTCTTTATTGAATTTATTGAATTAGCCATTGCTTTTTCCTGGCCAGAATTCCCGGTTCAGTAATATCTGCTGTGTTTGCAGTGCGTGCAGCCTGGATAGCCTACGAGTGCGTGGCCATCCGGACCAACCCAGACCTGCCCAACGCCATTCAGCACTTGGAAGATGTCTTCCTGATGTGCAAAGAGCAGATGGAGAAGCAATGGCAAGAGGTGATAATGGATTCTACAGGTGAAGGGCAAAAAATGGAATAGATTGAACTCGATCATGCTGGCAGAATGACATCTCTTGGAAAATTGCTTAAGTCCTTTTTTCTCCCAGCTGTGGAGGTTTCACTAGCACTGTGGGAAATGGATTGGCTTTCCTCTTGCTAAGAGCTACTTATATGTGAACATCTGTGGAGATCACACACAAAGCTTTGTATTGCTGAGGGTAAAAGGCAGCAATGTGTGTATTTGCATGATGCCCATCAGTAATCCCTGTAGTGTTTGCACACACAATTTACACACCCTCTGTCCTTTTCCCTGGAAGATCATACTCACTCCATGGTCAATATAACTGGAATTCTTTGAGACCTGAACAAACGGGGAGGATGGGGAGCAGGGGTGCTGTAGAAGACCATCACAGTGGCATTGCACCAGCCCATGCCTTTCAAAGAAAACTGAGGAATTGCTTCTTTTCCCAAATGAAAAACAGGTGAAATTCTAGATTTGCAGATAGAGTTGGTTTTATTTAGGATTATCATCTAGGTGTTCAACTACATAGTTTTATTATTCAGATAGATCATTGATAGTTGTTTCATTTTCTTCCATTAGATTTTTAACCATTTCTTTCAACCGGTTTCCCCAGAAAGATTGTTCTTCTCAAACCCTCTGAAGGTGGCATGACTTACTGAAATAAAATTTTTTTATCGTTATAGACTGCAGTGTGTGTGATGGCATTGCTGCAGAAACCAAACTAACCATGTTATGAAACATGCTTCTGTTCATATGTTCTTACTGTGCAATATTAGAAACTGACAAAAAATTACTTTTTTAGTCAGGATGTGGATTAAGAGCAGCACCTCGTGGCTTGTGGTTATACATAAACAAGTAATTTATCTGAGATGGAAGTCAGTGCAACAAATTTTGGGGATCTTCCCTTTCATTAAAACCACTCTCTTTTAACTAGGAAGTAAGCACCACGTAGCAAGTGGGAGCATCTCCATCTCCTCTGAAGAGGTATTTAATGATTTAAATCCCGTATAAATCATCTCTGAAAAAGTTTGCCAATTTTTAGGCTATGTATTTCTTTGAGATTGGTTGATCTAAATTCAGACAGAATGTTTATCCACTGAGGTAAAAAATATGTAAGCAATTTCTTCGTTTGTTAATGGCACCAAGTATTTCTAGAGGTACAAATAGTAAAGAACAAATTTTGAACTCTACACTTGACTTTCCAGTGGGTAGGTCTTCACTTCTAAGATTTTCTTCTCAGGTATGTGATGATTACGAGAGGAAAGTTAGGGATTTGCAGCAGTGCTTATTCCTAGAAAAACTATACAGCAAGATATTTATACTTTTACTTTGCTATTTTTTTTTAATTTTAGGTTGAATTTCTTCTTGAATTTATTGGTTTTACTCACCATCTACCCTATTTCAGCCCCCCTAGAGCCTGCAGCAGAACCCAGATAGCCCACGTTGCAACACCTTTATTTCCTGTCACAGGGGCGTGTCCATGAATTTCCAGAAAAAATTATGTGGAGTAACAGCCCCATCTACTGCTCACAGAACTGTACCAGTAAACTAGATTGCTGACATCTCTTGGCTCTCCAGCACCCATCTTCTGTGAGGAGAAGTGGCAGCACTCGGGTGGTGTGTAACACTGCGATGATTTCACCATCCATGGCACAGCAAAATTTATTCATCTTGGTTACATGCTGCACCTGCTGGCAAGTCAAGAGGCTGATGCCCAAGAGTAACCAATCCAAGAGCCATCAAATGGAGCCATACTTGTAAATACGCTGAGCTTTTAGAGTTTCCATTAACAGTTTCTTACCAAGAAACAGACGAAACTTACACAGAGCCTCCTGTATAATTCAGAGGGAAATTCTGATGGTTGAAACTCTGCCGTTCTCTCCAGTGTAAAACAACTGAAAGGGGGCTGAAATGTGAACATTTCACACATCCACTGAGGCATCTTGACCTTGTCAGAACATGTCCTAGAGCTCTGTTTAGGATATTCATTTCATTTACTGCTACTGCTCTCCGGTTTTTTATTATAGTCCCAATTCGGATTATCTCAGAAAGGCTCAAGAATCCATAGGAGCTGTTTTACCTTTTAGCATCGTTTCAAAAGTTCAGTCCAGATTCTTGCAGCAATTTTTCCTGAAATTGAATCTGTAACACTTCTATTTACACATAGTATTAAAAAATATTCTTTTTTTCCTGAACAAGAACTGTATCACATAGGCACTAGTGGCATGAAAGTGGCAGTGGATAATTGATTAATCCTAAGGACCTTTGTGACCCTACTAAAGTCACCATTTACAAGTCAAAACATACAGCCAAACACTGAAGACATTATTATTGACATTATTGAAGAATAATGTATTTTGACATTAGTTAGGAAATATAATGAAACTCTAAGTCTTTTCTATCACATTTTAAAACCTTATGATATTAATTATTCATCTCATCAGCTGGTGGTATTAAGTCATCAAGATCCATTTTCTGCTCAGTGCATCACTGTCCTGCTCTAGGACTCAAAATTCAATCATAGCAGCTTTGCTCCACTTGCAAACAGCACAAAATAGAAAGTTCAAGCTACCACTTGTTTGACATGGCCTCCAAAATCTTCTCATCACCTTTACACCTGAGGAAGGATCCCACTGCCACTTGGCTCATGCAGCTGCTTTTCCCTACAACTCTGAGCATTTCAGAGCACAGATTTTGTCTCTACAGAATCACAGTGCTGCTGAAGGCTCATTGGTTCTCAAAAAAGCCAAACCAGCAGAAAGCAGAACAACGTCTAAGGCCATGGCTTTGAACATGGGCTCTGCAAAGAGACTCTCTAAAAAAGCCACAACAAATAACAGAGTCAGACATCTACAGTCTGTTGATTTCACAGCCCTTAGAGCAAGCTATGTAGCACAGGCTTTATTTCCAAAGTTTTTTCCAACAGAAAGTGTTTCACTTCCAAGGCACTTGTTGCACCTGCATAGTTCTCCCATGGCAGCAACACTGTCCAAGACAGAGGCTTACAAGACATGAATCTCTCCAGACTGTGAATACCTTGTATTGCAATTATGTTCAAATGAAACAGTGCACAAATGCCTACAAAACTTTCTTCTTCCTTTCTTTAACCTCCTCAAAAGTTCACAAGCCACAGAGAAAGTTTTTGCAGCATGTTAGCTACTCTGCAAATTCAAAATCCGCAGAGCTAAATGTCTTTTTAAGAAACCAAACCAACAAAACACAAACTAAGCTCTCATCTGAAATTCTGCTTGAGGCAAATAACGCATAGCCTTATTTACAGGTACACAAGCACCAGCTGCCAAGAGAGATGACCCTCATTATTGAGCACCAGCTTTATATTTTTTCTGTCAAATTCACCTAGCAAGAGCACAAGTGGCCTATTAAAGGAACAATTTATGCCCAGCCCAAGACATCTAAAAAGTAATTTTAGTAAGTGCTTTAAACTTTGCTAGAGTTAAGCTTATGTTTTCATAACCAGGGAATTGAGGGATGGAGTAGGTTATGTCAGTCACTGGCTTCTGTTTTATGCAAACATTCTTACTACAGAGGCAGGACAGAAATAACAAATAGAACTCAGTGCTAGGACATTACTTGCACCTCTCCATCACTTTCTCCTTTCATAAAAAAAGGGATGGCTAGTTAGGTACTTTTGCTAACCTGTTTCTATCTGACCTACATTTTTGCAGAGATTAAGAAAATTCTCTTTAGCCTGTCAAATCTCTCGAAGAAAAAACACCTATTGAAAGTAGTTCAAGTATTTTTATGAGAAATTCTGCAGTAACTTTTCAGCATTTGAGTATCTTGCATCTGTTACGATGAAATTACCAACCTCTCCCCAATGTGCCTGAATGTTTAGTTCTGAACAAAATTTAAGCCTAGTAAGATTTACCCTGCTTTATTAAAAGGTACATTGCTTTTAGTTTCCTCACCTTATTCCCTTTTGTGTCAAAACACACATTCTTCATCTTCCAAGGAAAGACATTAGAATAACACTGCGTCCATCTCAACATCTTTCCCAGTCTATAGAACACCAGATTTGGTTCCTTTTCCTACCCTCTTTCTCCCCAGGGCAAAGGCAACAGGGTGCAAGGGCCATTCCTCACCTTCCCAGAAGCTGGAAGCAAAGGGCTTTCAAGTGCAATTATGCCCTGCACTCTCTGCTTATTTCCTGGAGAGAAACAGGAGTATTTGTTTGAGAAATAAATATACTTATCTACGGTTTGGGTAACAGCAACTGCAAGACAGGAACGTGAGAAATGCTGGACTAGACAATGAAGGACACAAGATATGCACCCATATTCAACAGCTGGAAGTAGACTGATAACACCTGGAAGACAGCCAAGTTTAGGGAGGAACATTAGAAAACCACTGATGTTATAAGACAGCTCAGTACTTTGCTCATTAACATGAGATGGCACAGGTAGAGATTTTAGTGGTTTGAAATAAAGAGTAGAGAAGCCAGTCAAGCATTATTCAGAACAGAAGCTTGGATAAAGTGGCAGTTATTAAGCCAATGTCCTTCTTGAGCAGAGGAGTCTCAAAACTTGGATTCTACTGTTTACAGAACACAAAAGCCTAGCAAAACAGACAAGGAAAAAAGCATTCCAGGAGCTCAATCCACATCCCCCAAACACCTGCCGCAAGACAGTAACAGCAAAACCCAACCATTAAACATCATTAGAGCCAGAGGAACAGCAGGAACAGTATAAGTTATAGCTCTGTTTTGGGATTTCTTTGCAGAAGTTGTTCTGTATTAAAGTATATCCACCTAATCATGCTCACAGATCATCCAGCAAGACACACCAAAGAGACAGCTCTCTTTCACATATAAATGCTGAAGCAACAAGATTAAAATAATGAATTATTTTAAAAGCAAACATGAAAAAACACACTAAACCAGATTTTTTTTGGTAGTTGAAATCACTTTTATTTGTGAGGAACGTCACCCATGCTGCACAGTTTCAAATAGATCTTAACAAGGAAAGCGGAAGTTTGTCCTCCCCACGTCCTGCAGTGAACAGGACTGGCACAGAAAAAAAAACTCACACTTGGGAGGTTTAGCACCAGCATCCAATAAAAAAAGCATTTTATTTCAATTTTAGTTCTTTGGTTGGTTTTTTTCCCTTTTCAATTTGATACCAAAAGAAAAATTGAAAAAATCAATACTAGCAAAACAGTGAAATTCTAGGGAAAAAAACCCAAAAAACAAAAAGCCCCACAGTTGCTGTTGAAACTAGGGAGGTTGTTCTTTCTGAATCTCGCTCTCTTTCTCTCTTCATGCATCTATCTTGTAGGCGTTCCCTGGATCTCAGCTGCTGGTAAATTTTCTTTTACATTTTGGTATTTCAAATCTTTGCTTTCGTCATCACTGTTGACAATTTATTGCTTGTGTGTTTCTTTGGTGTTACTTTTGAGTTGTACTTTAGGACACCTGTTGAAAAGCCACATTCAAAAAAAAAAAAAAGCAGTTTAAATTTCACTTTCTCAATAGATGAGATGTCAAATGAAAAGAGAGTTATAACAACAGGCAGGATAAGCACAACAGGCTTATACTGTCCATAATCAGGATCTTCCTAAAATAACTCATCAGCAGATGCTATTACTATACACACCAGAGAGCTTCCTGGAAAAAAAGAAATCAATTATAAAGCAAAACTTACTTTGTGACAAATACGGACACAGAGGCAGAGGGGAGAAAGAAGAGAAAAACAGCATCTTGGTTTGCCTATGCAGCATTCTCAGAATTTATCACAAATATCAAGCAATACATAAGGGGATGTGGACAGAACCCCAGAAGCCAACACAACGCTGCTCCCATTGGAAAACAGGAACTATCCATGTTCCTTACCTGAGCGATGGTAAAGGTGCCTGGGGAGCCGGACATTACTCAGCACCACTCTGCTCTGTCACTGGAGCAGGATTTTCAGCCGGTGTTTCAGTTGCCTTTGCCTGAGACACAGCAAACTCTTACTATAGGCAAAGGCTGACCTCCACACCCTTCCTCTGTTCAGAAGTACAGCCAGCATAACCCAGGTTTTAAAACAATCAAGAAAAATGAATCTCCAGAAAATATTAAATTCTAGTGTATTTCCTGTAATTGAGTACTACACAGCAGATTCTGCCAAGAGAACTCCTGAAGTAGACACTGAATGAGAAAATCTTTCCTCAATAAAGTAGCAGCTGCGTTTGCAAACAGTTCCCTGAAGTTATCTGGTTCAAACAGTTCAGGAAATGGACCTAGAGCCTTCAAATCCATCTCTTATGCTACATACAGAGTTTAGGTTTGAGGAAGCGGGAAAACACAACTGTTTCCACTTCAAAAATAGTTGTTACAGTCTGACCCCAATTAAGAACTACCCAGAAGCAACCCCTATCCCACTGCTGGTTCCTTTTCAGAGAAGGTGCTTATTCTCCAAGGTCAGAAGAAGCAGGCAAGGCAATCAGCACATCAGGTTTAGTCATCAGACTTATCCAGTACATGAATACACTAATTAAAAACTCACACAGGGCAGAACACCTTGGGCATTCACCCCCTTAAAACCTTGGTCTCTGCCACATAGAATCATAAAATGGATTGGGTTGGAAGGGGACCTTGAAGATCACCTCATTCCAACCCCCTGCCATGGGCAGGGACACCTTCCACTATCCCAGGTTGCTCAGAGCCCCATCCAGCCTGGCCTTGAACACTTCCAAGGATGGGGCAGCCACAGCTTCCCTGGGCAACCTGTGTCAGTACCTCATCATCCTCACAGGAAAAAATTTTTTCCCTCATACCCAATCCAAACCCACTCTCTTTCAATTTTAACTCATTCCCCCTTGTCCTGTCACTCCATGCCCCTGCAACAGTCTTGCCTCATCTTTCCCTTCAGGCACCGGAAGGCCACAGTGAGGTCCCTCTGAAGCCCTCTCTTCTCCAGGCTGAACCATCCCAATTCTCCCAGCCTTTCCTCCCAGGAGAGGTGCTCGTGGCTCTGAGCAGCTTGGTGGCCGTACCTCTTTGCCCTCCTGTGCCGGAGCGCTGGCGGGGCGCGGCCGGCGCCGGTAGTTGTAGGGGCGCCGGTAGCCGCGGCGCAGCGGCTGCTGGCTCATGGCATTGGCCTCGTGATGGTTCTCCTTGTTTTCAGCCTCTCCAGTCGCCGGGGCGGGGCGTGGGCGAGGGGGCCCTCTGAGAGGGGCAGAAAGAGGTATTAAGTATGAAAGAAGCCCAAGAAAGGTTAAACTACAGTAATTTCAGCCCAGCAAAACCTTCCATAACCAAGTACTATCCCCAACAGTTTTGAGTGCTAGCAAACCATCCCTTTGGGGTTTGGCTGGCATATGGCTGGAAAGGAACAACAAGGAAGGTGGGTGTCTCTTCACTGCTGAAGCTCCATCACCATATTCTGCTGTCTATCCTGAAATGAAGATGCAGTTAGCCCCTTTGAATTGCTAGCTAGGAGAAGAAACGAGCCAGTAGTGGCCACACAGGCTGATTGTGCTAAGTTAGCCTTGGCATGGCTACATACCAGCCCAGTCCTACTCCTAATCAATGGTGTAGTCCTTGCAATCCTCCTCACTTCTACTTGCAAACCATTCCTGGATCTTTGCTCTTTGCCTCATGTTGCCCCTCTTAACCATACAGGAAAATCCTCTATCACAGGTGAGCTGGACCTCATTAACACTAAGCTATCAAGTCCATGTTCTTGATGTATACAAGAGCATTTCACCTTATTTCTAGTATAAACAATGTTTATCAACTGTCAAAACACAGCCAAAATCCAGTTCTCATTAGCTAATCCACAGCTACCTAGTCACAAAAGCCAATTTAGCTTTTCCAAAGGAACCTGACACAAGTGCCAGTGTCACTGGATTTAGTGCCTGTAAACAAAAGCAATACCTGTGAAATCAAACAGAAGCATTTCACACTGATAGGATGTATCATTCCTCTCACAGGAAAAAAGCATCAGAAAATCACAAGTTTCCATTAGTCATGGACAAGTTACTCAGCCTGTGATTCAACCACATGACATGCAAAAGCCTCCCTGGACTTGCTATGGTGCTATCTCTGACTGCCCAAAGCTAATGAAGACTTTCAGGAATTAATTTTATTCAGCTTGGATGCCAAAAAGCAGAAAGCATCAGTAGTATCCCACTTCCCACAGTCCTAGACAAAAGAGCCAAATTGAATATGAATATTCATAAACAGAAAAGCTCAAAGTAGAGGTGGAAGGCTTGTGGTTTTAGACCCAGATTCCAAAAGGATGGATCCCTTGCGCATGGAACAGGCAAGTCATTACAATTAAGAACAATCTTGTTAATCAGCTTGTTGCTGCTCTTGAACTTTTATTTATCTCTTTCTTTTTGTTTTTAAACAGACATGCACATGAAAAAATGGGGATTACACCATTTGCATTGTTCATCTCTAAACTCAGTGTTGGAATTTGACTTCATAAGCTACTCGATAAACAAGGACAAGATGAAGAGGGGCAACTGAGGGAATAGCAGATAAATCAGCTCCTTGAGGACCTTTAAAGGGCATTTGTCCAACCCCCTTCAACTAGATCAGGTTGCTCAGAGCCCCGTCTAACCTGACCTTGTAAGGTGCATCCACCACCTCTCTGGGCAACCTGTTTCCATGTTTTACCACACTCATAGTTAAAAAAGTCTTCCTTCTATTTAGTCTAAATCTCTTTTAGTTTCAAACCATTACCCCTCACGCTAACACAACAGACTCTGCTAAAAAGTTTATCCCCATCTTTCTTATAAGCCCCATTCAAGTACTGGGCAGTCACCTCCCTGAGCCTGCTGGCCATGCTGCTTCTGCTGCAGCCCAAGATGTGCATGGCTTTCTGGGCTGCCACTCCACATTTACCAGCTGACACAGTTTTCACCCACCAGCACCCCCGGAACTGTCCCAGATCATGGATTTGGGTTATTACTTGTCCAGGAAATGTATGAGTGCTCTGCTGGGAGGACCCTGCACCTCACTTCAATACACTGCTCAGTTGTGAGAAGTAATGGGATACAAAGAATTCTTTGCCCTCTCTGGGCCATTATGATTCTGAACGTACAAGTACATGAGAGAAATTTCTCCCGGTAATTAAAATGTTTCTCACTGTCCCTACCATCTGCATAAGTGTTCCCACACCTGGAAGCCTGTGTAGAACACAAAAGCATCTGAATAACTGAGCAGAGGAATTGTACAGACCTGCGATAGCGGGGACGGTAGGTAGGATTCCTGTGCACTTGCTGAAGTTGTCCTCCTTCTGTGACCCCATCCTTGATTTCTCCCTCACCACCCTGCTACCAGAAGAAAACAGACGGGTTGTATTTGACAGGCAGTATATTAACCATAACCCTGAATGCAAGCTCAAAAACAATGTATCAGTACAGAAACGCCAGCATACCAGGTAAAAAGAAGCAGCAGATTCTCAAGAAGCTTTAATTTGGGCAAAATTAAGATGAGGACAAAACTAGAGCCATCAGTGCTGCCCCTGTTCCTCACAGACTAAGAAGCTGTTCTTCTTATGCATCAGAGAGAACTGTTTCTATTTAGTGCATTTCAGTACATGACAATGCATTGTAAGGGGTATACATTATGGAGAGGCAGCTATTGATCAGGACAATTCTGTATTTGTAAAGCTATCAAAGATTTCACACAGAAACTTGCCACAGACCACCTCACATTCTACACAAAGCCCCACTCCACAGGGAAGCCCCACAAAAACATCAAGAAATTTTAAGATAGAAAAACTGTATTACCTCCCATCAAGCACTCTTTCTACACAGCCTTTTCAATCTTTCAGAAATGTAGTGGTTATCTTTCCCCTTTAGTTGTTAATTGATAAAGCTGCATGTTGGTTTGGGTGGTGTATTTTCTGGTTTGATTTTTGTTTGTGGTTTGTGTTTTAAATGCCAGCCATCAGTAATGTCTGTTTTATAAAATGTTACATGACTTACAATTCCCAGTGTACTGTTCTACCCTTTAAAAGGAATTTAACAAGAGATCTAGAAACAGAAGTGCATCTTCTGCATTTGATCCAGTAGGAAGCAAAAGCTGCAGCCTCCTGACAGCCCTTAGTAGTCTACCTTAAGTTTGACAGGCATCCTTCCCATTCTGCCCAAGCATTTTAACCACCATGACCATACTCAATTAAAAAACCCACAATTATCTGTGATGTTCTCTCATATATAAAACTGATCAGGATAACTAAATATCCAAAAGAACTAGGATAGATAGTAGGAACAGGCAGCATTTGACTGCAGTGGAGCTATAATTGAGAGACTTGGAACTCAAAAAAATTACACTTCTCAGTTTCCAACAGCTTTATACTACTTATCCACTTCATAATACCAATCTGTTCTGTTTTTGTCAAGATGCCTTGATCACCATAACTTGAAATTTTTTAGACCTATGTTGCATGGTCAGAAGTGCCTCAGACAGTCGGCTGAGAAACAGCCCTGCCAGTATTGTGCATGGCAGTAGCAATCCCCAGAAATTGAACTCACGCTCCGAGGTGGTCCCCGGCGTCGGCCAAAATAGCCCCGTCGATAGCGGCGCCGGTCTGCAGCATAGCGGCTGCCCTCCACGGGGACTCCATCTGGCCCAGTGACATTAGCTGCTTCTGCACCCTACAAGGACAAAAGAAAGGCAGCCAGAGCGGTGTGAGAAAAGAACAACCAGCTACGGGGAGAAGATCAAACAGGGAAGAGGCTTTTTTGCATAAGTTCCAAGCTACAGTGATTCCTTTCCCCCACACAGTGCAAAAGCAGGTTTTTTATTCCCAACCCCTTAACCAAGAGATATCATCATGAGTTAAGAGACTGAAATCTTATCCAACAGGCTGAGTTCAGAGGAGGAAGCAAGAAGTAACTGATTACAGAGACAAAAAAATCCCCAAACCTCATAACTCTCAAAAAACATTCAAGAAAGTAGAAGCATAATGAAATTGAAAGTTCTTACAGTTACTAAGCTACCAGACTTCAAGAGAAATTCTTCAGGGCAATATATGCCTCAGCTAACAATTACTAGCCAGGATGGAGGCTTCAAAAGTTCTATCAAGTAACAACTGCAGATTCTAGAAGCACTAGGATGCAGTTTCCTAGTAGAGTTTTGAGACATATCTAGAAATATGCCTTAATGAAGCCTTTAGAAAACAGATCTCCTCCAGAAAAGCTGTATGAATGCCACCAACCCAGAGATTGACATGTCCGGCAGGGACACCACAGATACAGCTAAGGTTCTGTGTGATGTTATCTCTGTTGGACCACACCCAGAGTCTCCATGACCTCTCACCTTCTCTCCCTCGACCACATCAAATTCTACAGTCTCTCCATCACCAACGCTGCGCAGGTACTTCCGTGGATTGTTCTTCTTTATCGCCGTCTTGAAAGGAAGAAGATGCATAAAAACATATTATTTTACGTTACTTACTTTACACATGCATAGCCCCACAGATGAGGGAAGGGCAGTATTTTTCTGCTACAATTCCAACTCTACGCACCAGAGCAGTCACCACACCAAGCTATTTCAAACACACAGATGTCTCTTATTTCACAGGCCCACCGATACTCAGTTCAAGGTTTCCTCTTTTCTAACTATTTGAGTTTGTAAATCAACCGCTGCCCCAGGATCTGCTCTGTCCAGCACACTGACTATGGAAATTATTACAAATCTCTGCACGAACAGAGTTCATATGCAGTGTTTGATCTCCTCCAAGCTGTACCAAGGCAGCTCTACCAGCAAGTGTGACCACTGCCTTCAGTCATTAGGAGACCTAGTGAGAGAACTCAAGACCCAGAGCATTTTTGTACGAGAAGCATTACCTATATGGTATCATGGCAAGTCATAGTAACTAGAAAAGAATTACTGTAACTCTGGTGTAACAAATTAGCGTTTTATCTAAGCACTGTAAATGAGACCCCAAATATTAGGTGAGTCTACGAATAACGCAGGAATCGTATCAGAACAGACAAATGCAATCTTAGCCATCTCCTGGACAGAAACCCAATGTACTACAATAGTAGCTATAAATAACAATACTATTATTGTTATATAAAAATAACAACATAGGTTTGGATCAAAGCCAGTTGGACACGTCCTCAGACTCACAGGAAACACTCAAACCTCCTGGAGCGATTTTCAGTCTATCAGCTACAGATACCTTGCTTGCACTCCGTGGAGTATTTCTAGGATTCCACAAAAGGTTGTTAGCAAGACAAGACTACGATCTGTTCATTAGACAAGGCTTCACAAACTGGAAGATGCCAGGGAGAAAAGACCAAGACATGCATTGTACAAGCTAATCCAGTAGCTATTTTCTTACTGAAAGATTATTAACTTGGACTCGATTATTAAAGACCAATTCACATTAAGTTTCCTGATCTGGGAATCTTTAGTTAGCAGGAAGGAGGGAGGTGCAGAGCCAGCAGAGAGAAACACACATGGAAACACAGGGCATAAATCCGGCTTAAGAAATAGGATATAGGGCAGAAGCAGAAGAGCCAGTTGTCCTGTCTGCAGTTCAAGAGAAACTGCACAATGACCATCACTGGAGCTGTTACCTTTGCATAGCAACAATATTAACAATATTCAGTCAACAACAGCCCCAAATTATTTCCACCTGAAGGAAAAATTTATTCAGTTTAAAGCTCATCTTGGCTAGTCTAGGAAACCTATTTTCCTTGATGCAGAATACAATCTCCTTTGTGTTTCAGGCAACAGACCAGCATGTCCTTCTAGCCATACCTTTCCCTATATCCTGCAGCATCCCTGAACAGCCTAAGGAAGGATGCAAGAGTGTACTTATTATTACTAGCAAAGCAAAAACATCCCAAGAGGTTTGGGGTTTTAATACAGAAACAGAATGAGCTGTTCAAGTCAATTCCTTTGGGAATTACTTTGGCAAACAGAGACTCCACAATTAGCTCAGACAACTTTGTTTGCTTTCTGCTGACCTTTTAGTGTAACTGCCCCATTTCTAAAAACCAGATAGAGGTGTTTGCTTTTCCATAAAGGTTATGTAGTAGTACTAAAACCCTTAATCTGCAGCGCAGTTAATGATTTAGTTAATGGTTTAGTACTATTCGTACTGAAACGACTGACTAAAACTCATAAGACTTGTGCTTGGCATATAACAGAGATGTCAGTAAGCTGTATTTCAAACTCTTTCCCCTTTCCTGTAAGCACAGAGGAAAAAAGGAGTAATAAATTTCTTTTCAGCAGAGGGTATGCTTAAGACTGATGAAGCTCCTCAAATATCCTTCAAAAAGCATAATGGAAGATAAAAGCAACAGTATTCCACAGGTTCTGTTCCCAACTTTATGGGCAAAAACTTCAAGAATCCAGATCTGCAATTGCCAACAGGAGATAGAGGCTGCAGTAGGCTGGAGCTTGTTTTATAAAGGCAATCAGGACAATTTTGAATAAATCCTAGAAATCCAAGCAGAAACTATACAGCTTTACTACTTCAGCTGCAGATAAACATCACTGAAATAAGCTTCTAACGAGCCTAAGGTCCAAGCTTGATGAAGTACTCTGTGTATCCAGAGAGGAGAGAGCACTATTCTCCCTGTTACTGTTTACCAGCATCCCGTAGGCTCCAGCTTCTCTGATTCAGAAGACAGATGTTTCATATTAACAGACAGCACTCAACAACAAAGCCTTTCCTTTCCCAGGGGGAACACTGATGAACAGGCAGCTACAAGAGCCTTCAGAGCTAGTTCAGGTTCTTGTTTGAAAGAGATCTTTCCATATGCTCATACCACCACATCATCAGCACATCCAGCACTGTCCCAGTAACAGCCAAAATTCGTTACACCGATTACTGGTGCAGGTACCTCAGGCTGTGCACGATCAACACAATCCAGTGAAGTGAAGAGATAGAGAGATTAACTCCTCCTCACTGCTTGTTGATTTAAAATCCACCTAATTAAATGTAACTTCTCTGGCTGCTGACACTTTTCCTGGTGTTAAATTCCAGGACACACTGCAGCCCACGAGGCAGAGGGATCCCTGTTGCCCACAGCACCTGTAGCTGACTGACACAGTGCCCTGGACAGCACCTTGCACCAACCAACCAGACACGGACGCAAGGTGAAGAACTGCCCTTCCCAAAAACACTGCCTGGGGCCCCTGCAAGACAAAGGGTTAACTCAAAGCAAGCCATGCATGCCCTAAAAAGAAAAGCATTTTAATCTGTACTAGTTATAAATAGCATCCAATAGCCAGACACCAAGCACTAACCCCCATTCCAATCATGAGATCGGCCCGTTCCCTCCCCGAGCGGATGCATGCAGGGGAGGCAGGGAGAAGCTGTATCTATTCAACTAGGTCAGCCTTATTCTGAAGGGATAAGGAGTGTAATCCAGCCCCTCCCAGGCACGAGGGAGGGGCAGAGCAGGCACTACTAGTGCAGAGGGAGCTTAAAGCAGGATGTTTGTTCACAGCACAGATTTGCCTCCCTCCTCGGACAGCCCCATCAGGAGCTCTGGCCTGAATGTCCCAGGCTCTGGGAGTGAGCACATCCATGTACAGGATGAGGAACATCCGACTGCAGCCAAGCCAGAGCAGCACTAGAAGCATCTACTCTGCCATGCTCAGCCGGCCAAAAGGGTTAATCCTATGCAGGCCTGCACATGATGTGGTATTTCTGAAACAAAGCCAGTTTTGCTCACCCCAGAAGGACTTCAGCCACAGGAGATGGGAAGTGCCCACCTCCAATCCCCTCCACACACACCCACCAGTTTACATTTAGGGGAATAATCTTCTCTACAGGTGAAGGAGACAAAACAGCACAGACAACTCTAGCTTGCTGTTTGGGTCTCAGCTGGCAGTCTTCCCAAGCAGAAGAACACTGATCCGTGTTATCTGTCATCAGCACAACAGCCATTTTCCAGGATATTGTCTCACAAGCATCAAGGAAACCTCATTTGTCTTTAAGGCAATGCTGCCTATCCAGAACATGTTTCTCTTCCAAAACCCTTACCACCCTCCTCTGGACACAATCCCATCAGACCGCAGATGTGTCAGCATGCCCACAGCATCGGCTGCTAACGAAGGAAAATGACCATCAAAAATCAGTATATGCATTGACAGCTCTTGTTTTCGAGTCCACCAGCTGAACCAGGAATGTGTACTGTGCACACTTCCCAACATCATCTTCACTCGTAACAGGCACTAGACATGTTCCCTCCCAGCCTCAGATAATGGGTGTACACCCTGCGACCAAGAGAAACAGTTACCACTGTTACCACAGTTACCACTATTTAGTTCAGTTCCTGTGTCTTGATGACTAACTCTCAGTGTTGACTCATCAGCTAAGGATATATGCACACATCCTCACGCTCAGTGACCAGCTCTGGGAACAAACTTCCTCATTACATTTGATAGAAATACTGTCACTTATGCCACAGACAAAGTTCATGCTTTCAAAGATCACATGAGCCTGCACACATTTTACATGGGACAAACTCTAGGGGCAAGACTGCAGTTTCTGGTGAATGATGCACAACCAGATCTAAGCCAACTAATCAGTTGACATCAGCATGGAGACAGCATCCTCTGTCTTGCCATTATTTGCCTGCAACCTGAGAGTCACCGTACAAACTTAGAACAGCCTCCTGACAGCTCAAGGAAAGTTATCCAATAACAAGCCATTGGGCAAGCTCTCTCTGCTCGGGCACACTTGGCACACAGCCTTCCTCCTCTTCTGCCTAAGAGCAGCTGTTTCATGCAGAAACAGCTGATGGCAACCCAGGCTGGTCAAGAGCCAGACCAGATCACTTTCTCTCCAATACCAGGAAGGGCAGACAGAACAGAACTGCAAGTGAAGAGGGTAGGAAGAAACAAAAGACGCAAAGAACATGAAGAAATAGGGGGAAGGACACACAACAGTAGCAAGGTACTCACAGAGGAGTCAACTCAGCAAGGGGAGACAACCAAACAAAAACCACACCAAAAAACCACCATTAGTGTTCAAATTGGAGCAGACAAAAAAGGGTTAAGAAGGGTTAAAATACCTAGCCCTTCATGGAGAAGGAAAACAACCTAATATTTCTCCCTGAAAATTTCAACATACACATCCACTCAAATTATCTGCAGAAAATATTCTAAGGAGAAGCCAGGACAAGGTTGGGTAGCTGTTGCAGGAAGCTGCATTAGAAACCTATCATAGTACGCATCTCTAAGCACAATTACTGCTGTCTTACCTGATGAACAAACACATCTTCTTTGGTATCATTTCTGTGAAAAGAAAGTGAGAAGTCATAAGAGTTCAGACTAAAGAGACTTAACTAGAAATTCCTGGCTTTTCAAGTGAAACCCTCCTTCTCTCAGCCTGTAGCACATGCCCTGAATTCCACACATTCTGTCTAAGCCTATGCTACTAAAACCCTGCTCTGAACTTCTATGGTCATTTGCTTGAGAACAGAAAGGACTCCCGAGCCTTCAAAAGCGTGAAAGGACAGGGGAGGTTCTCTGTAATCTTCTGGCAAACACGCAGTGTTTTCTTTTTATGCAGGGCAGAGTTGATGACTGGCTGCTTGTTTTTCATTACTCTAACTCCCCAAAAACACTTCCAGAGGGACTGCAACCTGAGCTGTTACCCCAGAGGTCAAACAAGACTATCAACAGGACTAGCCACAGCTGTTAACAGAGATCTCGTTTCAGTGAAACTCAAAGCAACTAGGCACAAGAGGTGTTAGGAGAGTCCACAGCAGGAGGACCCAGACATGAACGTGAGCTTTTCTGGATTAGGCCAGACAGTTCAGGCTTCCACATGAAAAATACAAAGATAAGTCTGAGACCTTGATTCTGTGTTCCCATACAATAAGAAAGAGCCTAAGCCCTGCCATCTGTTCACTCAATTCCTCCTCTGCAAACAGAACAGGTGGGTCAAAGGGTTTATGAAGATAATGCATAATCCCAAATTTGTTGTCCTGGATTGAAGCAACAGTAGACTTCACGTTAGGAAGAAAGCTAACAAGTTACTACACCATAGCCAGCTGAAGCCTCTTACATCAACTGCTATTACAGATTTTAAGAGGACTTCCTAATTAAAACATTTCTTCTAAGCTTATGTAAGACTGGATAATAACCTCCAGAGACTGAGATTAATACCACACCACGACTGGTTTCAGATCGATGAACATGGGGTCTTCTACCCCTTTCTGCACTGTCCAGCTCACCCAAATCTACCTGATGTGTAACAGCTCAAGGACTTGCAGAGTGAAATAACTTGCCAGGTATGTTTTTTTGGAAGACAAGTGTTCAGCATGCAGGAGTTTCATGCCTCAAAAAAGCACACAAGACATTTAAGCCCCTCAACCCCAAAGATATTTCAGCCTTAAAAGGCAGAGTTCCCTCCAGTAAATTGGAAACATGGGTCTTCTGCATATAAGGCTGCAGTGTGATCAATCTCACCTACAGCTGTTTGGATTCTCAATGCTATTCAGAGGTTTGTTTGTGCCCAGAGAAGAGGGAAAAAACCAGAAGATACAAAGAGAAAATTTCTATGAAACCCAGGCCTGGCATATTTTCAGAGAGATAATATCAGAGAATCTCAATGAGTATCCACAGGAAGTATTCTGACCAATCAGTTAACACCTAAAGTTTACCCAAAAGTATTTCCCCTCATCCTCCTACCTTTCTCAGGCCTCCGAAAAAAGCCAGGCAGCCACTAAAGAATATGCAGCTCATTAAGAGTGCAGTAGAAGTAAACATGACAAACAGGTAACAGACCAAATTTGTACTGAGTTTGACCCTTTCTGTTTTCTCCCCATATGCACAACCTTTGATTGGGGGCTGAGATGTTTAAGAAAGAGTTTGCTGAGTGCCTGACCTAAGCTGACTATCAACTGCATGAACTTGTAGTCAGGTCCTCAGGTCTCTGTTGCAATAGTAATACATGGCCTATTGGGCACCACGAGTCTTAGTACAGCATAAATACGACTATCAGAATTTAAACATACCTGTTGATAAAGCCATATCCATTTCTGACATTGAACCACTTGACTGTGCCAAGAACTTTGGTGGCTGGAAAGAAAGTTAAAGAAGTTAAACATAAGAAAGCACAATAATGTTATAAAAATACTTCTGTAACTGCATATGACGTTGCAACCAGACTTACTCTGTTCCCTAAACACTCAAAGTGTGCCTTCATCGCCCAGCTCAGTTTATTCTAATGCAGTAACAAGACACAGGGCTTTAACACACTGTACTTCAGCCAAAGGTTTACCACACGGCACAAAGCCTAGCTCTACTTTCAGAATTGACCATCCATCCCTTTTTTTGTTTCTTATCCCAGAAATGGGCAGCAAAGCTGAAAATCCCACCACTGAAAATTCTTGAGTTGTCTTTAGGTTAGTAGCTAGACATGAAACACAGATGAAAAAAGGTGTTTAAAATTCCTCTCTTTCACTTACCTTTCTTTCTTCCTTGGAACCAGAACTGCTCAAAGAAGCAGTATCAAGTACTGTGCAACCCTTTTAAGTGGAAAGGCAGCACATCCTTATTCTGGAAAAGCTCTTTCTTGCATTCTCAGCATCAGACTGACCAAGAAAGACCCCACAAGATTTTATTTCTTTTTTAGTACTCCTACTGCTAACATGATCTGTGATTGCTTAGTTACAAAGTGATCAACTCCATATTCCATGACTTTCAGGACCAAGCTCCTGTCTCAAAAGTAAAATAGCATCTACTTAGAAGCCACACTGCAGAGTCTTACAGGATCTGGCAAAACCTGCTTCTCCAACTTACAAGAACGTGTAGGAGGAACTCGACAGTGATGGAGGCAGTTCAACCCCTCCTTACCTCACGCCAGCTGGGTGGACACCACAAACTTGTACTTTACAAACCTCTAGTAAAAAGAGAGTTTTAGCCTCCATAATTTAAGAGCTGTTACTTGTTAACACAGATTATAACTACCAAAGCAACCTGTGCAGTACACACTTGCAAAGGGTCTAGTCACCTACAGACGACTGCTTGCTAAGAACCTCATACAAATGTTTTGGGGGTGGCAGGAACCCAAGAGGCAATTAAAAGGAAAACAGACTAGAGAATCTCCAGTTTAGAAGTGCAAGCCACTCTGCTAGAGGCAAGAACACACTGTAAATTGTTACCTTCATCTACTCTACACCTGTATTCTCTTCTAAATATTCACAAGGAGATGACAGAGCCAGCCAGACCCTTGGTCTCATGCAGTCTTGCCATTCTCACACACCCATCAAGTAAGAACATCTGACAACAGCAGCGCATTGTAGCACTGCTGCTGTTGCTACTTTTAATAACAGGCCATTTCTCATTGCCCTTTTAGCAGTGAAGTTTTTAGTCTCCCTTAATACACTTTTCAGTAGAAAATGTTCTCATCTAGAAGCAGCAAAGCCCTAACACGACTGAGACACGACCAAGAAAAGGACTCTGCCTAGTACAACATACGTTCCCAAGAATTCTTGTTTACAGAAACAGAAAAACATTGTTTCAGTGCCCAGCACTGATCCAGTAAACAGCGTTCAGCACCAGTATTTATAGCTGTGCTTTTAGGTTTAGTTTCATAGGGACATCACCACATACAGACACTTCCTGCTACCACAAAGACATTGGCTCCAAGAGCTCCCTGCACTCACGCAAGTCAACAGGAGAGGTCCGGGGAACACAAATAGTGCCAACAGTACCTGCGGGTTTCAGCCTGCTTTGAGAAACAACGCCAATACCACTGGTACTCTCAACATCATCCTTTCTCTCCCCTGCAAAATAGCTTTGGAATCCGTTGGCCTACTTGAACGAGATTAGGAAGAACCCTAGGAAGCACGACAAAACCCCTCAGAGGGGTCAAGAGGCTGGGGAATGAGAGGCAGTCAAAACTCACTCTGTGGCCAGCTGGCTGCTGCTAAGTGGTTGAGTACACACACAGCTTAAAAACAACATTGTTCTTGGAGGGGGGGAACACTCCAATATATTCCCCATAAGAGAGTGTGCTAAAGAAATACTATTCCCTGCAGACATTTACAGTCTCCCCTAAGCATCACTGTGGGCCAAAAGAACCGCAGACAACAGCATGACACTGAACATCCATGGCACAGTCACTGGTAAGCCTGAGCAGGGAAGACTGGCAAGGGGGAGGACAAGCCCAGAGGAAAACACAATAACCAGTTAAACTGATGAGTCACAGAAGGCAGCCGATGTGCTGACGTACATCCCACCAGCATGTAGAAGCCCACATATTTCTACAAGATGCTGTACACTGATGCTATCAGAGGAAACAATCATCAGCCACTCCTACCCATGACAAAATAGCCTTTTAACAAGGAGAGCCAAAGCTTCCTGTGACCAGGAGAAAAGAGAAAGTTGAGTAACCTTTACCCATATTCCTCGAAGTCAGACATTTGGATGCCCCAAGCAAGCGTAAGACTGCTTCTAATGGGATCTTTGTAAAACAAGGCTTAAGTGAATATAATTACACAGGTGACCATTAACAGGGACATTTGAGGTGGACTCTAACATGAGTCCATTTTCAATTAGCATTTACAATGATAACTTTCCTCATCATTCCTAATAAAAAGCTTGCCTAGCAATAAGGCCATTTTGCAAAACCATCACCATGGTGGTTTTCATTTTCCTAGTTGATGAAAGGCACTTCTGACTTCACTTCCCCCCAGCCCTTCTCTCCAAGCAATAGGAATAGGCGAACAAGGTAAAAACATTACCAGGAATGAAACAAGCCACATTAAGGCAAGAAGTAATCAGATATACCAGCAGATATGGATGTGCTGATTCCTGAGTACTAATTAGTGACAAATGAGGTAATGGGGAAAAAAAAAAAATCACACAAGCTGAGCCTCCAATCCCTGTTTTGCTAGAATTCTTCCTAACTCCACTCCAGAGAAATCCTTTACCTGATTACTCTCTCTTGCAGCAAGACCTCAGTCTTTCCCTTCAGAAGAGAAGGTTCTGTGTATCCTTAAGGAAATTTGGGTCTCTATACTGTAAGTCAGCTTCAACTTTGCCTTTACCAAACTCTCGGAAGTTACACAGTTATAAACAGTACACCCCTACCGGCAGTAGCCTGCAGATTCAAGTCTTGTCCTTTTCAACAGGTTGATCCCATTTAATCACAATGAAAAAAGTCACACTTGCCATGGTCCAGGCTTGAGCACAGAAATGGCAGCATAGCACTTTGTTTGCCTTTTTACTGATAGTAAAGTAGAAACCAAACCCCGCCCTCCTCCAAAAAAACTCAAACTAAACCAAC
>VZTG01008140.1:51062-67088 GCA_013397845.1 Melanocharis versteri | reverse complement strand
GGGAGCGGTGCCCCGCGGGCTGGGGCCGCCCCTGCGTACGGGTGCGGGCTGAGCGCTCCGGAGCGGGGCTCGTCCCCGCGCCTGGAAACCGCCCGGGGCCCGGGAGCGGCCGTGGGCTGCCGCAGAGTCCGCTGTCCCGCACCCGGCCTGTCCCCGGTGCCCCTGGGAACGCCGTCACCGCGCTGTGTTGGGGCACCGGAGCTCGGCCTCTGTGTCGAAGGGGGACCTCTCCTCACGGCACAATCCCTGCTCCCGGCTTTTGGGGGGCACTGGTAGGGATCCAGCCTGGCCTCTCCTCAGAATTCCCAAATTCCCAAACACCCGAGCTGTGCAGGGCCCCGGCCCTCTCACCGCGCCGATTCGGGAGGGGATCGGCTGCCCCTGTGCTCCCCTGGCTCTGGGAAGTGGTTCCCCCGGATCTGCCGGCTCCCGCCCCGGCACAGAGCTGCATTTGGGCATTAGGGAAGCGAGATTCTCTGCACTAGGGGCTGCTCGGGTTTTTTGGGGCATGTGAAGTACAACCAGAGCCTTGTGTCGATCAGAGCCAGAGCTATCTTGGAGCCTCTTCCTGAGCTTAATCTAGTTACCATCTTCTATCCATCGGGCCCAGGTGCTGCTTTAGCAGGCGTTTATTCCCGTTGGTTCGCGGGACCGGGAGCCCCATCTGGGAATGGAGAGGGTGGTGATTGGGTGGGTCCAAAGGGAGACCTTGAACTCCCCTGTGAGGGGCCTGTCTGGGGACATTCCCACCTGTCGCTGAGCCCGGTGTCTCCTAACGCGGTGACAAGAGGCTGGCGCTGTCCTTGCTCACTGTGGGGCCCATTGGGACCCGGCCTCAATGGATGAGGCATTGTTCCTCCTGCTTTGTCCATAAAATGGGGCTAATCCCATGTAAACCAGTGGGATGGGCTGGGGAAGGAGGATGGGAGCGGTGTAAGCCCTGGGCAGGAGATAAGCACGGAGTGATTGCAGCCTTCTGGCCGTCTGCAGTGGAATATTTCTCCATGTTCTGTGTTGATGCTTCTGTACATCCACCTGGGAGAAAGGCAGGCGTGCAGGACGCACCTGGAGCTGAGGGGTGTCCAAACACACATCGCTGTGCATCCTCCTTTGGAATTAAGAGAAGGGAAGTGTTCCCAGACTACCCTGTTGTGGCAGGTGCTCCTGTTTGGACACAGGGCAGTGGCCAGTGGGGATCTCACGCTGGCATTGCTCTGGCCACGGTGCCAGGTTTGGGAAAATGTGCACTTTCTCTGATGGATTTTGGAGTGTGAAGTGTTAGCGACGGGTTGAGCAGGGGGAGCTGCAGAGGGAGGAGGGAGTCCTTGTTCCATGGATGCCCCTCACTCACAGTGCCAGGCAGCGAGCTCTGGAATGGCTCTGTGGAGCTCTGGGGTGCAGCTGATCAAAACAAGCTGGGAACAGGTAAAGCACATCCCGTCTCCGTGCAGCCCTGCATCTGCCCTGTCTGGGAGTTGCCTCACGTGGAAGGAATTGTTTGTGTGTTTGCCCCGTGCCGTGGGAACTCGGCTGGATCGGGGCAGGTCGGGAGCTGCGGATCCCGGCGAGTGACGCAGGTTTGGGAGCCGGTAACCGGGAGGGCACTCCGTCCTCCCTGTGCCGTGGGATCTGGTCCCAGGCGGCAGTGGGAGCCGTGTGGTTGATGCCGAGGTGCATTTCCTCCTTCCTGGGCAGGAGCAGAACGAGGAACTGAAGTGAGGGAGGAGGGAATGTTGGGAGCTGGAGACGCGTGTGTCCCCATCCCAGCAGAGGTGAGGAGTGCCTGTCTTGTGCTCCAGAAGGGACGAGCCGTGGAGCACCTGGCTACACGTGGAAAGGTTAGAGAGGGGCTGGAGCAGATGAGCAGAGTGGGATGGGAAGCAGGGAAGGAGGAGCGCAGGGCTGGGAGGGGAGTAAAAGGAGGAAATCAGTGAGGCTTTAGAAGGCCTTGACCTAAGAAAAGAAGACGCAGGCTCAAAGAAATGGAAGGTGGCAGCAGCCATGCTTGCACATATCCCGAGGGAGGGAATTTGGAATTAAAAGAAATCTCCGGAAATGGAGATGAAGGAAACAGGAGCAGCTCCCCTGTATGAGTGGAGGGAAACCCTGGAGAGTGGAGATAACTGCTCTGGAGGTGGCTGAGCAGAGCAGAACTGGAAAAGTGCTCCGAAAAGGAGGTGCTGGGATGGGAAAACCAGGTGGAATTTCTGAGGGAGAGGGAAGGGGGAGTGAGCAGTGATACAGGCGCTGGGGGAGGAAGGAGCAGGGCAGGTCTGGAGGAGCAGCAGGAGAGGAGGAGTTGCTGGGCTGGAATTGGCAGAGGGAAAGAAATGGGAGGAAAGAACAGAGCCCGTGTAGGCCATAGGTAAGCAAAATGAGTTGGGGACTCTGGAGCAGGGAAGTCTGTGAGTGACCTTTGTGGGTGAGGACGAAGTGGCCGGAGAGAGAGGGGATTTGGGGCAAAGGTGGAGGGAAAGGGAGGGTCAGTTGACCAGAGGTGGGCAGGTTGTAGGGCTGGGAAAAAATATGTGTGTTTGGGAGAATTGTGGCCTGAATTAGTGCAATCTGTGGGAATTTGAGGTGGGTTTTCCTTGTGTTTCTCCTGGACCCATTAAGGATTGCAGAGCAGAGATCCTGGCACATTGTGCTGCCCTTCAACAGCTTCTGCCCAGTCCCCTCCAGCAGGGCTGGGGCTGGGGAGTCCTGCGGGGTCTCAGCACACCAGGGGGATCAGGAAGGCATTCCCAGAGCAGTGTGGTGGCTCTGGGACCTGGGATGGGCTCGGCAGCCTCCTGTTCGATGAGTTGTGGAGTTATTCCAGGAACAGGCGGCTGGAGCAGGGGTGCATTTGCATCGCCTCTCGCTGGGGCGTCACTAGTGGCGGCACTGGGGCTCTCCCCCTGCTCATGGGGCTGTCCCACGGGTACCTGATTCCATGGGGAACTGGCTCCGGCACGCACAGCTCCGCAGGGATCGCCCTGTGGAAGGGCTGCAGCGCCTGGATCTGCGGCTGGAAGGGCTGGGGCAGAGCAGGGCCGCAGGACGCATGCCCATGGCGCCCTGCGAGGGCAGGGTGGGGATCTCCGGAGGAGGAATTATCAGGGAACAACCCCTTCTGCCTGGCAGCGTCTGTTTGAACCCGAGGTGTGGCCGTGCCTCCATGGCGGAGCGTTCAAAGGGCTGGGTGCTCTGGGAGCAGATTGCTCCTGCTAAAGCAATCAGCCGTGATGTAAGGCCTGGACTTCCGATAGCCCATCCCTGGAATTGCAGTTGGGCTCTGCTCTGTGGGGTGTTGGGCTCTTCCCCGAATAGGCAGAGCGGGGCTGGGAAACGGCTGCTCTCGAGGGAACTCTGTCTCTGCTACAGAAAACAGCTTTCCCTGGTGTTACTGTTCAATTTGCTCCACTCAGGAGCTGCTGCCACGTTCCCGGCCGGGCAGAGCTTTGGCCCCGCGTTTCCTCTCGCTCCCAAGGGCAGGGAAACCTTGGGGTGGGAAGTTGAGCTTCGGTCCTGCAGAGGCCGGGTGGCAGGAGCGGTTCCTGGGTGAGTCAGCCGGGGTGGCTGACGCCGTGAGCCGGGGCTGAACCCACTTGATGGTAACGCATCCTTGTCATTAGACCTGCCTTTAATTGCCTGCCGCAGCTCTCCCAACCTTCACCTGCGTTTAGTCAGCGCTAGAGAGTTCTCTGCCCACCCCGAAGGAGAAACTGGGGAGGCAGAGAAAGCTGGAAGGGAGAAAGGAGGGAGTTGTAGGCTCTGCTCGGACCTGCAGTGCCGCGGAGGCAGCGAGGGGTGGGTGGGTGACAGGCAGTGACAAGCTGAGGAGTGGTGGCTGTAGCAGCAGGAACTGGTGGGATGTGATGGATGATGGGCTTGTGGCTGCTTGGGGCAGGTCAGGGACACCTTTCACTATCCCAGGTTGCTCCAAGCCCCATCCAGCCTGGCCTTGGACACTTCCAGGAATGTGGCATCCACAGCTCCTCTGTGCCAGGGCTTCACCACCTGTGCCAGGGCCTCACCACCCTCACAAGGAAGAATTTCTTCCCAATATCCCATCTAACCCTGAGCTCTGTCATTTCAAATCCATTCCCCCTTGTCCTGGCACTATTGTTCCTGATGAATCCAGAGCTGCAAAGGCCACCTCTGATCATGGGATTGGTGCTTTCCATGGGCCTCTCCTGTCTCCTACCCTCCAGGGAAGGGAGTGAGATTCCTGGATATCTTTCCCTCCTGTGGTCTCCACCCTCATGTCAAGTCCTGGAGCCTCTGCTCAGCCCCTGCTCCTCGGGGAGCCAGCACTTGCTGGTGCTGGGATTTGAGCTGGAGCTGCAGGAAGGAATTAATGGGGTCCCTGCAGTCCTTCCAGGGCTTGGGGTGGGTTTCTTGGTGGTGGAGGGGGTGGTTTGGAATTCCTGCAGCAGCCAATGCCCCTGGGCTGGGACGGGAGACGCCGTGGCCAGGCTGCCGTGGCTAATGACAGCTGGCTCCGTCCCTTCTCTCGCCATGCTAATTTCTGTTGTTGTTTTTTCCAGGTGAGCTGCGGTGCACCAGACCTCGAGTTTTAATGCTTTTATGTAGTTTTTTTTAAAAGACGGATGGATGAATGAAGAAGGATTTTGACGAAGGAAGGGGGAGGGAAAAATGGAGCCGTTTGGAACAAACTGAGGTTTCCCCCTGGCACCGCCCTGGCCATGGGTGAGACAGAGCTGCTCAGCACCACTTCCACCCTTGGGTGTCTGCTGGGGTTGTGAAGGTGCTCCCTGGACGCCCCCTTCCCATTCACCTGCTGGGAAAATGGTTGCTGCAGAGAAGATTTAATGAAATTCCTGTCGCTCCCCAAATGCCAAGTGGATACTGAGCCCTTGGAAGGGCCCGGGGGGTCAGGAGAAAGGAGCAAGTAGGAAAACCCACAATCCGCCAGACCTTCCCCTCCGCCCCCCTCGAAAGAAAGGATTTACAGCTCAACCTTGCACCAGCTGTTCCTCGGCTTTAACAGACAAGAGAGAAATAAATAAAATTAAACGGCCACCGCCAGCCAGCCCCAGATCCCGGTGAAATCAGGGAGAGTGTTTCCGTGACCCCTCCAGCGAGGGGAGGAGGAGGAGGCACGGCAGCTCTGTGAGGAAGCTGGGATTGCTTGGAGACCACCCCCTCCTCCTGTGTGGCACCGGGGGCTGTAGCACTGCAGAGGCGGATTAAAAAGGAGAAGTGGCTTCCCTGAGGCTTCCGGAGTGGCTTTTTTGCAAGGAGTTTGCTGATCTGTGCTCTTCCCGCGGTGCTGGCCGGGTGGGAAGCGCCCTACCTGAGCCTGGGGAATTCCCTCCCTTCAGAACCTGCCTGTCGGAGTCCTGCTCCCTGTAGGCTGTTGCCTGGACTGAGGCTCGGAAGGGCTCTCAGCATTCCCACTCCAACGGTTGTCCTGAACCCAAACCCCCTTCTCTGTTGTGAATTTTTAATGTTTTTAATCCTCCTTCCCTGTGCCCGGGAGCTCTCACGGGGCAGAGCGTAGGGTGGGCTCCTCTCCTGGGCCTCCTGCTCCAGACCCTTCTCCGGACTGTCCGCCCCGCTGGGAGCTCGCCCCGGGAGCAGGTGTGGGGGCAGGGTAGGGGTCGGCCCCTGTCCCCCTCCCCTTCTCATCCTGCTCTGAGTCCCCTGGGGCCTGGGCTATGCTGCGGGGCGGATCCCCCACCACAGCTCCAACATGCCAGCAGCTTCTGGAAAGAGATTCAAACCCAGCAAGTACGTCCCGGTCTCCGCTGCTGCCATCTTCCTAGTGGGAGCCACCACCCTCTTCTTCGCCTTCACGTGAGTCCCAGCTGCTCGGCCAGAGCGGGGAGGGCTGGGGGAGGACAGGGGAGAGGAGCTGGGATTTCCTCCCAGAGGGAAGGGGGATATTGTGCTCTGGGTGCTGCAGCCACAGCGGGAGCCATTTCACTCCGTGAGTTTTCCCAGGGGTAGCTGCTTGCTCGCGGTCCTGGTGAGGCACCGCTGGGCACCAGGTCGGCTGGGTTGGGAACTGGTTTGTGACCTGTGGGTGGAAAACGTATGGATCACTTTCTCCTTTGGAGCCAGGCGAGGTGGATTGGTGGGCTGGGGCAGGACACGTGTTATTTTTAGTTTCGTCATCGATTTGTGAGCCACAAAGGAAAGTTCAGGGAGGAGAACTCTGACCTCTGTGCGGATCACTCGCTGTGATCTGTCCCCTGCCCTGGGGCAGCAAGGGTTCCATGTCTCTGAAGAGGGCCTCAGGGAAATGGCCAGCAGGTCACTGGGGCCTTGGGGGCTCCACCGAGGTGGGAGATGGTGCCAGGTGCTAGAGCGGCGTGGTGACGTCCTTGGGCTGCTGCTCTTCCCTGCCTGGTGACACGTGCCTCGGTGACGTGCCCAGGCGGGGGAGCAGGACCTCGAGGTGCTGAGGGAGCCTGGCAGAGTGGCTCAGCCGGGCTGGCACTGTGACACTGTGTGCCAGGCAGGAATTCCGGAGCGTGGCAGCTGGAATGGCTACCAAATCCTGCAGAGCATCCCCGGGGTCTCAGCGGGGATGCGTTTGGGGTCCTGGCAGGGTCCTTGAAGGGCGTGCACCCTTGGCTTCAGGGAGCCTCTCCCACTCCCTGGGGTTTTCCTGCTGGTGCCACAGGGATCAGCTGGAGCTGTGGGAGGCTGAAGGGACGGGTGCCGTGGCTGCTGCTGTTCACTGGGATGGAGCCATTGGTGGTGGGAAGGTCACCGTGGCTTTGGCAGCCACTGGGCAGGAACAGGGGAACTTGACGACCAAAGAGGGGAGCGGGGTTGGTTCGCCCCGTCCAGCGCCTGGTGCAGCTGGCGGTGTCACTCAGCAGCGTGTGGCTGTCCCCCACGGGGACACTGAGCAGTCAGCAGGCTCCCAGGCTCAGGGTTTGGCTGCTCCAGGCTGCCAGATGCCTGTGGAAGTCGTTGACTGCTGCTCCAGTGCCAGGGGGATGAAGGAGAAGCAGAGGGAGCGGACGGTGGCCTCCAAGCTGTGTGTGCCACCCTGTGTGTGACCTTAGGGGACAGGCTGGCTCTGCTGCGGCACACTGGCTGCTGGACAGCTGGACCCCAAGCCCATCCCGGCCACGTGTGCGAGCGGTGCCGGGAGCAGCCGCTTATCAGCAGGCGGTGAGAGGCAGCGCTGGAGCCGGCGCCGCGGAGCAGGTTTGGCCAGGGCAGGAACACCTGGGCAGGTCGCTGTAATTGCAGGTCAGCGATGTTGTTTATCCTACTTCAGAACATCCCATTAAACCCCGGGCACTGCGTTCACACAGGGCTCGGCCGCGAGGGAGCTGTGCCGCTCCTGGCGGGATGGTTCCCTTGGGACGGCGTCCACCTGGTTCTGGAGCGGGATGGCAGGAATGTGGGGCTCGAGGTTTGCCTCCTGCGTGGTCCTGGGGGCCACTATGCCCCTTCCCTGCCTGGCCAAGGACAGCCAGAGTGGCTGCTGACCCCCTTCCCGCAGTCAGCATCCAACCTAAGGCTCATCCTTTGGGAAGTGCAATGGAAGCTGTGTAAGGGTGGGCTCTGGGAGGCCTCCACCAAGCAGGGAGCAGCCAGGGCTCGGCACGGCTCTTAAGGCTCCAGTTGTGTTGCTTCCAGCCTATCCACTGGATGCCTTTTGGTCCATCCAGGATTTGTATCTCTGGGCCAAGAACTCTCTTTAATTGATTAATTTAATTAGGAGCTGCTGCTGAGCACGTGGCCGTGGAAACGAGGCCAGTTGCACTGGAGGGAAGGGCAGCAGGAGAGAGGATGTTCCTGCCTCCCCCTGGAATGAGTGAGGGTCCCAGGCTTGCTGGGCTCTTAAGACAGGTGCTAATTTAGGATGGAAGTTCCCCCTAGGGGTCCATTTGTCCATTCCTGTGTCTCCCCACTGGCTGGTCCCAGCTCCTGGTGCGGTTGGCTCCCAGGTTCCCTGTCCCCTCCCTGAGGCTGGCAGTGCCACTGGGACACAGTGTCATGTGCACTCCCAGTTGGATCGAAACTTGTGTGAGGATCAGGGCGAGCAGGGATTGTGTTTGTGCCAAGGCCTTGGAGAGCTGGAGCGCCCGTGGGTCAGAGCCCCGGGGAACAGGCAGGGAGGGAAGGCTGTGCTCCGGGAGAGTGCAGGGGATGAGGGGCTGGGGAGGGGACGCCAGCAGGGAGGGACAGGCTTCTCTGGGCATGACTGATGGCAAAAAGCCCATCTCGCATCCCAGTGTGACTCATGGTGCCCGAGGTTCCCTGAGTCCTCTCATGTGCTGCCAGGGACAAGTCCCGACAGCTCCTCTGGCCATGAGCGTGTTGCATCCCAGTCCCGAGGGGAACCCGATGGGTGTTCTGGGACCTGCGTGGCCGGCCGTGATGGTGAGGAGCCTCGCTCCTGCTCCTGCTCCTCCTGCCTTGTGTGCCCCAGGGTCAAGGCAGGGCCTGCAGCCCCGCGCTCTCCAAGGCAGGAACACACCACTCTCCTGATAAGGACGTTCCCTCAGGGATGGGGCAGCACCTTTGCTCCCTGCGGAGGACCCTGATCCCTCCCGCGGGTGGGGATGGTCCCAGGATGTGACTCCCTGGTTTTGGGGTCACCAGCATGGTGCCACCGGATGGTCTGGCTCCAAGGGGATTCTCATCTCCCTCCCTCCCTCCCACAGCATGGGGGTCCCCGGGTGTGGGGGGGCCGGGAAGTCAGTGGGTCCTAGTGTTCCCTGGGGAGGACGTTGTGCTTTTCCTGGCCTGTGAATCCCACCCAGGGGGTCTTGTCAGTGTGTCTGAGCCCAGGGACCTGCTGGGCACTGTCCTGCCGTGGGAGCTCTGTGTCCCCCTAGGGAGGGCTGGCTGCCAGGACAGCACAGAGGTGTTCCCTTCTCCCTGGTCTTTCCCTCTCTGCCTGCCCCAGAGCTTTCCGAGGCAGCTGGGTCCTTCCCTGCCTCCCTGGGCTCTGTCTCTCAGGATCCAGGCCGTGTGCTTGGCTCAGCCTGGCTGTTGGCTGCTCCCTGTGTGGGATGGCTGCCCGGGCATGGGTCTTCCTGGCTCCCCTCCATCTCTTTCCAGCAAAGGTTTGGGCTGGGATTTCCCTTCCTGGAGAGAGGAGCTCCTTCTGCAGGGTTTCTGGAAGGGCGTTTCCTACTTTCAGGGTTCCTCTGAGCTCTCTGCCCCTCTCTGTCCAGCAGAGAGCAGAGCCAGGGAGGCTCCTCTCAAGTGGAATAGGAGTTCAGCTCAGGGACATGGGGTCCTTGGTTCTGGTGTGTCCTTCTCACTCTCTACAACCCCCTGACAGGAGGGTGTGGTCAGGTGAGGTTGGGCTCTTCTCCCAAGGAACAAGTGATAGGGCAAGAGGAAGCGGCCTCAGGTGGTGCCAGGAGAGGTTTCGTTTGGATGTTAGGGAAAATTTCGTCATGGAAAGCGTTGTTCAGCCCAGGGCAGTGGAGTCACCAAAAAACATGTGGCCGTGGCGCTTGGGGACATGGTTCAGTGGTGGCCTTGACAGTGCTGGGGAAGCAGTTGGAATTGATGATCTTGGAGGGCTTTTCCAACCTGAACAATTCTTTGATTCCACGACTCTGTGATTCTTCCCTTGCTTGGGTTGTGGCCTGGCACTGTCACGTAGGTCCTGTGCCTCCAGCACTGCTCTCCGAGGGTTTTGGGGCACAGATCGGAGAGGGCTTTTCCTCTCCAGCCTGTCCCAGCTGCGGAGAATCCGCCAGGCTGGCTTCCAGCAGAAGCGGCAGGGCCGGCACGGCCGGTGCCGGGTGGGGAGCCGCTCCCCAGCCCGGGGCAGAGCTCAGGGGGCCGGGCCGGGAGATGCCATTCCAGGAGATGCCATCCTGGGAGATGCCGGCCTGATACGGAGCAGGGAGGCAGCGCCAAGGTGCCCAGCAGGGCGGCTCCTGAGGAAGAGGCTTTGGGGAAGCTGGTTTGCAGGAGAAGGTTGGCATGGTGTGTGGGGCCGCCGGGGGCCAGAGAGAAGGATGAGGAGAAGGAGGAGGAGGAGGAAGAGGAAGAAGAGGAGTGTGCTGGGTGGCTTGGCCACGCTGTGCTCCTTGCCAGGGATGTCCTGCAACCAAAGGTCTGCCCTCTTGCTCTCATCCCTGTGCCTGGATGGGGACAGCCTCAGCCTCGGCCTGTGAGAGCAGGTCCCACTGATGATTCCCACCCTCCCTGGGGCACGGAGCGGTGCCCGGTGCTGGGAGCGCCCTGCCCGCCTCGCCCTCTGTGCTGCCAGGTGTGTGCCGGGCAGGTGTATGCCGGAAGGGTGTGCCCGCTTCTCCTGCCCTGCCCGGGGCAGTGTCCCCCGGCACAGCTGCTGCTCCTCACCCGGGGCTGCCCCCCTGCCCTTCGCAGGGCCCTGAACTGGGACAGAGCCCTGCACCAAGGGCTCGTTCCCAGCTGGAGCCTTGCCATGGCTCCCGGAGCTGCCGTGACAAGGACGGGGCTGCCTCACCCGGCGATGGGACCCGTCCCCGCAGGTGGTGGTGGAGGAGGGGACGGGGCCAGCACCTGCCCCTTCACCCCAACCTGTGGGGGATTACGGCGCTGGCACCATATGTCGCCCTGCCTGCCCAGCCCCGCGCTGCTCCGGCCACCTAAATCCATCGGCACTTAGCCCGGCGGGGGGAAGAGAGGGACAGATGCTGCCCTAGATCTGTGGGATTAAATCCCAGCAGCAAAGCAGATTAGGGAATTACGCTGGCGCCTGCGAGGGGGAAGCCCGCTGTCCTGAGCCCACGTGCTGGGGCAGGAGGGAGCAGGGTGATTCCCTCACTGCGCTCCCATGGGCCCCTTGGAGGAGCTGGGTGCTGCCTGGGGGTCCCCATGTCCTGCTGGAGCTCTCTCTGGGATGTGAGGAACATGAGTGGCTCTGGAGGGTTTCGTGTCCCCTCACAGGGTCTCTTTGGCCCCAAGCAGGTGGTGGGGCACAGGGAGGGCCACATGCAGGTGCTTTCTGGCAGGTCCCCTGGGTGCCTCCCATGCCATCGGCCTGGTTTTCCCTGTTCCCAGCACCACTGCTCTGTGGGACCCTCCAGTGGGGTCCCAGAGGGGAATTTTGCTCCCTGGTGGATGCCTGGAGCAAGTCCCACTGTGGCCTCCAGGTGCTCCCCAGGCCGGGGTCAGGCTGTGCTGTAGAGGTGGCTCCAGTTTGAGTGTGGGATGCGCTGCTGGGAGCCCCTGGGACAATGGGAGGTGGCGGGAGCGACACAAGTGAGGGGTCTGAGGGTCTCATGGCTGCTGTGCCTGCAGGTGCCCAGGGCTCAGTCTCTACGTGTCCCCAGTCATCCCCGCCTACAATGCTGTCGTCTTCCTCTTCGTGCTGGCCAACTTCAGCATGGCCACCTTCATGGACCCGGGCATATTCCCACGAGGTGAGTCTGGCTCTGGCTGGGAAGAGCTGCCCCTTTGCACCCTTCCTCGGAGGTAAAGGGGATTTCTGGGTCCCACAAGGCTGCCCAGTGGGGTCAGGCAGTGATATGTGCTACAGGGGTGGCAGCTCTGGGTTCAGCACCCCGTGTTGGGTCCCTGGGGCTCAGGCAGTGTCAGGATTCCGGGGCAGGGCCTGGGAGAGCCCTCTGGCCTGTGTTTGGGGGTCCCTGGCTGTCCCTGTGCCGGGTAACAGGAGGGTGGTGCCGGGAGCCTCCCGCTCAGGCGGGCAGGGGCTGGCTGGGCCCTGACGCCATGCCGCGCTGTCCCCATCAGCTGAGGAGGACGAGGACAAGGAGGACGATTTCCGGGCCCCGCTCTACAAGACGGTGGAGATCAAGGGCATCCAGGTGCGCATGAAGTGGTGCGCGACCTGCCGCTTCTACCGCCCGCCACGCTGCTCCCACTGCAGCGTCTGCGACAACTGCGTGGAGGTGAGGAGCTGCCGGGGCCTCTGCCAGCCCCGCACGGGGCAGGGAGCCCTGGGAGCACCCCCTCACCGTGCCCCGTTCCCGGCAGGAGTTCGACCACCACTGCCCCTGGGTCAACAACTGCATTGGGCGGCGCAACTACCGCTACTTCTTCCTCTTCCTGCTGTCGCTCACCACGCACATCATGGGCGTCTTCGGCTTCGGGCTGCTCTACGTCCTGTACCAGGTGGAGGAGCTCTCCGGTGTCCGCATGGCCGTCACGTATCCTCCTGGGCAGTGGGAGTGGGCAGGGGGCGATGGGGTCTGGGGGAGGCACGGTGCCGAGCGGGGCTGTGGCTGCTCCTTAGCTGGCTGTGGCAGGATGGTGGTGATGTGCGTGGCTGGGCTCTTCTTCATTCCCGTCGCTGGCCTCACAGGCTTCCATGTGGTGCTCGTGGCCAGGGGCCGCACTACCAACGAACAGGTACATCCGAGGGAGTATGGGGGGAGTGCCGGCCTGGCCAGGCCACCTACGGATACATTTTGGGATTTCCTGGGAGAGGATGGGTGTGGATGGGCTGGATTGAAGCTGGGAGAGGTCCCTGAGGTGGGGAGGTAGAGCACAGGGTGGCCGAGGTGCAGCTGCATCCATGGGGGTGCAGTCAGAGGATGGGGCCAGGAGGTGAAATTGAGGAGACCCTACCCCCTCAAGGGTAGTTGAGCACTGAAATGGGGACTAGGAAAAGGAGCAGGATCTCGGAGTCTCTCTGTCCTGGAGGGTTGTCCTGAGGGAGCTGGCGCGGATGGCTGTGACACTCCTTTGTCTCGCAGGTGACGGGCAAGTTCCGCGGGGGTGTCAACCCCTTCACCAACGGTTGCTGTAAGAACGTCAGCCGGGTCCTCTGCAGCTCCCCGGCCCCCAGGTGAGCCCGGGCTCTGCATCCCTGGAAAAACTGCTCCATCCCGGGCTCCAGGCCGTGACCTTCCTCCTGCCCCCTCCCCAGGTACCTCGGGCGCCCAAAGGCCGAGCAGACAGTGCTGGTGAGACCCCCCTTCCTGCGGCCCGAGGTGTCGGATGGTCAGATCACTGTCAAGATCATGGACAACGGTATCCAGACAGAGCTGAAAAGGACGAAGGTGAGGAAGGTGAGGGCCAGCGCTGCCTGCGCTGGGGCCCTCCACGGAGCCCAAGGGTGCAAGCCTGCATCCGTGAGTAGAGAACCGAATGAGCCTGGTCACGTTCCCTGTCCCCCTCCGTGTTGTCTTGTTCTATGTTCCCGTGGGATGGAAACTGTCCCCCTCCCATGTGGCAGTGACCACATGAGGCTTTGCCCCTTCCATTGCCCTTACTGGTCCCGTCCTTTCCCGCACAGCACCCTCTGGAGGTTCCCCCTCCTTGGCACTTCCAGCACCCACCTGGGGCATGCACTGCCCCTGTTCTGTCGGATGGCCCGGGAGGCAGCGGGAGCCTCCAGTGCCGCTGCCCATGCCCTGTCTGCCTGGGGGGGCTGAGGCCTCGGCCCCTCCTGACCCCGCCTGCGCTTTGTCTCTGCAGTCCAAGGGGAGCCTGGAAGTGACAGAGAGCCAGTCTGCTGACGCCGAGCCGCCACCCCCACCTAAGCCCGACCTCAGCCGCTACACGGGCCTGAGGACACACTTAACCCTGGCCACCACTGAGGGTAAGGAGGGCACCAGGGCCCTGGCAGCCGCTGGGAGGGGAGCCCAGGGCTGCACCAGGCAGGCCAGGAGCCAGGGCCGTAGGCGGCTTTAACAGGCTGCAGGGCAGACCCGGAGCACACCAGCATTCCTGGGCCGGTGTATGTGGCCCCTTGCACTTGGAGAAGCCTGCGGGATGCTCACAGTCAGCTCTGCTCTGCCGGAGGCCGAGCCGAGCCAGCATGGCGCTGTCCGGAGCCGCTGGGAGCTGTGCCTTGCAGCCGCCACGCTGCCAGGATGGAGGAGGCGAAGTGGTGGCAGGCCCGGCTGGGCAGCACAGCGCGTCTGCGGCCAGTTCCGTGTGGGCCTGGCCAGAGGTGGGATGTGATGGGCAGAGCTCGTGGCAGCTGCTTCCTGCAGCAGCTGGAGACCCCGCAGCTCTCCCGGCTCCGGCTGGGCTCTGCTGTCGCACCCCGCTGCCCGCCGAGGGCTGTGGTGTGTGTGTGTCCCATGGAGCGCACCGACACCCCCGTGCCGTGCACCCCCAGGGTGTCACCCAGCCGGGGCTGCCGCAGGGGCACGGAAGTGCCAGCCCCACATGCCTGGCTGTGGGGACACCCCTTCCTCCCGGTCTGTCTCTCCCACCCTGGTGCACCTCCCCTCCAGCCCGTCCTTCCCCGCTATGTCCACCCCAGGCTCGGAGCTGGTTCTCGGGCAGGGAGGGCGGGGCTCGGTGCGTTCCTTGCCCGCAGCCCAGCTGAGCGTGCCCCTCTCTCCCGGCGCAGACAGCAGCTTGCTAGGCAAGGACAGCCCCCCGACTCCCACCATGTACAAGTACCGGCCCGGTTACAGCAGCAGCAGCAGCTCGGCGGCCCTGCCCCACTCCACCAGCGCCAAGGTAAGGCCGAGCCCTGCGGGATGGACCAGCCCCGAGGGGATGCCACCACATTCCTTGTGTGGGGAGGGTTCAGGGTGTGCATTGGGAGCTCCGCAGGGGCCCCATGGTCATTCTGTGGATAACTGCTGCCCCTCTGCCCCTCAGCTGAGCCGAGTGAACAGCCTGAAGGAGCCCAACTCCATCTGTGACAGTGGCCACAAGCCCAGCTACCGCTCGGAGCCGAGCCTGGAACCCGAGAGCTTCCGCTCGCCCACCTTCGGCAAGAGCTTCCACTTTGACCCTCTCTCCAGTGGCTCCCGCTCCTCCAGCCTCAAGTCGGCCCAGGGCACAGGCTTTGAGACGGGCCACCTGCAGTCCATCCGCTCGGAGGGCACCACCTCCACCTCCTACAAGAGCCTGGTGAACCAGACGCGCAACGGCAGCCTCTCGTACGACAGCCTGCTCACGCCCTCCGACAGCCCTGACTTCGAGTCGGTGCAGGCGGGCCCGGAGCCCGAGCCGCCGGTGGGCTACACCTCGCCCTTCCTGTCGGCCCGCATCGCCCAGCAGCGAGAGACCGACCTGCACGGCCGCTTCGCCAGCGCCGCCTCCCCCAAGCACGCGGCTCCGCGCGAGCCCTCGCCCGTGCGCTATGACAATCTCTCCCGCCACATCGTGGCCTCCATCCAGGAGCGGGAGAAGCTGCTGCAGCAGCCACCGGCCCCGGGCCGGGAGGAGGATGCGGGGCTGGCGGACTCGGGCATCCACTCAACACCGGGCTCCAGCAACGCCCCCCGCACCAGCTCCTCCTCGGACGATTCGAAGCGCTCACCCCTGGGCAAGAACCCGCTCACCCGCCCGGCCCTGCCCCGCTTCGGCAAGCCCGAGCCCCCCCCGGCACTGCGGGTGCGCTCGCTGGGCTCCCCCGACCAGCCCGCTGCCCCCCACCTGGGCAAATCCGTGTCTTACAGCAGCCAAAAAACAGCCTCTCAGGCCGGCGGCCCCGAGACCGAGGAGGTGGCCTTGCAGCCCTTACTGGCACCAAAGTGAGTACTGCGATGGCACGGGGGCATCTGTGGCCTGTGGGGGGACCCTCACCCAGTGTCCCTCCAAGCCCCTGGGGCAGCAGAACACCCCTCCCTGGGGAAGAGATGCTGGGAAGAGCAAGAGAAATCTTCCTGCTCCTCCCAGAACAGAGCTGGTGCCCCTCACACCTCCTCAGTCACCCCACGGGCCCCCCGGAATCTGGAGTGGGTGCTGGTGGTCCCTAGGGAGGGCAGGGCTGTGGCAGTGCTGGGTACCGGTGATCTGCCCCTCTCCTGACTCCATGTCCGTGCTTCCTTCCCGCAGGGATGAGGTGCAGATGAGAACAGCCTACAGCAAGTCCAACGGGCAGCCCAAGAGCCTGGGCTCGGCCCCGCCAGGCCAGGGGCCGGTGCCCCTCAGCAGCCCCACCCGCGGAGGTGTCAAGAAGGTCTCGGGCGTGGGGGGCACCACCTACGAGATCTCGGTATGAGGGGCAGAGCCGCCGCCCCCTCCCCTCCTCCCCGGCGGCCCCCAGGGACGCGCCGCGGCCAGACGCTCGTGGACTCCCGGGAGAGCTGGGCGGGGCCCCCCTGCTCCTGCCTCTGCCCCCCCGGGCCACGGGGGCTGGCACACACCCGCGGGGGGCTCGGG
>VZTG01008140.1:0-24296 GCA_013397845.1 Melanocharis versteri | reverse complement strand
GGCCCCCTGCCCTGGCTGAGGGAACGACCCACCCTCCTGCTTCCTCCTGCTTCCTGCCCTCCAGCCCCACCCTGCCCTTATCGCTCCCTCCTCATCCTGCTCCCTGGCTGCCGGCCCGCTCCCTTATAAGGTGCGATCTGCGCCCGGCTTGCATCTCCAGGTGACTCCCCTCTCCGAAGGGAGGCTTTCCCAACCCATCCCGGCTACGTGGCCATCAACCCCGGCATTGGGGGCGGCAGGTGAGGTAGGCCAGGTGGCGATCCCGCTGCCAGTCCAACCAGTTGGGTGTGACGGGCGGAGGAGGAGCGGCTCCCTGCCTGTCCCTGCCCGCGGCGCTGCTCTTGGGTGTTCACCCGCCGGGCTCCTGCCGTGATGGGCACCCGGGGCACGGCTCCCCTCGGGGAAGGTGGGGCTGGGCCGGAGCAGGCAGGCGCCCAAGGTGGTGTCCGACCTGCTGCCTGAGCAGCCCTTTTCTGGCCACCTGCCAGCCTGCCCAAAGTCCACTGTGCTCTGTGACCTGCCAGCAAGAACGGCCCTCCTGGGGGCCAGGGAGGCAGCTGGAGCCCAGGGCAGGAGATGGGGAAACCTGTCCCCTGATGTGGGGTCTGGCAGGGCCTGGGTAGGCTGGGGAGTGAGAGCAAGGGGCCTCACACAGCCCGGCAGCGAGGATGTGTCAGCTTGGGCAGGGATCCCTCGAGGATGGGCTGCTCTGCGGTGATGGCTGTCGGCACCTTCCTGCCTCTGGGGGTGGGAGAGAAACTGCCAAAACTCTCCTTCACCTGCATGGGGATGTGGGATCTGCTGCCCACCATCAGCTGTCCTGCTTCCCCCATGGTCTGAGGGCCATGGGTGCTCTGAGCTGGACATGGGAGCAGGTGGGCCTGGGCCCATGGTCTCCCCTCACATGCCCTGCTGCCTCGGCCAAGCTGAGGTCTAAGGATTGATGTGTGAGCCTGGACCCTGTGCTTGGCATGGGGAAAGATGCCAAGGATGCCGGCTCATTTATTTTTTAGGTAATTGAGACTGACCAGAAGCCTGTGGTGAGTTGGCAGGGCTGTGAGCCTGTGCAGAGCAAGTGCACTGCGAGTGCTCGGACAATTGCAGGCTTGAATTATTGATAGAGTTTCTGTTTTTCCTAAGTGCATCATGATAGGCAGCAGGAGAATTTGTTGCTTCCTCTCTCTCTTGAGGACAGGGTCTGGTGCTGAGAGCTTTCAGAGAGCGGGCAGCCAGCTGGCTCTCCTCAGGCCCTCGGGCTGAGAGGGGAAGGCCAGTTATTGGAGCAGAGTTGGGGACTATTGCAAAATTCCTCAGGAAGCGCATCCCTCCTTGTCAGCCTGGCAAGTGGATGTGGCCCAGGAACTCCACAGGGGCTCAGCCAGCCTGGACTAGGGGCTGTGTCTGTCCTGGCTCTGATGGAGCTGGAGGAGAATGGTTTTCCTCGTGCTTCATGGTGTGGGGGTCTGCCAAGGGTGTCTGGCCATGGTGACAAACCTTGCCACGTGCTGGACAGGTGTCTGGGGGTCACAAACAAGCAGTGGAGCTGTGTGAAGGGCCGGGAGGTGGCAGACAGAGCTGTTGCAGTTCTGTTCCCTTCCCTGGTGGCAGCAGGACGATGGCAATGAGCAGCTGGTGTGTCCCTTAGCAGGGTGCTGGGGTGGGGATGATGTGGCAGAGGAGATTCTGACTTTGTAGGTGCTTGGATTGAACTTTGCCCAAAGTGTTCTGTGCTCAGGCAGCGGCCTTAGCCCCAGGGATCCCAAGACCTTTGGGTGACAGCTCTGCAGGGACTCGGGGCATGGAGCAGGGCTGGAGCAGGTTGTTGAAAGAATCCACATAGAGGACTGTGCTGGAGATCCCCCGTGCTGCGTTGGCACTGCCTGTCAAGCCTCCAGCCTGAGTATTATCTGCCGGATTTTGTCCATTTTCCCTGGCCTGTGGAGTACAATTCCCCATCTGCTGGCTCGGTCTGGGCCCTGGGGTTAATCTTTCCGTGGCAGACTCAGGAAAACACTCCTGGTGGGGAGCCTTCCAGGCCTGGACTCCATCCTCTGGCAGAGGAGGGTGCAGGTGAACTCTAGGTGGGTATGTCTGTGGTTTGGCCCTGGAAATTTATTTTTCCAGGCAAAGGATTTGTTCTGTGGGAAGGCAGTTCTGCTGGAGAAGCCGGGGTGAGAGGTTTTGGAAGAACCTGCCGTGTCACAGCTGGCTGCAGTAGAAGAGCTGTGGAGGGCTCAGGGGTTTGGGGTGCCTGTCCGGCTGTAACCAAATCTTTATCCGGACGGGAAGATCGTGGTGGGGAAGCTCCGTGCACAGAGGTGGGCTGGCAGCTGCCTCCTGGCCAGCGAGTGGGCTCTGCTCCTGAGGCTCTGTGACATCTCTCCAGTGGACCTGCTGTGGCTTTGGGAGCTGTGGGCACAGCACAGGGTGGGGTTGGTGCCAGGAAGTTGGGAGATAAGGCCGGGGGGATTTAAGTATGAAGCTTCCTGGGTCGCTGTATTGTTCCCTGGAGTCCGCTCTTACTGATTGCTGCGGGAACAGAGAGGGTTCAGCCCCTGGGGTGAAGCTGCTCAGGGTGTGCTTTGTCCTTAGACTTTTTGGTTTGCCCTGAACTGAGCCAGCTGAAATATTTTTGGCTTGCTGGGGTTTTTAAGTAACGGGTGTGTCAGCAAGTGCCTCTCTCATGATGAAAAGGCTTTCATGAGCCATCCTCAGAGCTGGTCAGGGTCTGGCTCTGGAAGAATGCTCTGTAGCTGGATCTTCAGAGGCTGGGGCGGAGGAGGGGGGGAATGGGCGCAAAGCGATCCCTGGAATTTCACCCTTGTGGGTTCCTGTGTACTTGGCTTTGCACTGTCACGAGCAGCTCACTGGCTGGAGGGAGCAGGATGCATAGCTGAGGCTCTCCCCTTCCTGCCCTGCCTGTCTCGCTCCAGAGATGGCCACTGAGTGCCCCAAATGGGCACTGGGATGTGTCAAGGGGCCCTGTCCCTGAATGTGGGGCAGGTTCCTCACAGTTGGGGGGTGTAGGGCTGAGTTCGAGGTTTGTGTGCCAAACCCAGGGAATGGCTGTTCTCCAGCTGGGATGGTGCTGGCTGTGTCTGTGGGGACAACTCTTGCTGATCTCTCTGGACCTGGCACTGCCTCTCTGTAATTATGTCTTTAATCCCAGATCAATGAAGACAATGGCTGGAACAAGGGTAGAGGGAGCTGGTCTGTCCTGGTGGTGGAGGAAAGCTGGGAGAAACCCTGTTCTGCTGGCACCTCTTGCCCATCATGGAGCTGTGTCCAGTGCTCAGGAGAGGAATAACAACTGTGTAGGCAGTGCAGCCCCCCAACTGAGTCTGTCTGCTTAACATGGCCTGATCCTGCTGGGAGACCCTCAGGTGGCCCCTCCTGAGCATCCACTGGAGCCAGAGGGTGCGGGACCTGTCCTGTTTCTTCCCCTGCTGTTATGTTTACTCCCTGTGGAAGGGACGGGAAGGAAACAGCCTCGCAGCTGCTCTGGCCCCTTATCTGGGGCCCTAACAGCCCTGCAGGTTTCATTGTTAGTGTCCACATTTCCCAGCCCCATTCCCAGGGAACATGCAGAGGCGGGGATTTGGGGCTGGGGCAGCCTTGTGGGCTTTGTGGGCCCTGCCTGGCAGACACGTGGGACCAAGGGGATCTTCTGGGGCTCCCGTCTTGCTGCAGGCATGATCTTCTTCATGAGACCAGACCAGCCAAGTCTCTCCTTGGACTCAGGGAGCTGCCTCTGCCCTCCTGCGCCCTAAAGATCTGCCTCTTCTGCATCGGGACAGTTGAGGGCCGGCCAGGGAGCACAGCTGCTTGAACAAAGTCATGTTGTGGAGGATCCCTTCTCCACACGGGGCTGTTCCCCTCTTTTAAAGGGTTTGCTGAAATACCGCTCCAGACAAACCGGGGGGACTGCCAGCTGGGATTTTGGATGCTGCAGTTGCATAGGGTGTCTGGGGTGGTAGGACTGCTCTGTGTCCTGCTGGACAACTCTGGGATGTGGCAAGGAGCTGCTCCCTTTCCATCAGGGAGCCCTGGCAAGGCTGTGGATCTGTGTCCCTGCTTAAAGTGGGTGGTAGCCCACCAGAGTTAGGGAGTGTTGCTCAGGGATGAGAGTTGGGATGTGTCAGCACTGTTCTGGGAGGCACCAAGCCTCTCCTTTGGAGAATCCTGTAAATCTGCAGGGCAGGTGAGCAGCAAGGGTCAGAGCCGTCCCTGCATTTCCATACAAGGCTCGGGGAGCCGATCTGTTGAAAAAGCCTCAGGGAATACCTGTTGCAAGGTGGGAGGGGTGGAAAGCTGCGTGCGTGAGCCAGGAGTCTTGTCTGGGAGCCTCCAAAAGCTTGCTTGGGCTCCAGAGGATGGTGGGCTGCATTCTTCCCGGGGTGCAGGGCTGGGCTGGGTGTGCCACGGCTCCTTCTCCTGCTGGGCACCACATGGGCACGAGTCGAGCAACTTGATTTTTTCATTGATGAAGGCAGATGACAGAGTGGCAGTGACCAGATGGTGGAATGTGCTGTGGGCGCCCTCCAAAGCACTTGGAAAGCATCCACGCATCCACCCTGCGTGGCTGGGCTCCGTTGCAGCAGTGCCACCGTGGCCGACACGCGCCTGTACCCGAGGGAGGCTTTGGGGAGCAGAGCCACAGGAGGTGTGGGGAGGGGTTTGACAGACCAGAAGACTTTACTGAGCTCCTGTGCACCAGCATGTGCTGCAGGCTGGATCTGGAGGGGCTGCAGGAGATGGTGGGAACAGCCCTAGCTCTCAGCCCCTGGTCGTCCTTATCGGTGCTCTGGGGCGGTGGCACTGGGGAGTGGAGTGGGCAGAGCCGGTGCTGGAGACCGTGGGAAAGGAGCCTCTGTGCTGCCTGCCCGGTTCGAGCGAGTCCCCACATGCCTGCCATGACTGCACAGCTTTGGGAAAACCTCTCGGGCTTGCAGGGACTCGGCCAGGCTGCGCGGGAGGGGTGTAGGGCTGAGCTCTGGCTGCTCCTCTCCACCTCTGCCGTTTCTCCCGTCGGTGGGAACAGTGAGGGATGCTGGAATCTCCGTGGAGCTGGGGGGCTGTTGTGGGAGCAGTGCCATGTTTGCCACCCCACCAGCCCTTCCAGACACTGCCCATCCCTCGGGGAGGGGGACGGGGAGGAGAGAGGTGCCCGTTTCCCAGTTCCGTGCCTGCCCTACCTCCTGTTTGGGGTTCTCATGTGTGATTTTGACCTGCTCCCGCTGTCCCTGCAGCTCTCTTCCCTCCTGCTTCCTCACTGTGGTGGCTGGGCTGTTTCTCCCATGACTCTCTGCGTCTAGACCTGGCTGTCCCGTGCCTTTGCCAATCAAACCTGAGCTTCCTCCTCTGACAGGTCTGTATGGAAGAATATTGCCTTTCTGTACCAAAATGTTGATTGTGGCTCACTTGCTGTTCTCCTTTGGGCTGGGGTGTTGGACGGGTCCAGGCCGAAGCCCATCCGTAGATCTGTGGGCTGAGGATCTCTAGAGGGAGAGCCCGGGTGGATACCTGGAGGGTGGTGAGTTTTGGCAGCAGTCAGAGGGGGCTCACGGGATCCCCTTTAGGGGGATACCATCGCATTCCATCCCCTTTCCTGGCTGGGAAGGAGCTGTGGAGCCTAGGAAGGGCTGTCTCCCCATCTCTTACCGCACCAGGGAGGAGGGAGCAAATAAGTGACATGGCCGTCTCCCCTCCGCCCTTCCCTGGAGGAAGCAGTGGGATATGGGTCACTTCTCATTCTTCAGGAGTGTCCCCTGCCCCACCCCAGAGACATGCCCTCCCCTCCTGCACTGCCTGCCCACAGCTTTTCCTTGCCCATGAAGTTTTCCCTCAGCCCACAGCAGCTCTTCCAAACCTGGCTCAGCGCCAGCTGTTTGGTGTGCTGGGGGGACCTTCTGTCCCCACAGTGCCACTTTTCCAAGCTGTAGTGCTGAGGCAGTTTGCATCTGAGTCCTGCTCCAGGACCCTCTTGCCAGCTCTCTGGTGATGGGTGGGAGCGGGTGTTAATGCCATAAGATTTTTTTTTTTTTTTCCTGTTCTGAAAATCTGTCTCAATGAAATCAGTCTCTTCTGACCGCTCTTCTCTCCTCCTTTCCTCCCCCAAAATCATGTGCAGTGAAGAGAGGGGCTCCTGCCCTTCTGGGTCACTTTTCCCACCCTCACCTTGACACCAAGCCGCCTCTGCTTGTGCCTCCCTGTGCCCCCTGCCCTGCCCACCCTGGGCACCCGTCACCCATGGACGACTCAGAAGTGGAGTCGACCGCCAGCATCCTTGCCTCTGTCAAGGAGCAGGAGGCACAGTTCGAGAAGCTGACCCGGGCCCTGGAGGAGGAACGGCGCCATGTCTCAGCCCAGCTGGAGCGAGTCCGGGTCTCCCCACAGGACGCCGGCCCGGGCTTGGCCAACGGCACGCTCACCCGGCGGCACCAGGTAAAACACCCCCTCGGCAGAGGGGCGTGCACAGGCTCCTGGAGCCCCCGGAGCTGCCTGCCCTCGGCCCTCCTTGGATACGGGAGGTGGAGGAGGGCCCAGCTGTTCTTGTGGCACCGGTGTACTAGAGTTGGTCTGGGGGTGTGCAGACCTCCCTTGGCAGACAGAGGCTTCAGGAGAGGAGGTGCCAGCCTGGAGGGTCTTGCTGCCAGGTCGGCTCTGCTCTGGTTTCAGGAAGGTCAGAGGTTGGCTATGCTCAGTTCCAGGGCATCTCTGCTCCCCATCCTGCTCGGCTCCTTGGAGGGCAGCTGAAAGGCTGGGGCTGGGGTGTGTGTGTCTCCCTCTGTGTGTGACAAAGGGCAAATCCCTGGAGTCTGTCTATCCCCACATGGCCAAACCTGGGCTGGGAGAGATCTTCTCTACAGGACTGGAAATGTGGTTTCATCTGCCTTGGCTTGAGGCGTCTCCTCACTTTCTCAGGCTCAGTCTTGGAGAGGGGTGCTCAGAGGGCTGCTGCGTGGTGGTGTGCAGGAGCCAGGTGCCTTTCCAGCTGTGGAAGGTGGTGGTGTCAGGAGGGACCTGTGAGGCAGGGCAGGGTGGACAGAGGAAGAGTTCAAGTGTCAAACAGCAGCACCCTGCGATCGGCCACCACGCGGTTCCCTCAGGCCCGGGCGGGCCTCTGGGGTCACCGGTGGCTCCTGCGTTGGGAGATGTGGAAGGTGTCCAGGGCCCTGCTGGGGAGCAGGGAAAGGTTGTGGCCATTCCATCAGGAGCGTGCAGGAGAGCTGGGATGTCGGGGTGTCTCCTCCGACTCTTGCCCAGGCTGGCCTAGAGGCTATTTGCTGCTCATGGCACAGACCCCTGCGGAGCGTGTTCCTCTGCTGGGGGCTCCCATGGGGTGCGTGGTGGGTGTCTCTGTCAGATGCGTGAGATGGGCTGCTCAGGGCCCTGCAGGGAAGTGAGGATGGGTACGTGGGAGATCAGTGTAGTAACGGGCCTGCTGCCCTGCTGTGTTTCAGAACGGACGTTTCCTGGGCGATGCTGACCTGGAAAGGCAGAAATACTCAGATCTGAAGCTCAACGGGCCACAGGTAGGGGGAGCTCAGCCCTCTGGCTGTGGGCAGCCTGCTTGCTGGGGGAGGGTGCAGGACAGTGTCCCAATGTCCCCATTCCACCTGGGAGAGGGTGACTTGGGCTCCTCATGTGGCCACCCTGGCTTAAAGGTACCTTCTTCCAAAAGGTATTAGGGCTCCCTGTGAGGAAAGATTTCTTGTCCAGCTGACACTGGGAAGGCCCAGATTGGTGACAGGGCCTGACTGCCTGTCACTTTCTTCCCTCAGGACCACAGCCACCTCTTGTACAGCACAATCCCCAGGATGCAGGACCCGGGCCAGATCGTGGAGGAGACGTACACCATGGAAGAGGACCCAGAAGGGGCCATGTCAGTCGTGTCTGTGGAGACATCGGATGATGGGACAACGCGGCGTACAGAGACCACGGTAGAGGCCTGGGGACACCATGGAGGGATAGGGCATGGTAGGGGACCCTGGTAGCTGTCTGCTCTGCCATGAGCTGAAACAGGGTGTGAAATGTACCTGAAGTAAAGTTCCGGGCTGGAAGGGGAATCCGGGGACGCAAGGATGTGGTGGGTTTCCTGATGTGAGCATGTCCTGCACGTGTGTCACCCCTTCCAGGTGAAGAAAGTGGTGAAGACTGTGACCACCCGGACGGTGCAGCAGGTGCCAGTGGGGCCTGACGGGCTGCCTTTGGAAACGTCTCCCGTCACCAGCAACTACGTCCAGACCATGGACAGGAACTTCCGCAAGAATGGCAACGGGGGCCCCGGGAGCTACCTGGGCCAGGCGGGCACGGCCACCCTCCCTCGCAACTACCACTACCCCGACGGCTACGGCCGCCCCTACGAGGACGGGTACCCGGGCAGCGACCACAGCTACGGCAGCCTGTCGCGCGTCACCCGCATTGACGAGCGCTACCGCCCCTCCATGGACACCTACCGGGCCCCCAGCCGCCAGGACATCTACGGCCCCCAGCCCCAGGTGCGTGTTGGGGGCAGCAACATGGACCTCAACCATTTCCACCCGGAGCCCTACGGCCTGGAGGATGACCAGCGCAGCGTGGGCTTCGAAGATGTGGACTACGGGCTCATGTCTGACTACGGCACAGCCAGGAGGGCAGGGACCCCGTCGGATGCTCGGCGACGACTCAGGTACATGGCAGGAGGCTTTGGGGTGCTCTGGGGTCCCTTGAACTTCACCCTCCTTGGCAGAAGGAGGACCATGGACACAACACTGTGAGCTGAGTCACACGCGGCTCACACAGGAGAAAACTTGCATCCACTTCTAATTGTCTGTTTAATCGGTGGTTAAACCTGGGTGCTAATTGAGCCCATCCTCCTGCAGCCAGGAGTTCCAGTGGGCAGCTGGATGTAGCTCCAGGCCCTTCCCTCTGCCACCAGGGCTGTGTGTGCCCCAGTGTGGTGCATCCCTCTGGGAGCGGTGCTTGTGTGGGTAGTGTGTCAGGACCAGCTGCAGTCCCACTATTGTGCTCTCCCTGAGCCAAGAGCAGCCCCGGGAAGGGGAGCTGAGCCCAGGCTGGGGTGAGCAGGGCTCGGCCCCACAGTGCCCCAGGATCGTTCCCGCACAGCCCGACCCTGCTGCAGGGCAGGGCGGGAGAAGCTGCTCAACCTGTTTGGCAGCAGCAGCAGCTTCTCCCCATTGTGTGTCTGTGGCAATGGCAGCTCCTCCAGCTTGCTGGGCTGTGCTGCCCTTGGAGGCCAGAGCAGGGTCCTGGTGGTCCTTCCTGCCCTGCCAGGCATTCAGGATGTCACCTGCCTGAGGCCATGACTCCTGCCCACTGGTCTCTTGTGCCAGCTGTCCTTGCACAAGTGGTGCTTCCTGCTCTGCTCCTGGCTGGGCTGTCAGCAGGGCTTTGGGCAGGTGCTGGGGGATGGCTGTGCGGGTGGTGGGTAGCAGTGGAGTGAGGGGCTGGGGCAGAGTCGTGGAGATGGGGAAGGGACTGTGTCAGCACCTCCTGAGTGCCCCAGAGTGGGCCCAGGCAGACAGGTAAGGCTCAGCACAGGCTGCCTAAGCTCCTGGGACATAAAACAGAGGCAGTGGGGAGAGACCTGGGGGAGAGGAGGCTCTTGCCAGCCCCTGTGAAGATCTGCCCGATCCAGGTGCATGCTGTAAATCCACGGTAGCTCCTGGCTCCCAGAGGGACTGAAGGAACAGCTTTGTCCTTGTGGCTGGTGCCAGCACAAGTGCTGCTGGGCTGTGCTGAACCAGTCGGGGTGGTTGCTCACCCAGATGGATTTGCTCAGCCTCCTCGCTTTGTGCAGCTTGTGCCGGCTGGAGGAGGGTAGGCAGGGCTGCTCCAGGCTTTTCCCTCCTTGGGCAGCCCAGGACAAGCCAGTGTTGGCAGTTTTGAGCACATGGCCATCAGCTTTTGTCCCTCGGGGAGCATCTTGGGCAGAAGGGGTTACACAGGTGTGTCCAGCCCCTGGCTGCTTGGCCAGACAGAGACTCTGGCTTGTGTGCTTTCCCTGGGCTGTGTCCTGGGTGGCCTTTGAGACCACGAGCCCTCTCTGCTGTGCAGGAAAGTGTCTGTGCTTCTCCAGGTCCTGGAGGATGGGGGTTACAGGAGCCAAGTGCAGGAGCTGCAGCCAGGTGGGAGACTGGGGGATGTGGGTCACGTAGAAGGAGAAGGTCAGCTCTGTTGGAGTTGCAGGAATGGCTCAGGGTATGAAAGATGGGTTGATGGGCCCCTGAGCCAGCTCTCCCTCCCCGGGCAGAGCGATAAAGATCACAGCAATCTGTGGAATCCAGGCGCTGTTGAGCTTGGCTTGTCCCCCACCTTCTCAGTTACCATCCACGCTGGCTGCCCAGCTCACAGGAATGGGAACAGGGAGAGCAGCGTCCCCGCCTCAGAGATATTTGTCTTGAGCAGGAGCCTGGCTGTTAACGACTTCCTTCGGGGAGGCAGCTCGCCAGGCACGCGGAGCCAAAGGAGCGCCTCGAGCCGCGGGACACCGCGCGTGCTGGCTGCCATCGGCCACGGAGAGCACCGGCCCCTGCTCTGGGACTCTTCTCAGAGCTCCCTCTCTGCAGGGAAGGAGGGCAGTGGGGTCCTTCCCATTCCCTGCCAGCCCCATCTTGCCTGGAGGGGATCTGGCACCGCGGTGGGACAGGAGCTCCCTTTCGGGGAGCGCGAGTCTTGGCACAGGAGTGGGATCAGCTGCCAGCCGTGTTGGCAAGTGTCGGTGGCTGCGTCTCGCTCCAGCCTCGTGCTGCTGCTCCTCGGCACCTCTGAGCAGCCAGACGTGGGCCATGCCCCCATTGGGACCTGCTGGAAGCCAGCCTGGCAGCCCGCTGCCACACCACGGCGGTGCCACAGTGCCTGGGGTGGGTCTGTGGCTGTGCAAGTGGCTCTAAAGCTGGTGGCTTGGGCAAGTCCCGTACTAGAGGCCATAGGAAGGGAAGTGGTGGCAGCAGCGGGACCTGCCACCATCCTTGTCAGGATACTCAGGGGCAGGAGCTGCCTGTGCCTGATCCAGGAGCTTCGGAGGTGGCTGAACAGCCCCTGGGGGAGTGTCACGCTCTGGTGTGAGCTGGAGTGGAGCGGTATGAGCCGGAGTGGAGCGTGGAAGCCTTTCCTTGGCTCTTGTTTGAATGTCCTCAGTGCCCTGGCACAGCAGGGGTGACAGAGCTGTCCCCTCCCATCCCTTTCTGTTGGAAATCCGCTGGATTCCTCTGCCTGGGTGGGGTTAGGATTATACTGCCAGTGACTGCAAAAATGGAAGAACCTGGGATTTGAGAGGTGTATGTTCTGGGGGTGTGAAATGTCACTTTGGCATGTTGGGCAGTAGTTATGCTTTAAACTTCTATGTGCTTGTTTGGGCTCATTCCCAGTGCTGCCAGTCCATGGATGAGCTGCTCCTGGCCAGGGCAGGGGTCTGGGACCATGGCTCTTCCCCGGGCCTGCCCCAAGAGCCATGAGGTTCATCCTTGGAGCTCAGGTGTCTCTGGGTGCTCTACTTGGCCTGTCCCGTGGGCAGCAGCACACCTTGCCTGTGGGGCTGGCTCTTGCCTGTGCCTCAGGGCTGGCTCCTGCCTCCGCAGGGATCAGAGACCAAGATCCAGCTTCATCCCTTCTGGTGGGCTGGAGGGGGCACTGCCTACCCCAGGTCCGGGATTGTGCTCAGATGCCCTCTGCCTTCTCTCCTAGGAGTTATGAAGACATGCTGGTGGATGAAGTGGCCCCTGACCGGTACTACTGGGCCCCGCTGGCCCAGCACGAGCGGGGCAGCCTGGCCAGCCTGGACAGCCTGCGGAAAGGCGGCCCGGCCCCCGGGAATTGGCGCCAGCCGGAGCTGCCGGAGGTCATAGCCATGCTGAGCTTCCGGCTGGACGCCGTCAAGTCCAACGCGGCCGCCTACCTGCAGCACCTGTGCTACCGCAACGACAAGGTGAAGACGGAGGTGCGCCGGCTGAAGGGCATCCCCGTGCTCGTGGGGCTGCTGGATCACCCCAAGAAGGAGGTGCACTACGGCGCCTGCGGAGCCCTCAAGAACATCTCCTTCGGCAAGGACCAGGATAACAAGATCGCCATCAAGAACTGCGACGGGGTGCCCGCGCTGGTGCGCCTGCTGCGCAAGGCCCACGACATGGACCTCACCGAGGTCATCACAGGTAGTGACTCCAGGGAGGGCAGGACAGGCTGGCCTCTGGGATGGGGTCTGTGTTCAGGGTCTGAGTGCTCACCTTCTGCTTGTGGCGTTGCAGGGACGCTGTGGAACCTGTCCTCGCACGACTCCATCAAGATGGCCATCGTGGATCACGCACTACATGCCCTGACCGATGAGGTGGTCATTCCTCGCTCCGGCTGGGAGCGGGAGCCCAACGAGGACTCCAAACCCCGCCATATAGAGTGGGAGTCGGTGCTCACCAACACCGCTGGCTGCCTTAGGTATGGATCTGGCAGAGCACTGGCCTGGGTTTGGGCTGCAACACTCCTTCTGGGCTGTTCTTGGCACTTCCAGAGGTCTGTGGAGCAGCTGCTCTCGTAAGACAGCTGCTGGTGATTGCAGACCTTGAGTTGGGAGGCGTTTACCCTCAGAGAGGGGAGCTACAGGAGCTGTTCTCTCTCTTGAGCTCTGCCGGGTGTGGGCTGCCCCTCGCCTGCCCTCAGCTGTCTCTCCCATGACGGTTCTCTCCTGCCTGCCAGGAACGTGAGCTCGGAGCGGAGCGAGGCCCGTCGGAAACTGCGGGAATGTGACGGGCTGGTGGATGCCCTGATCTACATCGTGCAGTCCGAGATCGGCCAGAAGGACTCGGACAGCAAGGTACCACAGCGGGGCTGGTGTTGGGAGAGGGAGAGCTGCGTGGGGTGCACCTGGCACTGTTGGACCAGGAGGTGTCTGGCACTCAGCCTGCAGTTTGGGGTAGGAATGTTGGCCCCCCAACAGCGGGCCTGGTTGTGTCACTCATCCCTGCACTGCTGTCCCCTGGCTCAGGGCTTCCCGATCTGCCTGGATAAGGTCTTGGCTTGAATTTTCCTTGAGCTTTAAGCTGAAGGCTGGGCCGGGCCATCGCTCACAGACCTGGAGTGCTGCTCCCAGTCTCTCAGTCAGACGCTCTGGTTCTCTCCCCAGCTGGTGGAGAACTGTGTGTGCCTGCTGAGGAACCTGTCCTACCAAGTCCACCGTGAGATCCCCCACGCTGAGCGCTACCAGGAGACGCCCCTTGTCCCCGCCAACAACGCCGGGCCCCACAACGCCAGCTGCTTTGGGGCCAAGAAAGGCAAAGGTTCGTGTGCCAGCAGCAGCTGGGAAGGGAGGGAGGGGGACAGGGGCAGGTCTTGAGGGTGGTGTGGGGTCTCTGTGCTCCTACTTGGGCATCTCGTGTGAAGCCTGAAGGGCAGTTTTCTCTGGAGGTGCAGTGGTCTCTGCTTCCCTGGCTCTGGGAGCTGCTGCTTGGCTTGCCCAAAGCGTTTCACACAAGCTGTGGTGGGTGTCTGTGGTGGCGGGATGGTGACGGATACATGTCCACTAATTCCACGCCTTCCCTTTTCTCCTGTGTTGCCCCTTCCCCTTCCCTTTGCTTTCTTGCCAAATGATCTGCCCCATGACGCTGTTGGCACCTCTCTTCTCCTGCCTCCCCTCTCTCCTGTCCTTCTCTCCGCCTCACCAATAGACGAGTGGTTCTCCAGAGGTGAGTGCGCTCTTGGTTTTACTTTTTCCATGGTTTAATTGGGTGCTTTTTCCGGCTCTCTTTGTCCCCCCTCCCCAGCTGGGCACATTCTGCCTGCAGTGTGGCTAATGCCCCCAGTGTCCCCTCCTGGGACACGCTGGTCGCTTGGCTTCAGCTCGCCTCTGGGCTTGTTCCTGCAAGTGGCAAAGAGCTGTTGGGCCGAGGCGGGTGGGGAGAGGAGGTGTCTCATGCCTCTCCACTTGCCCTTTGAAGGTAAAAAGCTCCCAGAAGACCCTGGTGCTGACACAGTGGATTTTCCCAAAAGAACAACTCCAGCCAAAGGTATGTTCCTTGAGTGATTATGCAGGCCTTGGGTGTCAGGGCAGCTTTGCCACAGCAGCCTGGGAGAGGATTGATCGAGAGGAGCTGTTTTCCATTGAAGTGAGCCTCTCCAATGGGCAGAGGTTGGGTTTGGAGCAGGAATGCCCAAGGGCCTGTTAAAACGCTCTGCCAGTAGTCTGAGGATCTTATGCATGGATGAGGTCAGCACTGCCTCAGGACAGGCTTCAGAGGGAAATACTGCCCCAGGGGCTGAGGGACAGCACAGTGACACAGCCCTCTGGTGGTCTCAGATTTGGCAGCGCAGTTGCCCTCTTGCCTGTTTTTTTCTCTTTGGCATGAGGAGCAGGCATGATTTAAAGCTAAAATCTCTGTCTTAAAGTGTTCCCCAGCCATGAGAATGAGGAATGGTCATTCCCAGAAGCCTCTGGGGACAAATGTCTCACTGCGTGTGAATCGCAGCCCCTGGCCAAGCAGTGGCTGCGGTTTTTGGTACCCTGGGGCAGCCTGGTTCTCTCTGTGCCAAGGATCCCTGGGAGCCTGGGTAAAAGCTTCCAGCCTCGTCTGTCCACCAGTGCCCATTTGGATTAGGCAGATGCTGGTGGAGCCCTTGGATAAACCCTTCCTACCCATGTCCTCCTGGCAGGCTATGAGCTCCTCTTCCAGCCAGAAGTGGTGCGGATATACATCTCCCTCCTGAAGGAAAGCAAGACCCCAGCTATCTTGGAGGCTTCGGCAGGAGCCATCCAGAACCTGTGCGCTGGCAGCTGGACGGTGAGTGCCTGCAGAGCTGGCGGTGTGGCAGGGAAAGGGGCCTGGGGAGCTGGGAGCACCACCCGTGGGGGGCTGGCAGCGGCGTCCCCAGCCCCGGGTGACACGGTGGCCCTGTGCCTCCCCGCAGTACGGCCGGTACATCCGCTCAGCCCTGCGCCAGGAGAAGGGGCTCTCCGCCATCGCCGACCTCCTGACCCACGACAGCGAGCGCGTGGTGAAAGCGGCCTCCGGGGCCCTGCGCAACCTGGCCGTGGATCTGCGCAACAAGGAGCTGATCGGTGAGGACGGCACGCTCCCTGTATCCGTGCGGGCTCGGCAGGAGCTTCCTCCTCCTCTTCTTGGCTGCTGGGGAAGTCCATGGGCACAGCGTCAGCCCAGCTTCTCTCTGCTGGCCCCACCCAGAGCAGAGAGTGCTGAGCTCTGCAGAGAGGGACAGCAAAATGGGTCACCTGCAGTGGTTTTCCCTTCAGTCCTGTTCCCTGCTTACTCACACCCAGCTCTTTATCCTTCCCAGGCAAACATGCCATCCCCAACCTAGTGAAGAACCTGCCTGGAGGCCAGCAGACTCCTGCCAAAAACCTCTCTGAGGACACAGTGGTGTCAATCCTCAATACTATCAATGAAGTGATCGTGGACAACCTCGAGGCAGCCAAGAAGCTCCGGGAAACACAGGGGATCGAGAAGCTTGTGCTGATCAACAAATCTGGGTAAGCTCTGTTCAAAAGATGATACTGGGGGTGGAGAGGGGCTTCACTTTCTCTGTGTTTCCAAACATCTCTTCCTTCACCTCTTCCTAGGAACCGCTCAGAGAGAGAAGTCCGGGCAGCCGCCCTCGTCTTGCAGACAGTCTGGGGCTATAAGGAGCTACGGAAGCCCCTTGAGAAGGAAGGCTGGAAGAAGTCAGATTTCCAGGTGTGTGGATGCCCTGTGGTGGCTGGGGCGGTAGGTGGGGTCCTGCAGCAGGGAGAAGGGTGTTCCTGGAGCTTGGCAGTACTGGCCTGCAGCTCGTCACCTTGCTGGTGGCACTGGGCACCCACAGAGGTGTCCCTATGCTGTTTTTCAGCCAACGGCCAGCAGGAAGTCTCTGCTGGGAACACTTTGTAAAGTGTTGTGCCCTGTGTCCCACATGAGCATGAGGCGGGAATTTTGTCACCCGAAGTGCTGCTGTGGCAGTGCTGAAGAGCAGGGTTCTCCCAGGCTCAGTTTCCTTCCCAAAAGCAGGGACTCCCCTTGCTGCTGGAGGGCTGGGCACTGCCCTGGTCCAGGGAGGACCCCCCATTCTGATGGGGGTGCAGTGGGGCTTCAGCACCTTCTGGTTACTTTGGGCCTCTTACTCAGGGGCTGTGGGAGGGCTCCTGGGTTTGTGCTGGTGCTGGAGGGGTGGGATGTGCTGGTAAGGAAGGAACCTCTGGGCCCAGGGTGTGAGTGGTCACTGTCTGTTGCTGTAGGTGAACCTGAGCAATGCCTCTCGGACCCAGGGAGGCAACTCCTTTGATGACAGCACCTTGCCTCTCATCGACAGGAACCAAAAAACAGGTATGTGCCTGCCTTCAGCACCTGTGCCTGCCATCATCCCTCTTCCTCGTGGGTACCCAGGGCAGCTGGCGTTTGTCCCCTCCCTGCTTTTCAACTTTGGCTTCCCTGGCAGCCACAGCTGCTCACAGAGGGCCATTAGTATGGGCCTTGGGTGGCTTTCCTGGCCATCAGAGCCGCCAGTTTGGGCCTTAGGTGGCTCTTGGGACTGGCACTGTAGGTCCTGTGGTGTCCTTGGGTCACAGAGCTGCAGCTGCAGCTGGGCCAGGGCTCCCCCAGCCAGGGCAGGGAGCAGTTCTTCTGTGGCTCCTGGCTGCAGGGACTGTCCCTGATGTGCTCTCTCATGCTTGTAGACAAGAAATCCTCCCGGGAGGAGATCCAGATGAGCAACATGGGACCAGGTAAGAGAGGGACTCCCTCTCAGTATGTGGGGAGCAGGGCAGAGTTCAAATCTCCTGCAAGGGTGGTGCAGCCCCCCATGTAGGTGACACGACTGACTGACCATCCCGTCTCCTGCTCCAGACAATTATTCCACACTCAACGAGAGGGACCACAGCAGGACACTGGACCGATCCGGTGACCTTGGAGAGATGGAGCCGGTGAAGGCAGCGCCATTGATGGTGAGCAGCTCTCCTTAACTCGGGAAGAGTGGGATGGGTGCAGGAAATGCCACATCGCTGTCCTGGCTGGCAGAGGAGGGGAGAGCTGGGCTCCCACGACTAACACACCCCATGCCATGGCCCCTACTAACCCCGTGTGTCTGCAGCAGGAGGAGGGGCAGGAGTCGCAGCCTGAGGTAGAGGAGGCAGAGGAAGATGCTGCTGAGCCCTCCCCCATGTTGGTATGTCCTGTGGTGTCCTGCCCAATCTGACAGTGGTGACAGATCCTGCTGTGCTCTTAGGGGTGCTTGGCCAGCCAAATCCTGCTCCAATCACTGCTGCTGCAATCACTGGTGCTGTGATCCCGCCTCCACCCTCACTCCTGCTCCAGCCTTAACACCTGTCCTCTCTCTCTCCCCACAGCAGAAGATCTAGCTGGCCTCCCCGCCTCTGCTCCGTTTGGGTTGATAATATATTATATATATAAATACATAACTCTTCATGGTGGAATGGACCGACTTTTACCTTGTCTTATTGTTGGAATTTTTGCTGGACTCTCTGTGCCAACCATCCAGCCAAATGCCTGGGCCGGGTCCCCGGGGCAGCCTGGGCCACTCGGTCTCCTCTGGGCCACTGCGCCTCCCTGTTCTGGGACACCACCACTGAGAACTCCTCCTCCTCCCGTCCTCCATCACCTCCTCCCTCCTGAGAGTAAAACCTTCCTGCCTGACTCTGCCGGATCAGCCGGCGTGGATGCTGCACAAGGACTCGGATCTCTGCCTTGACCAGGAGCTGCCTTCTCTCCCACGCCTTCCCCCTGCTCCGAGGCGTCTGCAGGGACAGGGACTGGGACCTCACTTGCCGCCGCCTTGTTTTTGGTTTGGTTTTGTTGCCTATAGGATATATTTTTTCGTGCGGGATCACTCTTCAACCAGAGCCGTGTGGACAACAGGGAGCATCCCTCGTCCCTGAGGGCTGCAGGACCAGAGTCCAGGGGCTGGAGGCACAGGGGGCAAGAGAAGGAAAACCAGCAATAACGTCTCTTGCTTTGCTCTAGACGAGGCTTTGGGGGCATGGGAAGGGGGATCCAGCTCTGGATCCTGCAGAGGGGTCTGGATGGGGCCCTGGCTCCCACCCAGTGCCTGTGTGAGGAGGATCCTTCTGTGAGGAAGGGGGTCAGTGCTGGGGCGTGGGCCGGGGTCCCCGCCGGGGGAGGAGATGCGGCAGGGTTTTGGGGAGAGCGGGCGGCTCGGGGCGCACTGTGCTGGGCACCTGGAGCCAGGATCCCGCAGCGCTGCCCCGTTGACTTTCTCTTGACACGTGCCTTTCTTTTGCCACTGTGAAATAGCTCTTCGAATCGTACTGTCCGGCTGCTTCCCTGGGAAAGGGGAGTTTCCTAGGCTTCCGGCAGGGCTGAGCTCTTCCTTTCCCCGCTGGGAGCCTTACCTGTCTGCAGTGGGGCTGGGAGCCTATCTGGGGGGAACCCAACCCCCCTGCCCTCGCTGAGAGGGTGCAGGGTGCTCATCTGCATCGTGGCCTGGGCTGCCACGGGAGTTGGGATGTGCTCCTCCTCCTCCTCTTGGCTGTGGTGCTGGGGCACATCCATGTGCTGTGATCTTTCGGGGGGCCCTGGGGCTCCCTGTGCAACTGGAAGCCTCTCTAGGAGGCTGCAAACTGGAGCAGGAGCCCTCCCAGCCTGGGGCTCCCCCCAGGGTGGGCTCTCGGGGTGTGGGGAGGTGGCAGGGGCAGAGCTGGTGCCTTGCTCCTGCCCCAGTTCCCCCTCAGCTCTGGCTGGGCCCGCCCTGCTTCCAGCCCCACCTCAGCTCGGTTGGGTTTTGTTCTGGGGTCTAACTCTTCTCTTTTCCTTTAAATATGTAAAACACTAATTCCTTTTTTAATTTTTAATTCCAAATGAACCAAAAAGACAGCATCCCCCTTCTCTCCTCCTTGGCCCTAGTGGGGAGGGGGGCCAAGGAGGAGGGGAGGGGGAAGCGCCCAGCTGTTCCTTGTCTGATTCCTGTGCACACTCTTGTAACGCTTTTAAAACAAAATGATTTTTTTATATAAATAAAGTTTTTAAAGTGTGATGTGTGCCTGCCCCTTTGGTGTTTTTGGCTTTGCTGCTGGGCCCAAGTGCCTTTTCCAGGAGTGATGCTGGTCTCCCTGGCTCCCAGAGGTGTCACTTTGTGACAAACCATGTGGTATTTCCCACAGCCCTCTCACCTTGCCTTGCACCCTTGTCCCCAAAGCCACCAATGAGCAGAGAAAAGGCAGGACCAGGTGTTTTATTGCTTCAGGTCCAGGGGGCAATGCCAGGGATCTCTTGCAGAGAGGGGGATCAGGAATGATGCCTGGCTTGGCAGCAACAAGGGGGGACAGTTGGCTGAGCAGGATCAATGCCAGGGATGTTGATGGGTGGGATATGAGGTGTGTTTGGGTCAGCAGGGACAATGCCAGGCATGTTGATGGTGGGGACGATGCTGGGGCCATCCAGGCAGGGTGGCTGTCTGCTGGGCACTTGGGGCTCAGGCGAAGAGCTTGTCGTGGCAGGGCTGGCAGTACATCTTGTCGCCGCACTCGCGGAAGGTGCCCTTGTGCAGCCGGCCCAGGCAGTAGGTGCAGACGAAGTGCTCGGGGTGGTAGCTGCGCCCCGCGGCCGTGATGCAGTGCCCGGTGACGGGGCGGCCGCAGACGTGGCAGATGGTTCCTTGCCGCTGGTGGAAGTGCAGCTCGCAGTAGGGCCGCCCCTCCAGCTCGAAGAAGGACCCGCTGGTGAAGCCACTCAGGCACTCCTGCGGGAAGGAGAGGGGAAGGCTGGCACGGCCCTGGGAACACACTCATTCTCTGCATCCCTGCCATCCCACTCACCGTGCACACGAAGCACTCGGTGTGCCAGATACCCTGCAGGGCCGACAGATAATTGTCCATGACAGGGCGCTCGCACCCTTGGCATTTGGGGGCAAACATGGCCAGGAAATCCTGGTGGCAGTACGGCTTCCCGTTGCGCTCCAGGAACCCTGTGGGGAGGGCATCGGGATGGGCGCCCACCTGGGGGCAGCGGGACAGGGTGGCACCCAGGATAGGAGGCAAGGGAGAGACCGTGGGGAGCTGTCGGATGGGGCAGTAAGTGCAAGAGCAGGGGCTACCTGGGATGGGGGCAGGACCCCCACACCCGTTCCTTGGGACATACCCTCATCTCCGAACATCTTCCCACAGTGGGCGCAGAAGAAGTGCTCGGGGTGCCAGGTCTGCTCCAGGGCCGTGAGGATTTTCTGCAGGAAAAGCGGCGGTGAGGGGGCCGGTGGTGGCGGGGGAGGCCAGGGGGTCACTCACTCACCTCGCGGATGGGGCCGGCGCAGTAGGCACAGCGCGGGGAGAAGTCCTGGTGATAATCCTCCTCGCAGAACGCCCGCCCTCCCTGCTCGAAGAAGGGCCCCTTGTCCAGCTCCCGCCCGCAGCGGGCACAGGTGAAGTGCTCGGGGTGCCAGGTTTTGCCCAGGGCTGTGAGCACCTGCGAGGAGGAGGCACGGGGGCTGTGAGGGCGGCTCTGGGGTACGGCCAGGGGTGCCGGGGTGGCGGCGGGGGCTCACCTTGCCAGCGATGGGCTTGCGGCAGGCGGCGCAGACGCCGGCGGGTGCGGCCGTGATGCCCAGCTCCTGCAGGTCCCGGGTGAGGCTGCCCAGCATGTTGTCCAGCAAGGACTCCACGGGCACCCCGGCTCCCTGCCCCGCAGCTGCCAGCTGCTGGGAAGGAGGATGGTGAGCGCTGGGTGAGGGCCAAGCCCCCCAGCCTGCTGCCCCAGGGCCAAGGCTCACCTTGCTCTGCATGTGGCCCAGGTCGGCCAGGAGCTCATCCAGCTGCCGGGCGGCCTCCGTGGGTGGGGGTGAGGGGAGCAGCGGCTTTGGGACTGGCACAGGGGTGCTGGACATGGCAGAGAGGGGAGGTGCTGTGGTGTCCACCCCAAGGCTGGGACCGAGACCCCTCCACCCCTGCCAACACAGCCCTTTCCCACAGGTCACTGCAGGGAATGCTGCAGGTATGCAGGATACAATCTGTCCCAGGTGACCCTGGATGGCAGATCCCAGCAAGGAACAGACGGCCCCAGATGGCTTTGCCCTCCCATGGCCATTTTTACCTGTACACTGAGTCCGAACCCTTTCCTGCAGGCTGCGCTAGAGGTGGCAGTGGCACCTGGAAGGACAAGCCCTTGTGGTAGAGCCCTCAGGGTGCTCCCCTGGCAGCTTCCCCTGCCCAGCTCCACCACCCCATCATGAGCTGAGGGGTCTCAGTGCCCAGGCATTACCTTCAAGGTTTCATGCTGGGCATCCTGGCAGGAGCTTGGTCCCTGCGGTGCACAGTCCTTGGAGGCCAGGCAGGAGCTCTGCTCCAGTTCTGCCAGCAAAGCATCTGCACAGAGACACCTGGGTCAGGCCTCACAGCCACTAGCTGCCCACCCTGTGGTCTTGTACCACTCCCAAAATCTCAGGAGCAAAGGGAGTGTCTAAGCAGGTCCTGCTGGTCAGCTGCCAGTGCCCTGAGGGGCCCTGAGCACCCACCCCGAGACCCCCATCCTGGTGCAGGATGTGCCCACCTTCCCAAAGAGTGGGGCAAAGCGTCCTGCCCCCGTACACCATCCCTGGCCAGCAAAGAAACCTCTGCCAGTCCTCAACTTCACCCAGCATAAGCCCTGGCAGGGAAAAGCTCACCCTGGGCCCATCCTGCATGCCCAGAGCAGCACTTCCCTGAAGGATGGCCGAGCACTTTTCCTTTCTGCTTTCGCCTCTCTGCCTTGGCTGTCCCTCACACTGGGAAACAGGGAATGCCCCCAGCAGTGTGGCTGTTTCCCTGACCCCGGCTCCCCCACCCCAGGCCAGGGACAGCTCCCAGCTCCCGCTGGGTGCAGCCAGGGCTGTGGCGCTGCCGCAGCCCATTTCCTGTTCTCAGGCTTGCTCCATTTTTGGCCAAGTTCTTGCTCAACCACCAGCCCCATCAGTTCCTTGGGATGGGGGAGGCACGGGAGGGAGCAGGGCTCCATGGCTCCTCCTCTACAGCATCCCCTCCTGGTCCTGGGGTACAGGAAGGAAAAAGCTCCCCGGAGGTGCTGAAACTGTGACCCCAAGCCCGGCCTGGCCTGCAGGACCAGCTCTGGAGAGGCCCAACTTACCCAAATCCTCCATCCTGCCTTGGTGTGGAGTCTCAGAGCAGGGGCAGCACCCCAAGGTGCTGAGATGGCAGTCGAGGCTGTGCCGGCCCGGTTCCGGTCCCGCCTCTGCCCCCTGCACCGGGGCTTGTCACCCAGGGTTTCCTTTGTGGGCTGTGCGTCTCACACCACGTGTGACGGGCACAGCTGGGGTGCAGGGAGCCACAAACAGCCCAGGCTGGGGCTGCAGAGGCGAGAAACTGGTCAACGGGCTGCCCAAGGAGCTCTAGAAGCCAGGATGTGGATGTCCTGCTGACCCAGGCCCTTTCCAGAAGCCACTGGCCACATGTGATGAGGGATGGCATCTCTGTGCTGGGTGGAAATGGATTTGTGGCAGCATGATGGAGCGATGCCATCACATTCCAGCAGAACCTTGCCTTTGGGGGATGCTTCTGGAGCCTTGTCTTCGATTTCTGGGTAACAGCAAATCCCTTTTTGGCAGAGAAATCTCCTGGTGCTGCGGGGAGCAGGCAGTGGATGTGGGAACAGCTCCAAGGGACTGGGAGAACGTTAATGCCAGAGGTGGGTGCACGTGGCTTGGTGTGTCCTTTGGGCTCTTGTTCGGGTGTTTGGAGGAGGCAGCACCTGGTAAGTGACCAACAACATCTCGGTCACTTTGGCCACCAGCCCTGCCACAGCTTCACCATGTCCTGGCTCGGCTCTTCTTAAGTCCAGCCCTAAAAACCTTGGGAGCAAAGGTTAAAAGCCACAGACCCCATCCTCTCTGTGAGGAGGCACAAGCACCCAGACGGGTCAGGCTGGCACCGCCTCGGCCCTGCTCCCGGGCACTGCTGAGCCCCCACGGGTGCGACAGGCTGGAGCTGAGCCCCCAAGCTGCCACCTCAGGGGTCACTTCATTCCTGACACCATTTTGTCGCCTGCTCACAGCAAGGACATCCAGCTCGGCCCCGCCTCAGGAAAACCCCCCACAGGACACCAACCTGCCGTGCCCGGGCTGTGTTTCAGGCCAGGAGTGCTGAGAGCCACCCAAGGCGGAGAAGAGGCACTGCTGGTGTCACTCCTCAGGGCTGCTCGGCGATGGGATCCTTGTGTCAGGCGCTTCCCTCTCTGCACACAGCAGAACCTTCCTGCCTGCGGAAGGTTTCGGGCTATTTTTAGCTCTCTCAGTGATTTAGTGATGTGTGAGCCTGAGTGCACACGAGCATCCGAAGCTGGAACTTCTTATTGTAAGACTTGTCCTTACAGAACCCAGAGGCCAAAGGCTGAGCTGCGCCTTGCCCTGAGCTCTGCTCCCCTGTTCTAACAAGAATTAAGTGACCCCAGCCTTGCCCGCAGAGGGGAAATCAGTCACGACAATGACAGAGACAGGTTGGCATGGGGCTGACAAGGCAGGGACAGGAGGAATCCCTGTGCAAGGATCCCGAGGTTTTCTTTAACTTTCATGCAAGGACATTCTCCTCCTTCCCAGTGTCTGGGTCAGGGGAACGTGGTTCTCCACAGTGAGGGGGTTTATTAGCACACTACTAGGAACTGCTGGACACACTTTTGTTTTCTAGGAACACACCAGAGCTCAGGACTTGAAACGCAGAAGCAGAAGGAAGCGCACCAGGTGCTCGGAGCCTTCTCACTGGTGGGAACCAGTTCAGCAAACAGGATTTTCCAGCTGAACGCTGCGGGCTCTTTGAACCCCTGTGATTTTTGCTGTCTCCTGAGGGAAGATGAGGAGCATCTTGTTCTGGGGAAGTGTTACCCTTTGTTCTCCTGTCCTAAAACGGTGGGTAAGATCAGCCAAACCCTCTGCTCCAGAGCAATCACACCCCAGTCCTCTTCTCCAATCCAACCCCGGGCTCCTGGCCTGGTGTCACATCCCGCGACAGCCACGCAGGGAAGGGGACAGAGTGACGACGGGAACAAAACCCGCTCCCGGATGGTGCCTTCAGCCCCTCTGAGGCCGAAGTTCTGGGGTTCTGTGTGGGTTTAATGTGTTAGTGCAGCTCCTGCGGGAGAATCAGGCGCTGCTAGGGCTCTTTTGGGGAGGCACTCGGGCCTTGGAGAGCACGGGGAAGGGTCCCCCCGCACAGCCGCTCCCGGGATTCCTGCCCAGGGGCCGTTCGGGGCGGGAACACAACCGGGAAGGAACCGGCGCAGCTTCAGCTGCGGTGGAACTACAACTCCCGGCAGGCAGCGCGCATGCGCGACCGCGGGACGGAAGCAGGCGGGGCGAGGGCTTTGTGCCCC
>VZTG01008136.1:0-25615 GCA_013397845.1 Melanocharis versteri | reverse complement strand
GGCCGCCCAGGGAAACAGTGGAGTCCTCATCCATGAAAGTGTTCAAAAACCATGATGTGGTGCTTACGGTTATGGTTTAGTGGTTAACACAATAGTGCTGAGTTAATGGTTGGACTTGAGGATCTCAGAGAGCTTTTCCAAGCATACGGGATCTGTGATTCCCTGATTCTGTGCTGAAGCCAGCCATAGCACCATTCAGCACTAGGGAAGCTCTTTGTCAGGCTGGATTCACTCAAACTGTGGAAATTCAATCTAACGTTACACTTACCTCCAGAGTTACCCCCGTTGCCAGAAATGTATGCTCAAAGTGGGGCTGCTCCAGAAGCTCCTATTCCTTGCCAGTCATGCAACACAACATGGCAGCTTCTTCAGGACTTCACCCTTTCGAGATTCAGTCTCAGAGCCACAGAACTGCTTGAGAGTGCTACGGCCATTGCCCTGCTGCCAGCTCAGGGGAACTCAGAGGAACACTGAGTGCAATGCACATAACTACGGAAAAGGGAGGAAATAATGGGCCCTGACTATCAGCTGACTCCAAAGAGAGCTATTTTCTTCTCCTTTTTGTTTTTTCCTGAGTTTATTTGCTGCATATATTCATATATTCTATATGGTCGGACTGGGCTTGGAGCAACCTGGTCTAGTGGAAGGTGTCCCTGCCCATGGCAGGGGGTTGGAACGAGATGAGCATTAAGGTTCCCTCCAACCCAAACCATTCTGAGACTCTCTGATTCTATGATTTTATGATAAGAGTAACTCTGAAAGTAAACCGCTCTCCAGAAGTAACCGAGAGATTTGCAAGTGCTGCCTGCCATTAATCTCTGGATATTCCTCTCACAAATAAGAGTTGGAAATTGATGTAAGGCAGTGGGTGTAATTCTGGGACTGAAATGCACAGACCTGTCTAATTTCATGAGAGTCTGCCATCAGTCCCAGAATTAACATTCATTAAGTGCCCAGTAGCTGAGGGCATCAAAAGCAAAGCTCCTACATTTCAAGCTGCAAAGACAGGCTTTAGCAGCGGGGTTGGGCTGGTCCTTCTTTGGACAAGGATGCACAAAGGCAACTCCAACCCAAATTATCCCGTAGTTTTCTCATCCTCCCAACTCCTGTCTTCTTCCCTCAGCAGAGCTTGCCGTGGCCCAGTGCACCCAGCGCCCCATTGACGTCGTCTTCTTGCTGGACGGCTCAGAAAGGATCGGGGAGCAGAACTTCCAGAGCGCCCACCGCTTCGTGGAGGACGTGGCCCGGCAGCTGACGCTGGCCCGGAGCAACAGCGACCACATGAACGCCCGGATCGCGCTGCTGCAGTACGGCAGCGAGCGGGACCAGAACGTGGTCTTCCCGCTGACCCACAACCTCACTGAGATCTCCGATGCCCTGGCGCAGATCAAGTACCTGGACTCGTCCTCCAACATCGGGTCAGCCATCATCCACGCCATCAACAACATCGTGCTCAGCCCGGGCAACGGGCAGCGACTGGCCCGGCGCAACGCCGAGCTCTCCTTTGTCTTCATCACCGATGGCATCACGGGAAGCAAGAACCTGGAGGAGGCCATCAACTCCATGAAGAAGCAAGACGTCATGCCCACGGTGGTGGCTCTGGGGAACGACGTGGACATGGATGTCCTGCTGAAGCTTGGCCTGGGGGACCGGGCAGCCATCTTCCGGGAGAAGGACTATGACAGCCTCTCCCAGCCCAGCTTCTTCGACAGGTTCATTCGGTGGATTTGTTAAATGAAGGGCACACATACAATCCTTCTCTCACTGATATACACACCCCTGATATTACCTGTTGTATTTTCTTCCCCCTGTATGGTTGCTAGCCCAGAAGAGCTGCCCTCTGGGTCCTCCCTTCTAGCCAAAATCCAGAGCTCTTTATTGATTTTCATGATGAAGAGTCATGTATCTTACATTTATGGTGCTAATTAAAACCCAGATCAAAGCAGGATACAGAGCCATATGATGTTCTTCTGTAAAGCTTTGCACACACCAAGCCATAACTTGTGTACGTACTGTAATCCTAGGAGGGCTTATCAGAGATGCAAGAAACCTTTCCAGTGTAGCAGGACCAATGAACAACACTAGTTTTCAAAAACTCTCAATATCTCTCAGTGCATCTTGCTCCTCCTTCCTGTGTGAGAGGTTTTGCTGCCTTCCACAGATGCTCCTTTGGAGGGTGTATCTATCTGAAATTTTGCAAATCATCACTAAGATCTTTTTTTTATGTGGGCCATACTTCCCTTGATTCCTTCTGTCATTCTGCGCTTCATCGGAACCTGCTCATCTATTATTGCACTCAAAATTTCAGCTAAAAGGGGCAGCATGACTCCCAGCATCAACAAACTACTGGACAGCCACCAGAGCTGCCTCCCAGTCATCCCAGTGTGCTCAAAGCATCCATGGTACCTTCCTCCCACCGGTATCTGCTGAGCAATGCCCAGATTTGAACTTGAATTGTGCTGTCTGCAAAAATAAACAAATCCTTTTCACCCTATCCTGAAAAAGCCTCTTTATTCTGTAGTTTGGGGCTGTTTTAAATTATTTTCAGTGAGTAGCTGATTCTTCTGGTTTCAAGCTGGTAAATACAGATAATCATAGAATCACAGAATGGTTTGGGCTGAGAGGAAACTGAAAGACCATCTCATTCCACTCCTGCTGCCATGGGCAGGCACACAGATTGCTCCAAGCCCTGGCCTTGAACACTTCCAGCTGTTCATGCTACTCATCTGTTCATGGGAGATTCCCTCTGCCATCGTGAGCTTTTTCCTATACATTATTACCCTGGCATGCAGGATGGCAGCCCACATAATTACAGCATCCCCCAGCCACCCCCTCTGCTACACCTGGGAAAGCTCACACAAAGTGTAAGGAGTTTTATGGGATCCCTGTTAACAGCAGCATTCCTGCTGCCCAGGAAAAAACACACGGACACCAGCAGATTGGAAAACAGCATGTGATGATTTCAGCAGGCTCCTCCAAAAGATAGAGGGTGGAAATGCTGTCCTTCGACTCNGATCACTTCCAGGGCTGTTTCCCAGTGAGAGGAGCTGCTGGTTTGATTTGTTTGGGAAATGCTCCCACCTCCAGTGTTGGAAAGGGGGCCTTGTTTAGCAGTTCCTCATTCAGACCTGCTCAGGATGGTGCCCATCTCTGGAATGACATTTTCTGCACAATCTACTCCAAGCACAGGGAAGTGCTTCTCCATTTTCTCTGGTTGTTTTAGTTGGGTTTGGTTTTTTTTTTGGTGGTTTTTTTGTTTGTTTGTTTGTTTGTTGTTTGGTTGGTTTTTTGTGTGAGTTTTTTTGTTTTTAAGGGAGAACTGAACAGTTCCTCTGCTGCAAGACACTGAGTGAATGTCCCTTATGGAGGCACGACTTGCACTCAGGTGAGCAGGACAATGTCCTGGGATTTAATACACTGCACGGTGCACCCCGAGCCATGTCACCGCTTTAAATGCCTTCAAGGAATTTCATGGATTACTTTCCAAATTAGTCACTTAATATGACTCCTTCTTGCCTATTTATTAATCTAACGAGTTTCCACGTCTGAAAAAAGCCACTGAAATTTTGGCAGCTTGCTCCAGCCACTACAGGGTAGGAGAGGAGAGTCCCAGCTGCTCAGGCCGCATGCTGTGGAATGGGGAGGGAGTCCAAAGGACCACAGCAGAATTAGGGAAGGGTCCACTGCTGTCCCACTCTTACCTTGCCTCTGTGGTGCTTGTGGTGCTTCTTCTTATGGTGCTTCTTATGGTGCTCCGGGTGCCCGTGGGGGTGATGCCCCGGTGCGGGGGGCCCGTGGGGGTGCTGGCCAGGCGGAGCAGGGCCCGGGGGAGAGACTGCCACGCCACCAGGGTGGGGACCTGTGCCAGGACCTGGGTGTCCCGGAGGGCCAGGAGGGCACACTGCAAGGTGTGGTCGTGGTGGGCCTAGGAAGAAGAGGGGGCTGTTAGTGGGCAGAGACCGGCTCTCCCCAGACAGACAGTGCAGGGAGCTGGTGTACCCTTCCACTCAAAGGACCCATCCCGGTCTACCTCTTCCTCACAAAGGACACCCCACACCCCTTTGCGATGCAGGTAAACCCCCCAGGTGCCTGTGGCCATGGCACAGAGCTCCCCTCTAAGCCCTGATGCCCGTGTGGTACCCACAGCCCTGCCTGGCCCCACGGCCCCTCACCTTGGTAGGGGTCACACATCCTCAGTGGTCTCCAAGCTGAAAGGGAAGGACAGGCACCATCAGTCACCTCCTGCCATGGGACATCACCTGGCCAGCAGCTGGGACCTGACTCCTCTGTCCCACGTCTGCCCCCAGCACGGGGACCATGCTCGCTTCCCCAGGAGTGCCATCCCCCCACAGACCCCGACAGCCGTCCTGTCCCTTTGGTGACAGCGCCAACGCCCAGAGCGACTGTGCCCCCCTCCATGCACGCCCAAAGGCCAGGCATGTGGTTTCAATTGTTAATGGAAATAACAAACCCACACGGGCCCAGCCTGGGTGCCCAGCTCCTGTCCTCGTGGGCCACAAGGGACTGGGGACACGTGCCTGGGTGCAGTGCCAGCCATGGGGACAGTGCACCCTCACCCACGGGTGCCCACGCTCCCGCTGCCCCCGTGCTCCCCAGCTGCCCTGCACTCACCAAACCTGCGGAAGAGTTCCCGGAGGAGGCAATGCCGGCAGCACTCGGGATCCCCGCCCTTGGCACGGCTCTCCCGGCTGTCGGGCACCCGTTAAATACCGGGGCCCAGCCCCGGTGAGCAGGGGTGCGGCGGGCAGAGGTGACACCGGAGCGGTGACACCGCGCCGTCACCGCGGGCACGCCCGAAAGGTCAACACGCCGCTCCCAGCCGGCACAAAGGTCCCGCAGGGATAATAAACACAGGCCATGGAGGCCGGCGATTCCAGCTCCCGGCGTCAAGGGATGGATGGAGTGAGTCAGCTGACCCCACCACGAACCCTGGCTCGGTGCTCCCCGCTCAGGCACAGCGCCCAGGAACAGGGGTGGCTTCCCACCGACGGGGCTGTGGGACAGCGGGGTGCGGGGCCAGACACTGCTCAGGGTGCTGCTGCGGTGCGCGGGTGGAGCACAGGACATCTGCGGCCACACCCGGTCAACAGGGGCTGGAGGCACGGCTGCATGCCCTGATGTTCAGGTTTTCCTCTTGGAGGATCTATGAGGAGGGTGCAGGGTTTCTCCCATCCCAGCCCAATCCCAAACCACCCCCTCTCCCTGCTAACACCCCTGATGGTGCCTCATTTTGGCAGTGCTCCCTTCCCAGGCAATGCAGCAAGCTGGAATTGTCCCGCACAGTCTGAAAGACACCTGTCAGAAAGGGACTGTGCCAGGTCTTGCCCCAGATCTCAGGTAGGAGGGTGTTTCCTGGGGTTTTCTGGACACAGGAACTGTGCAGGCTCAGGAGGTGCCCATGCACAGGAATCTCCTTGCAGGCAGTGCCACAGAGTCCCTTCTGTTGGGATCACTGTGGTCCCAGGCACTGCCAACCCAGTCGCCTACTTCTGCCCCAGGGATGGGAGGATGGAGCCTGGGGTCCAAGCCCCAGACAGCAAAAATCCCCCTTGCCCAAGGAAAGGCCAGGGGATATGATGCTGGATGTGCCTGAGCAGAGCAGCTCTCCAGAGGCGGATACCAACAGAGCCTAGGCAGGGACAAGAGCATTTCCCAGCTGTATTTGCCACCGCAGAACACCCAGAGCACTGCCGAGCCCTTCTCAGGCCACCCGCTTGTCCAGCAGGGCCAGCACCACCGCCGAGCCTTGCTTCGCCTCTTCCAGCAGCCCGGAGACCTTCTGTGACATCTGCGTGGGGACAAGACGCGTCATTTGGCACTCGCCAGCACAGAGGAGCCGCCCCCCGTGCCCGCCCCGCGTCCCGCTGCCGGCACAGGGGCACCGCGCGTCCCGGGGCCTCCCCGCCATGTCCGTCCCCCTCAGCCGCGCCGCCAGGGGGCGCCCGCGCCGCCCGCCTCACCACAAGCCTGAACTTGTCGTCCGTGATGTCCTTGAGGTTGAGCATGACATTGAAGTAAGCTCCGAACACGGCCGCTTCCAGCATTTTGGCTCCCACCTGGAAAAGTCGGGCTTGCCACAAGCTCTCCCGGTGAACCAGCTCCGCCATACGGCGCTGAAGCAGGTCAGACCCTTACGCTGCAGGACTCCCACCCTCCCCCACCCAGCAGCACGCAGTGCTTTCCAATCTGTTGGTATTCTCAGGAAGTGGCTGCCAAAGAATTGCTGGGTGGGACACACTGGCCCGTTTGGGAAGCACAGGTGGGGAGATGCATCCTGGAGGTCAGGACATGAGGGAACACCTTGCAGGGCAAGTGCGTGAGCTGGGGCCGTACCTGGATGTCAGATGTGCAGGCCAGGTTGCAGTGTTGTGCCAGCTCCTTCAGAGCAGGCCAGAGCCCGCTCACCTTCTCTGCCAGGCCATAGGGCACCCCCACGGCCGTCTTCAGCCCCTGCTGCATAGCAGCCATGCGCCTGGGAGGGGGGACAGCCCTGGGGTGAGTGCTGGCTGGCTGTGCCCCCCACAGTGAGCCTGTCCCCACCAGCCCGGCTCACCTCTCCCGCTCTTCAGGGGTGTTCTTGGGCAGCTTCATGGCTTCCTGCAGTCAAAGAAAAGCAGGTTTGCTGCCGTCACCCAGACTGTGCTTTGCATTGGGGGTCAGGGCAGACCCCACAGCTCTTGCACTCTTGCAAACCTCCCTTACGTGACAATGTCCCTTCCTCTGGCCCTGGCTTTAGCATCCCTGGAAGTGTTCAAAAAGTGAGCAGACGTGCCACTTCGCCCTATGGTTTATTGGGCATGGGTGTACTCAGTAGAAGGTTGGACTTGATAATCTTGGAGGTCTTTTCCAACCTTAATGATTCTACAATTCTAAGGTCAAAGCCCTGCTCCTAAGGAATCCAGAGTGCAGCAATCCCAGCCCTCCTCCCAGCTGGAAAGCCCTCTGTTTCCCTGCAGAATGCCGCTGGTGGGACCTCACCATGTAGCTGCTGAAGGCACGGGAGTCGGCATCTACCATCACCACCAGCTCCTCCATGGCCTGGTGGAAAGGGGGGATCAGCTTCCTCATGATGGGGTCCAGGTCCTCAAACTGCCGCTTCCCGTAGCTCATCAGCCCCACCATGCTGCCCAGCGCTGCTCCCTGCCAGGGTAAATCCTCCAGTCGGACACAGTGCCCACTGCTACCACCATGCCAGCTCCCCTTGGCACACCCAGGACCCCCAGGCCTGTGTCTTGGTGTGGGGTGCGTACCAGGGCTCCCGCAGCTGCAGACACAGAGCCTCCTCCCGGCGCTGCCGACCTCGCTCCGACTGCTCGCACAAAGGCACCCAGTGGCTTGGCCACCAGCCCGCTGTCCACCTCTCCTGCCTCCACCAGGTACCTGCAGCACAGGTGGTTGAGAGCCCCTCAGGTGCAGGGACACCACCACCACCCAGACCCTTCTCCCCCAGCACTGCCCTCTCCAGCACTGACCCCATGAGTGAGTAGGGGACTAATCCAAAAAAACCCAGCCTGAGGGTCAGGGTAAGGACTGGGAACCCCATGGGGACAGCTGGGGACCACAGGTGGTGTGGGGGTTGCTCTGCATTAGGCAGGTTGGGCTGATGCAAATGGCGTTCGGTGTGACAGAAATGCCCCTGCAGTCATGTCCCAGGAATGGTGACAAGGACTTCACCTCGTGGGTGGATTTCCCTTCCTTTCCTCCCACAGACTTATGTTTCACACCAGGTGCTGCAGCATGTGAGCCAGAGGCAGTGAAATTTTGCATGGGGATAGGGTGAGGAATTTAACATTCAAATCTGGCCATGAAACCTGCTCCCACTGCCTGCTCAAGCAACCTGGAGTTCCCCCACTCCACGTTCACAGCCATCAGCATTTGGGAGCAGGGACCACCCTGCTCCTGCACAACACCCAGCAGAGATGTCCCCAGGCTGTGAAGAGGAGCTGGGAGCAGCCACCACTCCCAAAACAAGCTGAGTGCAGGACGCGGGCAGCAGGATCCCCCCATCCAGGCAGGAATGGGCACCATGACAAGAAGTAGGATGTGGGTCCCTACTCGATGATGCGCTCCCGAGGGTGAAATGGAGACAGGGAGTCCAGGCCCAGCCGATTGACCACCTGCAAGGAGCAGCACCGCTGCGTCAGCCCTGTCACGGTGAGTCCTGCTGAATCCTCATTCCCCGCTGCTAATTAACTATGGGTGAGTCAGCGCTGGGACTGGGCCACCACCCAGGGAGAGGACAGCTGGCACCACCAGCCCATCCCATCCCATCCCATCCCAGACTCGGGGGCAGTGTGCGGTCACATACGAATGACTGGGAACTGTAGTGATAAATCATTAGCTTGCTCTTATCTAGCACGTTCCCCACAGGCTGGAAAAGTCCCTCCCTCCTGCAGTGGAACAGCAGAGCCTGTCTCCTCATTTCCAGCTTACTCCCCGTCCTGGGATGCCTTCCCATAATGCCACATACTGTCCTTGAGCTCTGGGGACACCTCCTTCCCCTCCTGGCCTCCATGCAGGCAAGACAAGCAGCTACTGCCCACACTCAGTCCTCATGGGTTGTGGTCCCTGCTCCCTGTGCGTCTCAGCATCCTCAGCGCAATAAAGCAACTTGTCCCACTTGCTGTCCCCCCTCCAGAATCCACCCTGGAGACAAGTGTCATGCCTGGGGCCTGAGCAGTCCCAAATCTCTGCTCGGTACCACTCTGGGAGGCTGGTGGGGGGTGGATGTGTCTCTCTCATGATCCCAGCCTTGTGCTGGTATCAGGAGGAGCCGTATTACCAGCCTGATCTTCTGTTCCTCCTCCAGGATGAAGAGTTTTTCCTTCTTGATGTAAAACTCAGCTGCGTCCAGCATGGCCTTCTTGGGAACAAGCCCCACCAACTGAGACCCCACCACAGGGAGATTCAATTCCTGCAAAGGACATCAGAAGTGTGATTTTTCCCAGAGCTCTGTTGCCACTACTACCCCAGCCTGGGGCTCCTCATCCCTTCCCAGGACATGGGAAGCTCACAGAAAAGCTTTCAGAGGAGCTAGGGGCTCGCAGGAAGTTGCTGAGTTTCTGGGCGTTTTGTGCCATTCAGCACTTTGGCTGAGCTAAGCATGAGAGAAAGCAGAGCCCGACCTGAGGGTGGGGAAGAAAACTTGGTGGGAGACATCCTCTGGGAAGCCCCCTTGGGAACAAGCACCTCAGGTCACCCACCCGTGCATCTCTGCAGATCTCCTCGTAGACAGTGTGGAGCGCCGTGGTCTCAAAGTCCAGCAGGTTCGTCGAAACCTGGGCCATGTTCTCCTCCTCCAAATACCAGCCGATGCCCTGCACCTTCTTCAAGCGCCCGGGCTGCCAACAACGGCCACATTCAGGGCACGGCCCAGGAGGTGTGGGGACAGGCAGGCGTGCTCCTGGCATGCCCATGCTCCTGGGATACCTGGTCAGGGCCACGGCCCTGCTCGCGGATGTTGAGGGCGATGCGGTGAGCCAGCTCCTTGGTGCACAGCAGGTTGATGTTGTACGCGATAAGGAAGGTCCGGGCACCCGTCACTGTGGCCCCCCACCGAGGGACAAAGGTTGGGGGCCCAAAATCAGGAGCCCACTCTGGTTTTGCAAGCTGGGGAGGAGGGAGGAGAGCGTGTGGGCTGGCAGTGCCCAGCAGCACATGCCACCCTCCCAAGGAGGGCATGTCCCTCCTCAGCTGGAATCTGCCATGACCACCGGTGTCATCAGCTCCTCTTGGCGCAAAGGGACTATACCAGCCCCCAGCACACTCCCTGACGCCAGGGAAGTACAGGTCAGGTCTGCCCAGCCTGTGCCACCACCAGGCTCACCTTCTCGGGGAGCGCCTCGTACTCCCCAGCACGGATGGAGGGCAGAGCTTTCCTGCTCTCGTCCCGTGCCGCCGCTCCATACAGGTAAACTGCAAGACACAGCCGGGCGTGAGCACTGCCAGGCAGGAGCTGGCACTGTCTCCAACAGTTGGAATCATGCAGGTTGGGATGGATTGTGGAGAGGTTCCTGACCCCACTCACCAGGCACACCCAGCTCTGCTGCCAAGCGCTGCCCAAAGATGTTGGCGCAGGTGACACACTCCTCCATGCTGACGTTCCTCACTGGCACAAAGGGACAGACATCCAGGGTCCCCATCCGAGGGTGCTCACCTGGTGGCAGGGCAGATGTAGGAATGGGAGGTGGGAAGAGCAAGCAGACAAGGAAGGAGAACAACCCTTTCCCACACTCTTACTGACTGGATACCATTGCTGTGAGGAAATCATAGAATCACAGAATAACCCAAGTGGGAAGGGACCCACCAGGATCATCGAGTCCAACCCCTGGCCCTGCACGGGGCAGCCCCAACAATCCCACCGTGTGTCTGAGAGCATTGCAAGCACTTCTTAAACTCTGTCAGGCCTGTGACCACAGTCCCTGTTCCAGTGCCATGCTTGGTCCCAGCAGCACGGAGGCCCCCTCTGTGCCAGCCCAGCTCCTGGGCCTCCCCCAGGCTCACCTGAGTGTCGGCTCATGTCAATGAGCTGCCCAGCCACGCGGGCCGCGCTCAGTGCCCCTTCCACCACGGCCTCGGGGGACCCCACGAAGGTGTAGACAGTGCGGTTGGTGGAGGCACCGGCATCCACGTCCAGCAGCACACATCCCGGTGTCCGGGAGATGGCCTGTGCCACCGCATCGATCACCTGCCGGACAGCAGACGGGAGCAAGGGGGCTGAGATGGCTGGGACTGCACAAGAGCTTTTCAAGAGAGGGGGCATCTCAGCTCTCCCCCTTCCCACTGGTGATGGGGTTGAGGATGACACTGTGATCAGTGGGGATGCAGCCCTGCACAAGCATCCCACTCCCACCCAGGGGGTTTGGGGCACCCCTGGCTCCCCAGACTCGCCATAGTGGGGGAGAGACACCTGTCTGCTGCTGCATGTCACAGAGCACCACCACAAATTGTTGTTTCTGAGGATACATCCCCCTGCCAGCTTCCCAACACATTTGGCTCTGCAAAGCCTCTTGACTGGAGGAGGCTGTGTTTTTATGGCAATTCTGGGTTTGCTAAACTCTCCTGCCACTGGCAGAGCCAAAGTTCAGTTGAAGGCTGATGCCCAGGACAGACTCCATTAACCTGGATGGCGTCTTTTGGCTCAACAACTGCAAGCAATATTTCTCTGCAGGGGTATCCCAGACCAACCCCAGACCTGGTGCTACAGCAACCTGCAGGCAATGGTGGAGGGAGGTCTGAGCCCCCACTTCTCATCAAGGTGCCATAAGGGAGCCAAGGCTACCTTTAGGCATTTTTGGCACTAGCCAGCTAGTGAAAGGTGCACAGCACTGCAAAGGAGGCACGGCAGTCTGGCAGTGGGTGCCACCCTGCATGGGGAAACCTGTCTGTCAGCACCCCGATGTCACCCACCCCGCAGCCCTTCCACGGACTCCCTCACCTCTTTGTTATTCCCCTCTGAGAAGTTGGGGACGCATTCCACCAGCTTGGCCATGGTCCCAGGGTCTGCTCGCACCCCTCAGCCCCCGGCTCGGCTCTTCACACCCTGGGGGTTTCCTGCCCTTTCCCGTCCCACTGCAGAGCAAAAGCCTCTCAGCAGCCGACCCGTTGCCTCTTTCCCAAGCCGGAGTTTCTCATTAACTGAATCGATCTGTGGCCAGGTGACAGAAAGGGGCTTGGATAAACACTATGGTACTGGCCCTGCTGTGCTTGGTGCAGCTCCGGCCACAAGGACTCTGTGGGGCCAGATGGCAGTACTCACCAGCACCAATTAATGGATGAAGGAAAAAAATCTACTGCAATCAGCAACACGCTGTGGTTACCACATGGGACAGCCAAGTTCCTGCAACATGACCACTATTCCTAGCGGGGGGGACAGCTCCTTGCAGGACCTCCAAGATGGATACCAGGTGAAATCCATCGCTGTGAGCAGGATTCGAGCCTGCGCAGGGAATCCCTATTGGATTTCGAGTCCAACGCCTTCACCCCTCGGCCATCACAGCCCCGGGCCCCACGGGGGCGGGGACACCCTGGCTTCGGGCCGGACCGCGCCGCGTTTTGCGGAGAAGTAGGGAAATGTCCGGGATGTGCCGGGACGGGGCGGGGGTGCGGGACAAGCTGTGCACCCCGGCTCGTTGGTCTAGGGGTATGATTCTCGCTTAGGGTGCGAGAGGTCCCGGGTTCAAATCCCGGACGAGCCCTGCTTTTGCCACCACCACGGCACAGCTCGGCACACTGCACGCAGCGCCTCACATTCCCACTCGCCGCCTCCGCCCCGGCCGCCACTGCAGCTGCCCCACACAGCCATGGCACGCCTACACTCGGCCCCTTACACGGCCTCTGCGCCTACAAAATCACCTCCCCACAGTTACTCCCCCTCTTCCAAACCCCTCTCCAGCCCAGTGACACCTGAGGGACCCCCAGGGCCTGCAAAGCCCTGGACCCCCTTTCCCGAATTTGGGCGGCAGGGAAAGGCAGCAGAGACAGGCATTTTCTCGGAGGGAGGAGAGCCCCAGGGCAGAGGCTGCGCCAGGAGGATGTAGCTCAGCGGGAGAGCGCTTGCTTTGCATGCAGGAGGGCCTGGGATCGACCCCCACCATGGCCGCGTCCTTTTGCCTCTCCACACCCCTCCCTGATGGATGCAGGGCAGCCAGAGACCCTCAGATCCCCCACAAAAAATCCCTGGGGCTGCCTGTCGGCCCGTCTGACCTGGGATTGCCTCCTGGCATCCCCAAGGCAGGCAGCGAGGAAATGCCCACGGAGATTTCCCTCCCTGCCCAGGTGCTGCAGGGTGTGGAGGCACCCACTGTGCCTTCCCCACGGTGCTCATGGTGTCTCTTGGGGTGACCACTGGTGCTGGTGGGGAGCAGCCAGAGAGGGAGATGAGACTGAGGCTGTCACCTCAGGGCAGCGTAGGGTGGCAGCTGGCACAGCTTTGCCAGGGCAAGGAGAGGGGGCAGCATGTCCCTGTAGGGCCTGGGGATCCCCAGACCCAGCTGGTGCTGCTTACGGGATGTATTGGGCTCCCTGTGCCAGGGCCTTGGGTCAGCACCGTGGCTGTTCCCAGCAGCAGAAAAGGAAAAAGGATGAGGTTTGCAGCTGGGGAACCCCAGACCTGGGCCAGCAGTATGGGACATGGGGCCAGAGGGTCACGTGTTTTCAGGAGCACCCAGTGTCAGCAGGGCCACTGGGCACCATGGCTCAGCTGGTCAAAGCCTCTGTCTAGTAAACAGGAGAATCTGGGTTCGACTCCCAGCGGTGCCTCAGCCTGGGGGGCTATTTTTCCTCCCTGTCCCAAACTGGGGGCACTGCTGGGGGTCTTTGTCCTGCTCTGCACACTGTCAGCCCCCAGTGCTCTGTCCCCCGTGACTCTGCTCTTGGAGTAAAATGTTTCCTTCTTCTTCCTCTCCCTTCTCTCCTCACATTGGAGAGATGGCCTAAACTGCTTCCAGAAACCAGGGAATTTGGGAAGTAAGAGATACATTAGATGCTGTCTGGACCCCCACCATCTTCCCTATTACTTTGCAGAAGTGGTGCCGAATCATGTAGGAAAACCCTCTGGACACAGGTTGGGTGTGGGTGAGTAATGGAGATGCCTGGTGCACACGTTTTCATGGCAACAACAAATGCCACGATGCCCTTTGCCACCCTGTGAACACAGAAGGGAGCAGGCAGAGGGGCAAATGAATTACAAATGCTTGCTCGTCTCCCTGCCCTGCTGTGACAGGGGCTGCCAGGGCTCTGCCTGCTCAGCCTTGCTCACCAAAGGACACTCTGAAGAACCAGCTCCAGTTTTGCTGTCTGTAGGCAAAAAAAGGCAACAAAAAAAAAATCTGCTAAAAAAAATTCTGCTACTAAATATGGTTGCCACAGCGGACGAGGTGGCCGAGTGGTTAAGGCGATGGACTGCTAATCCATTGTGCTCTGCACGCGTGGGTTCGAATCCCACCCTCGTCGGGTCCCCGGGGACCCCTCTCCTAGGATGGAAATTTTGGTGCAGCCCGCCCAGTATCCTCCTGCTCTCCGTGTTTTGCTCTGCTGTGTCAAACACATCACATCTGCCCCTGGGCTGCTGCTCCCACGGGCTGAACCTGCTCCTGCCGGCTCAGGGACTGGCGTGGCTCTTCTGTGCAATGCCCCATGGGAGCAGGGTGCCCGAGCCCACCTGCCAGCCTCTCTCCTGCCATCCCATCGCCTCTTCTCCAGATGCACCGAACTGCAGGCAGGGAAGGTCAAGACTGGGCATCCCCAGGGATGCCGATGGGAGCCAAAAGCCGCCCTGGACGTCTCTGCCGTGTCCCAGAGGTGCTTGTTCTGGGGGTGGCAGAGCTGCTGTGCACTGGCAGCTCCTGCCTGTGCCTGCAGCAGTGCTCACAGAGGAGATTCCTGGAGATAGGAGAGCATGACCTGTGGCAAGATGAAGAGGAAAGAGGTAAAACTGCCTCTGGAATCTCAGTGGTCTTGCAGAGAAGAAAGCCCTGTATTTGGCAGTGTCTGTGCTTTGAGGCACCTGGGGAAAGGCATCGTGCCAGCCTTGCCAGTGCCTTCCCTTCTCCCCTGTATTACTCTCCACCGATGAGGATGTGGCCAAGCAATGCCATGACTTCAAGGCAAAGTGAGGACGCTCAGGCTTAGCTGCCCACACCTTTTTGACCTTCCCTGTGGCTACATTTCCTTCCCATGCCTTGCGGAGATGTCCCTGGAGACCAGTGAGGAGCTGCTTCCGTCCATCAGCTTCTCCCGAGCCAGAAACCATGACCAGGCTGTGGGGAAACACCGGCCCCATCCCATTCCACTGCCATGAGATGCTGTGGTGCTTGGCCAGCTCTGCCACCCCAGGAAAGGGGGATGTCCCTGCCGGGACAGGCAGGTACCCTGCAAGGGATCTGTGGGAGATTTCCTGGGAAAAATGCATGGGTTTGGGTCCAGCCCTAGGGAGAGACCAACTTGCTGCTGGAGATGGTGAATGGGCTGGGGTGGTGGATGCAGGGGTATGGCAGGGGGATTGCTGTCACAGGGTGGGACCTGGGGCTTGCAGGGCACAGGCAGCCAGGAGAGGAGCCCCACTGATTCCCTTGGAACACCCTTCAACCCTGCCCTGGCACACACATGTCCCTGTCCTGGTGAGTGGTGACGAGTCCTCCTGAAGGGAATGTGCACCGTCGGTGGTGCTGTGGGGCATCAGCCCACCCAGGGACCTGGCAATTACAGGAATCCCGTGGCAGCGTGGAACTGGATCATCTGCAGCCCCGGGACAGCGCCTGGCAGCCAGAGCCTGGCTCTCCGCAGTGGCACCGGCTGGGCTCCGCTCCCTGGGCTGCACACGGTGGCCCTGGAGCGCCCCGAGTCTGCCCTGACAAACACACAGGCAGCCAGGATGCTCCGTGCCTGCGTCGGGCTGCATCAGGATTCTGCCTCCTGGCACTGGGGTGTCCCACTCATCCATCAGCCATCTGGGAGTGGTCCCTGCCTGTCCTGCTGCCGGGAGGCAAGCCCTGGGTGAGCGCCCTGCATGCTGACATTCCTTGGAGATGGGATGCTGTAGGTCTGCTGCTGCTCCAAGATGTGCCTTGCTTTCAGGAGAAATTTTAGGACAGGGGCAGGCTCCCGCCCTCCAGCCAGTCTCGAACATATCCAGCCCTTGGGTTGTTGGAAATCAAAATGCAAAGTGGGGAAATTGGAGTTGCAAAGGGAAGGGAAACACATGGATTATTGATCCTGGGCCATGTTTTTCGTGTCCTTACCTGCAGGAAGAGGCAGGGCTGAGGTGGCCACACATCCTGGATCTGCGCAGAAGTTAAGAAAATGGGTCCAACATGTTTGGTTCGGTGAAATTTTCTCAGGCTTGAGGTTCCTCCAGAGAAAGTCACAGGTCAAGCAGAAAGTGCTCATTCCCTGAAATGAATAGGGATTGGAAAATTCAGTCTTTGTTTATCTCCCAAATATCTGCCCTTTCCCCTATGGTTTTCCTTTTTAAAAATTCATTCATTACACAAATCTGATTATTTTAACTTCCTAACATGTGCCTTTTCTTTCCCCTGCTGTCTTTTCCAGGAAAAGGATTTGTTTCAGTCCACAGATCTGCTCACATTTGACAACATTCCCCCTCTGAGTGCCCCACTGCATTTATCCCAAGCATCACTGCACCCATGGATATTATTCTGGGACTTGATGGTCCAATGTGAGCAGAACCTCAAGTACTTAAACTGGATTTCAAAACTGAAACACACAGTGAGGCTGCAGTTCAGAAGATCCCACCCTGTGCCTGGAAGCCTGGAAGGGAGTCACCCAGGAGGGGCTGTTTTCCTGAGATCGGGGGAGTGCACAGAGACACAAAAAAAACCCCAAAACAAAACAAAACAAAACAAAAAACCAAAAAAACAAAACAAAACAAAAAAACCCAAAATTGATTACTGAAGGGAAAGAAAACCTGACTGGTAGAAGAAGGATTTAATTCTCAGGCTGTGGGTCCAAGGTGCACTTGTGGCATCAATTTATTATTCAAGAGTGGTGGAAAAAGCAGCACGGTAAAGCTTACACTAAAACCTCATCTTTCACTGCTCACCAAGTCACCATCTAGGAGATTATGAATGATGAACCCACAGCCTCCTGCCTTACTCCAGGAGCTGCCAGGTCGATTCTCCCTGATGCCCGTGTCCTCTGCTGCACCTCAGAAAACCCGATTTCCTTTTCCCCCTTCCAGAATGATGTAAAAAATATAGCTGAGGTCAACCCCAGAACCTTGGAAAGGCTTTGTTGCCCTGACAGTCAGGGTAAGGAGGGACCATTCAGTGTGATCCACCGTGGCCAAGTCATCCCAAGAACTCAAATGACCCCCTAAGCCCTGCAAGGCACGTCTTCAGCAGGATGCTGACAGCCCCACACAGGCATAGAACATGTGTCCGGGTACTGCCAGGGTTTATTCCAGGGCAGGAGATGTTTGTGCCGTCAACTGGGCTCTGCTGGTGAAATGAAAAGCCTTTTTCAAACTTTCCTTGCCCCTAGAGCTCATGATGGCTCATCATGGTCCTGCTTGGGACCACATCAGCAACTCCCTCTCCCCACCGTGGGGGTGATTCACGTTTAAGTGCAGGTTGGGATGTTTGGGATGTTTAGTAGCTAACAGGCTTCCAGCAGAGCGACCCGGTGTCACACCGCAGCCTGTAATTTCCGTAATTAACCCTTTCTTGATGATGTCACTCCATCAGGAGGAAGGACACCTGTGACCTTCTGGCTAACTGCTACTACCCTATCCAAAGAGTGGGATGGAAAGGCTCTTGCAAGTCAGCTCCCCGCACAAAATCAGCCAGTTTAGGTGTGTGTCACCTGTGGGGGTGCACTGCAGAGCCCCTGATCATTTTGCTTTTAATATCTGATGTGCCTTCCAAGCGGGACTCATACCCCAGGTGTGACGAATAGTAACAAAAAAAAAAAAAGGAAAATCCACTTAGTGCATCCAAACCTGTAACAAATTGCTCATGCTGGGCTAAGTCAGGTGCCTGTGTTCACATCGCTCATACCCAGCACCCTCACTCCTGCAGCCCCTCAGCTTTCCTGCCATCCATGAGACTCCTGGAACAGGATTTAATTCCAAATGGATGTTCCTTACATTCAGTTTACATCCCTGGTCTCACCTCAGGTGCACCAGAGAGCTGAACTGGTTGTGCTGAGAGGAAGGTGGGGATGTGTCTGCCCTAAATTCTGCTGAAACACTCTCCTGCCTGGTGGCATAAAGACCTAAAATGTCCCTTGGCCTTAGGAAGGAAGGTAATTAATGTCTGTAGCCCGAATCATTTCAATCTTACTCAGTATTACTTGGAAGCAAAACAGGAGAGATGAAAGAGGGAACAGTTTAATCAGTTGGGGGAGCTTTCCAGGAGAAAACTGGTGGTTGTTGGGGAGTTTCAGGCGGAAGGCACGCACCCGCTCCCCTGGGGCGCTGGGCCACCCTATAAAACTGTAGGGATAGTGCTCAGCCCCACCACCTGCTCCAGCTGCCGCCACTGCCACCTCCGTCTGGGTAAGTCAAGAAGGGCTCCATCCCCTTCCCCACACCTCCCTCCTCCCTTCCAGCTGCACAGGACATCAGGGAAGGGTGTATTTCTGCCCTAAAATGAAGAGTGCAAGGGGTTGCAGGATGCAGGGCTTACAGGGTCTGCAACCACATAATCAGTTGCATCCTGCATGATTTTCCTTGCTGAAGGAGAAAAACAAATTAGAACAGGACATGCCTGCATTGCAGGGATCAATGTGTCCCTGTTCATGGAAGGGCATCAAAGGTCCCTTATATTTTGGGATGGGATGGTTCAGCTCATGTTGTGTTGATTTAAGCGGGTTTTGCTTCAACCACCATGCATCTTGTGAGCACCTTGCTTGCCAAAGGCTCCCTATCAGCTCAGAGAGGAGTGGGTCTGCTGTCTGCTCCCAGCACCTGGTGCCTCCAGCTTCCCCAGATCAACCTGCAGCTCAAACCAAACTCCACTCATTCTCCCGAGCGGTTTATGGGGCGAGGGAGGGGGGAAGCCTTCCTTTGGCGTTTTTAAACCATCCAAACTCACCCTCTCCCATGCCTGTTATTATGGGAGTTACTGCATGAGGGCTCAGCAGGGACAGACCGGCCTCTGCCTTGCCTTTACACCGCAGCTCTGGCTTTCAGGTGCACATCCTTGCCAAGCCATGTCCTGCTACGACCTGTGCCTGCCCTCCTCCTGCGGTCCCCGGCCCCTGGCCACCAGCTGCAACCAGCCCTGCTTCCGCCGCTGCGGGGACTCCACCGCCTTCATCCAGCCGCCCACGGTCGTGGTCACGCTGCCTGGCCCCATCCTCAGCTCCTTCCCGCAGAACACCACGGTGGGCTCCACGGCGTCGGCGGCGGTCGGGAGCTACCTGCGCTGCTGCGGCATCCCCGTGGGCTCCCGGGGGCTGGGCAAGGCGGGACTGCTGTGCCTGGGCACCGGGCTGTAGGGCGTGCCCGGCGGGCTCCTGCTCCTGCCCGTGCCTGCGGCGTGGTCAGGAAGGGCAAGCCAAGCACACCGCCAAGACTGGGGAAGAGGACTAAGGAGATGCCCCTGGGTTTCCCAGCAGTTTCCCCAGGAGGACGGGAGCTGTGCGAGCTCGTCACTCCAGACCGTGCCTCCGTACACCTTTATCTCACTAAGTCTTTTTATTTCCATGTTCTACACGGCATTTGCTGCTGGCTGGGCAATAAATGCTTCTAGCAGGCTGTAGATGGCACATGATAGTCATGGGGTGGTGGGGCGAGGGGACATCTTGCAGGGATCAGCTTGTCCCAAAGCGGGGTTTTATCCATTTCTTTATTGAGCGCTGGAAACGCACTTGTACTCTGAACTGGTTCACTCTGCTTCTCATTAAAGACTTGCTACATCATAGCCTGAGTCTTGTGCTGTTCCTCGTTCAGGAGTCTGGAGGGGTGACCTCCTCTGGAGGCAGCTTGTTGCTGCCGGGTAGGTTTGGTTTTTACATGAAATGGGGGTTTCTGCTGCCCAGCTCTTCCCTGTGCTGACAGAAGTGTGTGGTTTGCCAGGACCAGCCCGAAGGCAACTTTCTCATCCTGGAAACCTCTCCTGCTGCCCTACGGCAAGCACCTGCTCAGGGAGGAATTCCCGCTGGAGCAGACTTTATTGCCCGTTCCCTCGAGGAGCTGGGAACGCGAAGGTTTGACATTTCAAAATGGCATTTACCCTGCATTTTGCAGAGATTTTTTTTCGGGGGGCGGGGCTTGGGGGGGTGGAGCTAAGGAAGGTGGACGTGGAGTCAAGAAAAAAGGTAGAAGTGGGATTCTTAGGAGATGGGCTCCTTTGGATGGACATCCTATGCCAAGCTCACCCAGTGTTTTATGGGTGACAGTGAAGAGTGAAAAAGAAGAGACAATAATTGCTTTATGGATAGGGGACACAGGAATCTCTGGGAGATGTCATGAATTGAGTAATGCCTCTTTTTAAGATGCCATGGATCATCAGGCAGAACCTTTTCAGCTGATGGAAGGAGGAATAGGATATTTGCATAAAGCTTGTGAGTGTTTATAATGAGGGATTATGCTGAGCTTGAAAGCCTATTGGTCATCAAAAGCCTTTGACCAAGCTCAACTGGTTTTATTGCCCAGGAGACCTTTGCAGAGGTGCTCCTAATTTGGAGAAAATTTACATGGCAATTGCTCAGCAGCCAGGGCACCAGGAGAAGGGAGGTGTTCTTTTTCCAAAGACTGCTGAGATATTTTTATCCCAGCTCTGAAAATTGTCTGCAGAGATAGGATGCAAAATTTTGAAAAAAAAATGGCCAAAAGCTTTGGAATTCCAGCAAAAGTTTTGTTGGGAAGCTGTGGGTCTCTGGGCCTTGTGCAGCTGCCTTCCTCAAGCCTGCTGCACAGAACAGTCCAGGAGGGAGCAGGTTGACAGAATAATGACATTTTTATATCGCTTTGCACTGAATGGCTCCACTGGTGAGGTTATACAGATTTTAATTTGTTTTTTCTGAAAATCCAGTGTCTCCGAAAATCTACACAGGTCCTTGATTTGACTTGAATATTGTGATGTCTTAGTGCAGTCAGTCAGGGAAATGAGGACCTTGGTGCCTTTCAGGGCTCCCTGTCCTGAGGGACTGGGGACACTGTCTCCCATGGGAGCCTTGACTCCAGCTGGGAGCCATGCCTCCTTGGCTCCCAGCTCAAGAGCAGTCCTGAATTCACCACATTTCCCCCCCAAGCCAGCCCTTGCCCCAGGCAAGACCCCCCCGACCTGCTGATCAAGCCCTAAATACAGGTTTCTGTAGAGGCAGTGCAGCCAGAGGCTCCAGTGGGAAACACAGAGCTACATAACAAGACGGGGATGAAAAATAATGCTCGGCAGGTGGAAGCACATGGAGGGAAATAGCTGGGTCCTGGGAATTGGTCCCAGCATTGCCTACTTATAGCTTTCAAAAGCAGCAGAAGCATTTCTGAGAAGAGCCTGGAGTATAGCCCAGGTGCCACCCTCTGGCCATGCCTGTTGAGGTTCATGTCTCCTGCCCATGTCCCATCTTCCCTCAGCTGCTTCATGACCTTGGAGGAAATCTCCCTGTGGTCACTCAGTATCCTCAGGCTCCTGAAAGATGGGTACCTTCTCACCCTGGGGGTGGATGAGGTGGGAAGGAGAGGGGAAGTCATGCTTTGAGGAGGAACAAGCATAGAGAGCTGTGATGGAAAAGGGGAGATCGCTGTGAACAGCGAGTGAGACCATTCAGAATGGAGACTTTGTCTGGGGAGGCTCAAGCTGGATTAGGAAAATGTTCTTCCCCCAGAGGGTGCTGGGCACTACCCAGGCTCCCCAGTGAAGGGGCACGGCCCCAAGGCTGCCAGAGCTCCAGGAGTGTCTGGACAACGCTCCCAGGGATGCACAGGGTGGGATTGTTGGGGTGTCTGTGCAGGACCAGGAGTTGGACTGGATGGTCCTTGGGGGTCCCTTCCAGCTCAGGAGATTCTATGATTCTATGGAAGCCCCAGGCAGCACGGTACTGGTGAAGGGGCTGGAAGGATTGGCTGGATCATTGTTGGGTTAACACAGCACATCAATCTGCTGCTTCTCTGCACATCCAGGTGAGAAGACAAAAAACATGGTGTGTCACAGCAGTGGGAGAGGATGAAGAGACAGATCCACCACCTGTGCCTTTACTGGGTTGCAGAAGGTGTATCCCAGACCAGCACTGGGGCACTGGGCTGAGGACGACACTGGGAGGGTGAGCTGCATCAACAGGTAGCATCCCTCATCTTCCTCACTGGGGCAAGGACTGCTGGCCACAGCACTTTGGGACACACCTGGAGCCAGCCAGGTGAGAGACAGCCCCTGGAGCTGGGAGCCTGCAGGCATGGCAGGCAGAGAGATGGGACTTGTGTGGTCAGTCCCTGGACATGTTCAAGGCCAGGTTGGACGGAGCTTGGAGCAACCTTCCGGATTGAGGAAGGGGAGAGAAAGTGGTTGCATGGCCAGGAGAAGAGGGAGGAGAGGGCACCACTGAGGACATCCCACCCCAGACACCCGTGGATCGAGCACAGGGCAGGGGCTCAGGGTGCCCTCGCTGCCACACCTGGGAAGTCAGACAGGCAGTGGCTCTGCAAAGGGGTTGAGTTCTTCCCCAGGGCTGGAGATCCCATAAAACAGGAAAATAACAGGCTGCCCACATGTGTGAGTCACGGGGGAAGAAGCAGACAAATTAAAAGGCACAGGCATGTCGGTCTGGCCCTCCTGGTGCTCCCTGTGGGAATGGGGCTCACAAGACTTGCATCCTGCAGCCCTGTTGGCTCCACCAGCACTGTGTCACCCTGAGCCCACATCACCAGCAGACATTGCTCCAGGCTGTCCTACACCCTCCTCTGCTCTGAGCTTTCGCTGTGGAGGGCAGCCCTCAGGTAGAGACTGGGATGAGCGCAATGAAAGCGGCGCCCAGATCCCAACGGTTTGCAGGGTCCTGGGAGAGAATCTGAGTTTTAAACTCAAGAATTGTTTGATTAAACATTCCAGGGCTGTTAATTCACGTTTGCTGAGAGGGGTCTGCGTACCTCCCAAAGAGAAGAAGGATGATGTAGTTATTGCTGTGTGGGGTAGCTCCTGCCAGCGCTGGTTATGTGGGGTTGAAGGAGCTGGGTGTCTGTGGGGGGTTACGAGACCTGGAAATCACGGGGTGCAGTGTTTCCCTTGCCTGCTCCCCTCCACCCCTCTGTGATACGAAGGGCTTTGGCTGAACCATCCTCCCAGTTGCCCTCGGTCAGCTCAGGGGTTTAGATGGAGCGAATGTCTGCTCTGGGACAGCCACGTGTTACAATCGGCATTGGAGGCTCGCTGCTGTCTGCAAATCATCTCTTTGCACTGTTCTCCCTGTATGAAGGGGGGTCCCCAGCAGCTGGGGCTCCTGCAGCAGCTCATCTTCCCATCCTAGCACAGCTACAGGCAGTCCAACCCCCAGGAACTGTGTCCTGAAAATTCCCCACATCCTGCCCTGGAGCTGTGCCCCCATGGCACCCACAGGAGCCCCAGTACCAGCACCCTGCTGCCCCCCCTGGAGGCTGGGAAAAAAGAGCAGATGTGGGAATTTGCTAGTTACCCACCTCCTGTCCCTGTCCCAAAGCTACACTGCGATCTGTGGGGCTGTGACATGGATTGGAACAGGGCTGGTCCCGCATCCTGGCTTGGCAAATTCCTGCAGGCAGGAGGGAGCCTCAAGGGTCGGCAGCAATGTGCCACTGGAGCAGGGGATGTAGCTCAGCGGAAGAGCGCTTGCTTTGCATGCAAGAGGCCCTGGGATCAACCCCCAGCATCTCCATGTCCTTTTGCCTCCCCAGACCTCTCCCTGCTGGATGCAGGGCTGCCAGAGTCCCCTCAAAAGGCCCTGGGGTTGCCTCCTGGCATGGCTAGCCTGGAAATTCCTCCTCAAGGATGGGGGTGTGCTAGGGAAAACTACAGCCTCAGCTGCACTCCGAAGTCCAAACTGTGGGGCTGGGAAGGCAAAAGCGGTGCAGCACTCCAGATTGTTGGTGTAGGGATAGGTGTCTCACTTTTGGGTGCAAGAGATCCTGAGTTCAGCTGCTGGACTCCTTTTCGGGGGCAACCCCTCCTTTGGAAAAAGCCCTGACTTTGGAGACAACCCTTTATTTCAGGACAGCTCCTCCTTTGGGGACTGCACCCCTGCTGCTCTCTGCTGACCAGGTGCGGGATGATCAGCCCTTGCATCCTCCAGCTCTCTGCAAACAGCATCCCGTGGGGTGGCTGTAGCGCCTCTCATTCAGCTAACATTATTTTTAGCAAACCAACATGACCCCTGCAGTGGCAGGAGGCTGTGCCCACCCAAGCCTACCAACGGCAGGGGATGTAGCTCAGTGGGAGAGCGCTTGCTTCGCATGTAAGAGGCCCTGGGTTCAATCCCCAGCATCTCCAATTATTTTGTGATTTTTTTTCCCACTCCCTCCACGAGGCGGCGATGATAAACTCCTTTTACATCAGGCTTTCCCAAAGGAGATTCCCTGCACCGCGGCTGTGCCGTCCACCCGCGGCCGCGACGGCAGCACGGACCCCACGCTCTGCTGTCCCCCACTGCCCCGACAGCCCCTTCCCCACTCAGGAAGGGACCAATCTCGACCATGGCTGGGCCGCGTCAGCCTCCCCGTGTCCCCTGTGCAAGGCAGCGTCGCCCTACGCGTGCCAGGAATCCAGCGACGAGTGCCCAAAAAGCAGGGCTCGTCCGGGAGTTGAACCCGGGACCTCTCGCACCCTAAGCGAGAATCATACCCCTAGACCAACGAGCCGAGGTGCACAGCTTGTCCCGCACCCCCACTCTGGCCCGGGACACCCCGGATATTTCCCTGCTTCCCCGCAAAACGCGGCGCGCTCCGGCCCGAGGCCAGGATGTCCCCGCCAGCTGCGGGGCCCGGGCTGTGATGGCCGAGGGGTGAAGGCGTTGGACTCGAAATCCAATAGGGGTTCCCTGCACAGGTTCGAATCCTGCTCGCAGCGATGGGTTTCACCTAGCGCCCGGATACCGACGCTGGGAGTGCTGGGGTGCCCTCGCTGAGGGTCCCGGGAGGAGCCGATATGGGAAGGTCATTGGCAGCCGGGGCAGCCCCGGTCCTCCCTCGGGAGCAGCTCAATGCCCCAGGCAGGGACTGTGATGTCCCCGGGACAGTGGCACACCCGGGATTCTCCAGGTTTTGCACACGTGGGAGAAGTGAGGAAAAAGATACTGAGAGGGAATGGCGTGGGGAGGTGGAACAGTTTCCCATCTTGCTGAGGGGATGTCCCCTCACCGCCCCGTCCCACATCCTTGAGAGAGCAGTGCACCCCACCCCATTGGTCCAGCTCCCAGAAGATGTTTTGGGCACCACCAACCCTCCTTCCCAGCCCCTCCTCCCAGCACCGATGTTCACCCCTAGGGGCGCCCCGAGACCCGTGAGGAAGGAAAACAAAGTGCTCCAGTGCCCTGAAGCCTCCAGGCCGGGGGACGGAAAAAGCCTTGGGCATTTCTACACAGGCTTGAGGTGCCAGGAGGCAGCGCCAGACCTTTCCTGGGGAGCTCTGGCAGACCCGTATCCAGCAGAGAGGGGTCCGGGGAGGCAAAAGGACGTGGGGATGCTGGGGGTTGATCCCACTGCCTCTTGCATGCAAAGCAAGCACCCTCCCGCTGAGCTACAGGGGATGCCCATGCTGGGGTGGGGATTCCTTGGTTCGGGGTCCCTTCCCGGACTCACCATCTTGGGTTGTTCCCGTGCTCCTGTGCCGTGATTAAATTGCTTTAAGGATCCAGACGTCAGAGACTTTGCGAGGGGAAACCTGCAGTTGAACCAGTGAGGAAACGATGTGGTGACTGGATGGGAGCGGAGTGTGCAAGGAGCCACGCGGGTCACCTGGGGCCATCCACTGAGGCAGCCGGGTCTCTGTGCAGAGTCTCGTACTCTGGGAGCGGGGACGTGCCCCTTGCTGTGGCCAGGAGGTGTGAAATCCAGCATGTCTCGCTCCCAGCCCCTCGTTCCTGCATGAAAAGCCCCTCAGGGGCCATTCGCAGCATTGGAATGGCCGGTGCTTTTTCTGGTACCTGGCATCCCGCAAAGGTGATCCCC